>WNGS01169217.1:5409444-5446944 GCA_020271785.1 Procambarus virginalis
TCAAAATATATGAATTCTATAAACATTTGAATTCTGTAAATATATTAAAATATAGGACTATGCAGAGAAATGTGACATATTATTTTAGACTCCTAGACATATGAATAATATTATCCTAGACTATGAACTTAAGCTTAAGAACTAACTAAGAAGACGTTAAGAAGTTAAACTAAGAAGAAACAATTTTACATCGTGGTTGAAAGTAAGCAGGAATATAATGTGTGTAAATGGGTGAAGGTTGTATAAGGGAAGGAGAGGGGGGGGGGAGGAACAGGAACGGGACAATATAAAATATCAAAGTATTTAAATGATAGAAGTTAAACTTTGAAATAAATTGGTAAACACGGGCCTGGCATAGGGTCAAAGACGTATGGAACATATCACCAAGTAACGTCACAAACCATACTCTCTTCAAAGCTTCATGCACAAGCTGCTTAACTACACGGAGTAATTATGATTGGATAAGCACATGAGTGGCATGAGTTGGATAAGCATACAAGTGGGAGTAGTTGTATTAGTACATAATTGGAGTGCTGGACAAGTACTTGAGTAGGTGTCTGGCTCCCTCCTCATGGATCCCATCTTACGCTGTGAGAACGGTTCACGTGCCTGGTTGTATTGCAAATTACAGTACTCCCCTGCAACACAACGTGCTAGCCCTCCACGGGACTAAACTGACCACCCCCTGCCCCTGAGAACTACAAAGGTTGATGTCAGATCTATATATCCAACTTCATCTGTGTTATACACACACACACACACACGATCACACTAACGTGATGCATCAAATGAACAAATCCACAAGGGATTTCCTGTCGTAGCTCAGTCGATTAAGGCAGTGTCTGGGATGCTCCCGGACGCCGGTTCGAATCCTCGTCACGGCCTTGTGATTTGTTCATCTGTGTTGGTCTATAGTGTTCGGTCATTGCATACCGTACCAAAGAGGAGCTATATTAGCTCCCTGCTCGATGCTACAGGGTGGAGTGTTGAAGTACCCGTGCTCCCACCTAATATTCCTTACCTTACTCCAAGTACCTTTGGCACTTTGTATCACCAGCTGATGTCAAACTTGAGTAAATGTAAACTCTGTCACTAGAACTATTCACATACTTTTACGTCATATATAATGGCATGCGAAAAGTCGCGAAATTCAGAGATAACACCATCAATAGTGTTTAAGAAATGTGTGAATACTTCTTTCATAATTAAGTACTACCAAGGATCTTAGCGAAGTATGCAAAATGTTCTTACTGTAGGGCAGCCTGCACATGACTGTAAAGCTGCCGCCAGTTGGGTGGGTGTGGAGTACCGTAACACAGTAACTGTGTAACGGATTAGTTAGTTACACAGTACGACTGGTTAGTTAGTTATTAATGTGTAACTGTGAAAAGGTAGCTGCTGGCCTAAAGGGAATCTTTCTGTCCCTCAACATCGGGAAAAGGTTAGACTGAAAGTTTTACTTTCACTAGACGTGTATACACTAGTATCTCTTTAATCACCTGTGAGTGGCTTCACTATCACCTGGAGTGGAATAATCACGACGAGTCACTAAAATCATCTTCCCGTCTATTGTCATGCAACATTCCATTACTGGACCAAGTAAATTATCGGACCTTTCATTGTTGGACTTGCCATCATAGACCCAGTAAAATGTCAATTACTGCTAAAACGTCTGATAGGGGGATTTACGTCCAAAACAGATCCGACTTTCGAGGCCAGAATCTCCTTTGCCACTAACGACCGTAGGCTCGTTCACTTGGAGGACTGGGAAGGTAATGATAAAAAAAGGAAAAGTTTAGGCAAGATTGGTAAAGAGGCAAGGGGAAAGGGTAGTGAAGGGGAAGGGGGGTAGAGATAGGGGAAAAGGTTAAAGTAAGAAGCTAAAAGGAGAAAACAATAAGCCATTACGAATATATAGCACTAGGAAAGGATAAGGAGTTTAGATTGAGCGGAGAACAGAAATGGTGCACAACCAATTGGACAGTCGGGAATTGAACACAGACCTGCAAGAACCGAGACCGTCGCTCTACCGTCCAGCCCAAGTGATAGAGATGAGAGAAGTGGTAGACATGGAGGAAGGGGTTAAAACTGGGGAAAGAGGGATAGATATGGAAGAATGGGTAAATCTGGATGAAAGGGTAGAGGAAGAAAGGGACGTAGGGGTAAAGGGAGGGTGTCGACAAAGAGGTTAAAGGTCACCCTGACGCGTGGTGGTAACCGGGGATGCACAGAGCTATGCAAAACACAGACGGTGAGCGCGTACATAACTTACTGCTTATTAAACAGAGAGAACCTTTGTTGGCTGAGACTTAATAAGGAGAGGGACGTCTCAATTGAGGGCGGTAGGGGGTGGTGGAGCTGGTAAGGGGGGAGGGAAGAGAGGGGGAAAGAGAGGGGAAAGGAGGAAGGGGGGAAGGGGGATTTGGAAGGAGATTCAGCTGGTGGGATATGGGTCCTGGACAGCAACTTTATATAATTGCTGAAAGAGGCGTGTGTGAGTAAATGGAAAAAAGTAGTAGATGAAAGTAGGGAAAGAGTAGGGTAGAGAACGGAAAGTGTTGAAGATAGAGTGGGTAAAAGTGTGATTGTAAAGTGATAGGAAGAATAGTGAGATAGATAGAAAGTAATGAGTAGGAAAACAAATTATAGTTGCAAAGTGAAAGGGGGGGGGAGATAAACGAAAGAAGGGGATACACAGACGTGGGTAGTTTGAAAGTTTTAGAAAAGGGTGATTGTTGTGCTTATGTGGGATGTAAGACTGCAAGTGGGTTACTTCAGGAGGGAAGGGGGGCCCAGATGAGAGGGGGGGTGTTTGATAAGGAAAAGGAGAGGAAGAAGCAGAATTATATGAGAGGAGAATAGAACGATGGGAGAAAGAAGCGAGCAGTCATGAAAATGAAGACAATTGTGTGGAAAGGAAAGAGGACCGGATGCGGGAAGGAGGAAAAAACAACGAGTTTAACAGGGACGAGGCTTACGGGACGGGACAAGCAGATGTGTGAAGAGAGGATAGATTACCTGAACAGGTAAACAATGGGGTGAAAGCCACACACGTGGCTGCTGCTGGATAGTACTCTACCCCAAAATAAGCTCTACTGTATTGCTCATGTTGGTCCATATGAGACACTTCGCTGTATGTACTGTTTGGTTCGACACAAATTGCACAGGAGGTCTTGGTAAATTGCACAGGAGGTCTTGGTAAATTGCACAGGAGGTCTTGGTAAATTGCACAGGAGGTCTTGGTAAATTGCACAGGAGGTCTTGGTATATTACACAGAAGGTCTTGTTATATTACACAGGAGGTCTTGGTATATTGCACAGGAGGTCTTGGTATATTGCACAGGAGGTCTTGGTAAATTGCACAGGAGGTCTTGGTAAATTGCACAGGAGGTCTTGGTATATTACACAGGAGGTCTTGGTATATTGCACAGGAGGTCTTGGTATATTGCACAGGAGGTCTTGGTATATTACACAGGAGGTCTTGGTATATTGCACAGGAGGTCTTGGTATATTGCATAGGAGCATATTAATATTATTATATTAAATTATTATATTAATATTACTATATTAATAGTAATATATTAATAGTAATATATTAATAGTAATATATTAATATTAATATATTATTATTCATATTATATTAATATATTAAAATGTATTATATATTACGCTTCCTTGTGTACTAAAGAATAGATAACACGCTTAGGATCAAGGCAGATATTATATAATGAGGGAGATAATACCCATAATATATATTATTGTCTCATCAATCAATTGCCGGATTTACAATAATGTGTTACACAATTTCAGCTTGATAATTCTGAAATTGCGATGTCTGATTGCATAAAGATATGTGGGTCAGATCTGACAGCGAAAATGATCTAATTGCGAAAAAGATTAGCAGGAATTTAAAGCCAAAAAATATCAATGCATCAATTCGAAGGCAAATAATGATACTCAAATATATTTCTAGAACCATTATATGAATGGGTTTGAGTGGATGTAAACAGGAGCAGCCATGTATGGGCCTTCAGACCTACAGTTGACTTAATTCTTATGTTCTTATGTTTAACAAAGCTCGATAATGTTCCACACGAAAGATTGGTTAGAAAGGCCCAGGCTTACTGTACTGGGGAAGCTGTTCTAAGCTGGAAAAAACAAGGGGTTATTTAATGGGAAACAAAGAGTTAGTATAAATGGAGTTCAGTCAGGAGTGGGAAGCCGAAGTAAGTTTAATGCCCCCTAGGCTTTGTCCTGAGACCTTTCTTGTTTATCGTATAAATAAATACTTTAGATATGGGATTGAACAGCAGTATTTGTGAATTTACGAGTGATAAAACAATATGTGTGGCAACAAAATCAGAAGATTTAATATTAGTTCAAGACTATCTAGATAGGTCTTTTCAAAAGGCTTTTTAATGCTGAAAATATTTAGAATTCTGAGGCTCGGTAACGACCAGATGTTAGCTATATAGTGTTCAAGCTGCGTCATGATGAACAGGGATCTAAAAGCATAAATCAATATATAACTTGAATATGGTAAATATAATACTGGAATTTATTACTAGAAGTGTTAGGAATAAAAGCACTAAAGCTATTCCTCAGCTTTTCTTGCTCATGTAAGGGCCCCATTTAGATTGTGCAGCTCACTTAGCTCTCAGTGCTACTAAATGGATATAAATTAATATATATAAAACAGAGTTATTGATCTTTGGAACAAATTACCGGACAGCATAATATATGTGGGATCACTTTAATTGTTTTGTTTTAAGCTTAGGGTAGACATATTAATGAGTTTGGATGAATATAAATTGGAGCTGCCACGTATTGGCTTAATAGACCTTCTGCTGTTTCCTTAACGTCTATGTTATTATGTTCTACTTTTACAAGTTCATTGTTGAGTATTCCACAGTGTGCCGGGACCCATTGGATAGATACGTCATATATCCTTTTGAGAGGTGTTCGAGCAGAAGCTGCAGGCACAGATGAATAAGCTCTTTGCATGTTTTACGTTAGTATGAAATTGCTTGAATCATGCTTTTGAAATTGCAGTAGATTCTGTATGTTATTATATTAAGAGCTTGGTACATAGAATATAATTCTGCTGTAACAAACTCTTGATACAGAACTATAAGGTTATTGGAAACAAAAGAGAGTCGATATCATAATATGATCTGAAGATCTGAAAATAAATACTAATAAATACTATTGAGGCGTTGAATGGAACAGATACCTGCCCTTATTATTAGAACTCCAGTGTTCCAATCAGTCACTCGACTTCTAGTGGAATATCCTGATGTTGACCAATCCACACATTAGAAAATGAAGGGACGACGACGTTTCGGTCCGTTCTGGACCATTCTCAAGTCGATAGTGTGACTTGAGAATGGTCCAGGACGGACCGAAACGTCGTCATTCCTTCATTTTCTAGTGTGTGGATTGGTCAACATACTTCAGCCACGTTATTGTGACTCATCGCTCGAATATCCTGATATTCAGGATAATCGAAAGTTTGACTTACTTGACTGTTCCTATGCGCCACGTGTCTCTCGAAAGATAGGAAATGGTCTTGAGGTTATCTTGAGATGATTTCGGGGCTCAGCGTCCCAACGGCCCGGTCCTCGACCAGGGCTCCTTTTTTGTTACAAACCCCCCATGAAACAGCCAGTAGCAGCTGTCTAACTCCCAGGTACCTATTTACTGCTAGGTAAGAGGGTGAAAGAAACATTTTGCCCATTTGTCTCCGCCTCTACGGGGAATCGAACCCGGAACCTCAGGACTACGAATCCGAAGCGCTGTCCACTCAGCTATCAGGCGCCATAGGCCAAAACTTCAGGACTTCAGCGTCAAAAGGAAGTAGATTCACTGATCTTCAGTGAAAGTGTCTTATTTTGATGCCGAGAATATTGCATCTACCGTTTTGAGATCCTGGATATTATCCAGAATATTCAGTAATGTAATCAGTAATATAATATAGTCATACAGACTAACAATATAATATAGTCATATATACTAGAAATATAATTTTGTCATACAGATTAGTAATATATTATAGTCATATATACTAGAAATATAATTTAGTCATGTAGACAAGTAATATAATATTGTCACACAGAGTTGGCTCTTTATTCTGATAAATATTTACTTTTCCTACCGACTAACAATATGCACTGTTCTATAGACCACTATCTTTCAATATGGTTCCCAGTGATCACCAGTGCTCTCGTAGAGCAAAAGAGGCCCATTCAAACAATAATTTGAAGAGGCGTTTCTAACTCTCATTATTCTTACTCTCGGTTTGTTCACGTTTTCCAGTCGCCCAGAAAGTTAAGGAAACGTCTAAGATATTCTTTATTATAATAAATTGACTACAAATTCCTATGTTCATCACTTTTTTATGGTAACTTGGTCAGTCAAGTAATGTAACTGGCAATCGAAAGTCAAGGTTCAGCTTGACCTTGAAATTTCCACATCTACTGGATCATGACAAAAGGATTCCCGGAATTATCCTTCACTCGTGAATTGTGATTTTATCACAGGATTTAGGTACAATATGACTTTCTCCGTCAATAACAATAATTAAGTCATTCGGCCATTGCTGAGTCATCCTCCTTGTAATGCCAGCCATTGAGTAACTCCCTAATATCAGATAAAATTATCATTCTGATACGTGACTCCCAACACACAAATAATAATGAAAAAAATTGAAGGACGTTTCGGTCCTTCCCGGACCATTATTAACTCGTGCTCTTTCACTGGCAAGCTGACTTCATTTTCCTGATAAGCTGATAGTTTGTCTTAGTTGATTGGTAGTCTTCTTTTTCTTGAAAGAGACAAACGTTGTTAATGGGTTAACAGGTCTACCTGCGGGGAGTCAGTCACAAAGCTCTCAAATTTAAAATTCTCAAATTTCAAATTTAGCACGAGGACAATATGTCTTTCCAGGCGTTTGACTATGCTCAAACATGGAGGCTTCAATAGAGTTCATATAATTTGTAGACACAACGAGACCCTCACTAGAAAGATCCTATTCAGCAACACCGAAATAATCAACAGACACAGTGAAGAAAAAAGATACTGAATAGAGCAGATGCACTTCACATCAAACAGCTATCAGCAGTCAGCTCATATCTTGGTTCGTGTTTTTTTCCAGCACGACAAAGAGAGTGAAGATTTCCCTGTTGATGCTCGAATCTTCACTCCAGCTGACAAATGAGAGGCAAGATCAGGTTAACCTGATCGTCTTGGTTAACCTATCACCATGACTGTTAACCAACTCTCCTCTTAACAGACTCACATGAACTACATACCTGTATAGATCTGCAGCATTCTCTTCCCCCTCTGCTCATGCTAAATTAAATTAGGTGAACTGCACAAGCCATCGAATAGGCGTTTAAACAACTTTTTGAAACTTTAATTCTTCATCTTCCTTTTCAAGACAGAGAGATGATGAGAAGGAAAAGTTGAGGGAGGAGTGACAGTATTAGTATAAGGAGGCGCAGGAAGATGGTGGGGGGGAAGGGGGGGAGGCTTTGGGTGTTGAGAGGAATCCAAGAATTTACGAGCATTTCATGCAAAGTTTGGCTGCCCTTTGTCTGCTGCAGACTATATCCTCCCTTACCCCACCCACAACCTCTCCCTCTCCCTCCAGCACTTTTCTATCCTGTCCCTTCTCTTCCTTCTTCTTCTTCTCCTTATCCCGTTTACCTCGTCTTCTCTCCATGTATTTTCTATCTTTCAATATTTACAGATGTTGTGACGTTCACCAGGTAACTCCTCTCTTTCCTCCAGGTCCTCCTCGCCGTCTTCCCTCTCCCTCTAGAGTGCTTTCCTAGTAATCAACCTTCTCCCTCTCACTCCTGTCTCCCCTCCACCTACCACCCCTTCCGTCTCCCCACCACCTGCCACCCCTCCCGTCTCCCCACCACCTGCCACCCACCCCACGTCTCCCCACCACCTGCCACCCCTCCCGTCTCCCCACCAGTCGTGACATCTCGCCACACTGATGTGTCCTCCCTCAGAGCTACTCACTGCTGGCGTTGATTTAGATCTAGCTTCTCAGAACGAAATGATACTCCCATGATAATGATACTTAGATACTTTGACTGCATCTTTATATCTATATTAACTTCTTTGTATCTATCTCTGTGATTGAGTTTGTTATTTGCTATTCACGTATTTCTTGTGTTTCAGTTTCTATAACATGTGCTTAGCGACACTGGGGGATGTTCCACGTGGATTGTTTTGTCTGAATATTCTGAAAAGTTATATTCCCTTCGATTGACTAAAAAGTATTTGGGCTCGTGTGTAGGTATGGTATTGTGTGTGTAGGTATGGTATTGTGAGTAGGTATGGCACTGTGTGTTAATATGGTACCATGTGTAGGTATGGCACTGTGTGTAGGTATGGTACAGTGTGTACTCACCTAGTTGTGGTTGCGGGGGTTGAGCTCTGGCTCCTTGGTCCCGCCTCTCAACTGTCAATCAACTGATGTACAGATTCCTGAGCCTACTGGGCTCTATCATATCTACATTTGAAACTATGTATGGAGTCAGCCTCCATCACATCACTTCACAGTACATTCAATCTGTTAACTACTCTGACACTAAAAAAGTTTTTTGTAACTTCCCTGTGGCTCATTTGGTTACTCAGCTTCCTCCTGTGTCCCCTAGTGCGTTTAGCACCCGTGTTAAGTAATCCATCCTGGTTTACCCTGTAAAATTCCCCTGAGAATTTTGTATGTGGTGATCATATCTCCCCGAGTTCTTCTGTCTTCCTGCGACGTGAGGTGCAGTTCACGGCGCCTGTATTGTACTGGCTGCGTGAACTAAACCTCATAACTCATGCCTCTTAGTTCTGGGACTAGCCTAGTGGCATACCTTTGAACTTTTTCCAGCTTCGTCTTGTGCTTGATCAGGAACGGGCTCCATGCTGGGGCCGCATACTCCAGGATTGGTCTTACATGTATATGGTATACAGGGTTCTGAAGGATTAGTTACACAGGTTTCTGAAAGCAGTTCTGATGTTAGCCAGCCTCGCATAGGCCGCTGATGTTATTCCTTTGATGTGGGCTTCAGGTGTGGGAAATTTTTACCCACCATATCTAATAATCATCTAAGAAATGTATTATTTCAATATCATATCAAATCATATCTATATCATATCTATATCATATCTATATCATATCAGAATCATATCAGAATCACAATAGATTCATTATATATAGCTTGATCCTAGATGATGCCACTATGATCACGTACGCCATAGGGCCCTATAGATGCCTACGTGACTTTGTGCATGATCTCTCAAGGATCCAGAAGCTTCTAGAAGGATTTGTTAATTAAAAATTTATTGGAACATGACGTAGTATCCGGTAGAGATAAAATCGAATCCTTATTAAGAGTCAGTGGTATTATCAAGTACTACTTATAATCTTTAAATCCTATATCATATTTTATTATAATCACATCTTATCTCAATCATAAGTCTAGACTGTAAAAATAATCAATCAATATTCATTCTAAGCTACCCGCTTTTCAAGGGGGATGGGGGGAGGGCATCTCGGGAGAGAAGCGCCCACCACAGCCCGAGGGCAGAACACGTATGTTTACACTAGAGTGTACACGTGACGGTCCCTTAGCGAACATTTTCAGCTCAAGGACACCTTATCTAATATCATTATCACCAGTGAACACTCTCTAGAACTGGGGGAGTACCTGGACAATATATCAACAAGGAAAATCCTAGAACATTTATATCTATAAGTGTAGAGTGGAGCATATAGTGACGCGGTCTCCACCTTCATCCCTAATCTCATCCCTAATCTTCATTGTTATCTTCTGCAACGCAGTCCTATATCCGTAGCAACGCTACTCGTACGTCAAACAGCAACGCTACTCGTACGTCAAAACAGCAACGCTGTCATCTAAAATATCGTGCCTAAACTCGCCAAGAGAGTTCTTCAGTCTGGCACACTTTGTCAGACAGGCACCCGGCTTCAGCTAAGTTTATTGAATGTTATTACTGTAGCGTATTAGTTGGCCAATTAAAGCTAGTATAACATTAATATTCTATAAGACTGATAGTCGGTAAAAAGGCGAGGCAACGCCTCATATTTCTGTGAGTTTATTATTAATATTGTGGTACAGCAGAATCTTATCCAAGCTCTGAACCTCATGAGTGTCCAGTGTCAGAGAAGATTGTCACAATAAGTAATCAAATAATCATGAGTGTCCAGAGTGTAGGAAGAGATTCAACAAGCTGACTGTATTTAATCATATACATTGATCATATACATTGCAAATACTTGAATATATAAATTAAGTTAAAAATTGCTTGCTTAGTTATTTTTTAAGTAATCATATAAGTTCATTTAATTGAATAATTTTAGTACTCAGTAACAGTACTCAGACCAAATTTAGGTCATTTATCATACTTTACAATTTACAATTTAAGTTGTTTAAAGTATAAGTGTATTGGCTGTTAATTGCTAAGGTGCTAGGCTAGACTGTGTATGTTTAAATCTCTGATTTAAACAGAGCCAGTGTTCAGTTATATAACTGAATTTATAAATCTTATCCTTGTATAAAATACAAGCTGATGTGAGATACCTGTTGGCAGGTGGACGTGGAACTGCAATCAACTTATCAACTAATTCACTCACCCCACCTGCCCCTTACAGCCCATTATCTGTCATTAGNAACCACGTTTATATTCATTTAGTTTCATTACACCTTTGTATTTCAGTTTAATCATATGTGTTTTCTTGTATACATGTGTTTTACTTATGTTATATTCTCAGATTCAGGTAACCTTTATACAAAGTAATGTTTCCAATTCCATTTAATTTTGTTATTTATATAATATTATTTTTTGCGTAATGATATTTGTATATTATGATTTTCAATTGAATTATTTTTCAGTTAATAATTTAAGAATTAATTTATTTAAATAAATTTTCAATTATTGTAATTAATTATTGAATTATATTACTAAATTATTTGATTATATTAATAATTATTGAATTATTTGGGTAAATAAATAATTTAATAAACATATAAAACAAATCTATAATTCAATTACCCAAATAGATTATTCAATTAACTCAATATACTATTTAATTATTAAAATAATTGATTAAAACTATGACCCTAGTTTGCACCTTCCAAGAGGCAAGTGCCTGAAATATTTGTTTAGAGTTAAGAGCAGATGACCCCCTCCTCCCTGTCCTGTGCCAGCAATAACAAGCTGGTGCAACAAGCATAATCTTAAGGCCACAGACTCTCTGCCATTATTGTGTAACTTTCCAGTCTCAGGTTTTTTCTAATTGAATCAAAATTATTTATAAGAAAACTGGTTATTTAAAAACATTAACTTGTGCTCCTAAGCATTTTGATACTAGGTGATGTGGTGATGATAAGTATGATAGTAAGATATTGTAATAATAATTCAGTTACAATAATGTTAATATTTAAATTATAATAATGCTATTAATTATAAATTACAATAATTGCATTATTTATAAATTACAATTATTGCATTATTTATAAATTACAATAATCTAAATAATAACTAAATTGCTATAAAATACTAATTATTAAATTATAGTGACTGTAGCAGTTTATTACATAATAATTGTAATAATTAATAACGTGCAATAATAGTAATAATAAATAACTTACAAAAATAGAAATGATTAATAAACGCTGACAATAATTGTACTAATTATGAAATAATAATTATTGTATGAATATTAAATTAGAAAATAATAACATTGAAGTAATAATGTTGTACAAATTATAGGAATAACAACAATATTAGTGATAATAATGATAATTATTATTAGCATTATTATTATTATAATTATTATTATTATAATAATTATAAAAATAATAATGCTTTCAGTATTACGTCCACAAGTAAAACATTTCCGATGTGTACCCTGTACTCACATACACAAACACACACACATCTATATATATATATATATATATATATATATATATATATATATATATATATATATATATATATATATATATATATATATATATATATATATATATATAATATATTTGCTTCCCATTATTAATAGAACCATAAATTATAATACAAATAAATAATAAAACAAAAGATTTAGAGCATTATATCCAGCTATTCAAACCATTGAACATGCACTCAAAATTTTCCCAACAATCACAGACAAAATTGGGTACAGTTTGACATCAACAATCCTCGCTGTTATCATGATATCGACTCGCTACACGTTGCCACGACAAGACCACACAATGAAGATATCATCAGGATTGTGCTCACAGGGACAGAAAATACAGTCAATCACCAGGATACATAAATACAGTATGGGTACAATCAACAGTAAGAAATACAAACGTGTATTCCGCCTCTCCTTTTCTTTCGCACATGTGCAACTTGGGCAATGACAAATGAATGAACCATAGCACCTGCTACTTGTGTGTGTGTGAAATAATCACAGCAGCCACGGCTTAGGTAATCCGTGGTTTGAGTTCAACCACTGCCGCCGGAAGTTGACCATTGAACCAATTAGCTAATGTCAGGTATTTCGCTAAGCACACACACACACACACACACCTGCTTTACTCTATAACACGCAAACTCGCTCATTCATCGCGGCGCGCGCGCGCGCACACACACACACACACACACACACACACACACACACACACACACACACACACACACACGCACACACACACACACGCAACTTACCACGCTTCAATGACCGTTGTTGATAATTTTCTCCTCTTGTGTTCAAGGCGACTTTGGAGCTTGAGTGCACTGGGGGGGGGGGGGTCCCACTGTTCTTAACTTCGGCGGTCACTGTTCAGCACTGTCCTTTGTCACCGGCGGTCACTGTTCAGCAAAGTCCTTTGTCACCGGCGGTCACTGTTCAGCACTGTCCTTTGTCACCGGCGGTCACTGTTCAGCACTGTCCTTTGTCACCGGCGGTCACTGTTCAGCACTGTCCTTTGTTACCGGCGGTCACTGTTCAGCACTGTCCTTTGTCACCGGCGGTCACTGTTCACCACTGTCCCTTGTCACCAACTGTCACTGTTCCGCTTGTGGCACTGTCCCTTGTCACCGACGGTCACTGCTCCGCTGGGGGCACTGTCCGACACTGCTTGACCCGTACTGATTTACTGAGGGCCCTTGAAGCTTTTACGAATATTTGTCCAGCGCGTTCGTAAGTGCTGGTGCGCGGGTGAGCTCTCGCGGAACTATCGCATCTATGACCACCTGCCACAAGCGTCGTAAGCCTGTGTGCCACAACGAGGCTGCTCCTGTATTGTGGCAGTCGGGAGGGGGGGGGGGGGGCACAGGGATAGAACCGATTGGGGAAGGTAGGGGAAGGAGGAGGGGGGAATGGGTGTGTGTGTGGTTGGTTAGGGGGTAATATTGGGGGTAGGGATAGTGGTGGGGGTTCTCTTGGTGAGGGGGGAAGAGGGAGGGGGGGGGGAAATCGTCACACGATGACACTTGAGGTTAGACGCTCCGAAGCACCTGCTGGTGAGCTGGCTGTCTGCCTCACACTTCGGGAGACGCGTGTTGAGGGAACACAATCCTCACGTTCCTTGACCCGAGTCACAAAAACGCGTTCAGAGTCCCCTCAGAGGTCCCGCCGCGGCCGCCGCTACACTACACCACTCCCGCACTTCTCTCTCTCTCTCACTTGAGCTGCTCCCTCCACCTCGCTGCTCTATAGGAGGCCATACTGGCTAGTGCGGTGTTTGTTTTGTTTGGTAATAATGAGAGAGGAGGTTATCACAGCGTGGAGATGGCAGATAACCTGCTTTCTGATAACACTATCTTCACCGCCCCATCGAGGCCACGCCAGCTCCGCCTAGTGGCAGTCGCACGAACCATACATGATGCTGGTCTCGCCCGGGACCTCGGGCCTTGCGCCATCTCTTCACATTTTTATTTTTATTTTGTGCGTAATTGTGAGTAATAACTGGCAGACGCGACTTGCAGAGAAGGCAGGAGTGAGGTGAGGGTGTCACAGCACAGTATTGTTATTTTTTTAATACCTCCGTTTTTCACAGTTTCCCATTCTCGCTTTCGTGCACAGCCGACTCCCGCCCATGTGTCGACTCCGCCCACTAGCGATAAGATCTGTGATTGGCGGGCGCGGCAGGGGGTGGACCGAGCATGCGCCACAAACAGCCAATCCCAGCGCGAGTTGCGACCAGATGAGAGCGATAAGGACACAAGCACACTGCAATTAGAAATAACAATTTGATAAAGTAGTGCTCATCATTTTCACATTGCTTCATCTTGCTTTGATAGATAACCTGCAACATTGCATCGAGTCATAGTGGAGTCTAGATGGAGATGATGACCGAAACGCAACGAAAAAACACGCCGATGAGCGAGAAACTTGCCCGGGCCGCGATCGTATCTCTACAAACTGTTCAGTTCGCGAAGGTTCACATGCAAATTGGCGAGCTTAGAGAAAGTACGTGTGTTAGAGTAGAGCTGAGACGCTCTGCTAGAGCAGTGGTTTATGGGTGTTAGCTGAGAGGAGGAGCATCAGCAGGCAAGACGAGGCTTATTGCCAAAGAAAGATGTTCGAACTCACTCTCACACACACACACACACACACACACACACACACACACAACACACACACACACACACACACACACACACACACACACACACACACACACACACACACACACTCTCTCTCTCTCTCTCTCTCTCTCTCTCTCTCTCTCTCTCTCTCTCTCTCTCTCTCTCTCTCTCTCTCTCTCTTTTCTCTCTCTCATAATTTTTTACGGGCGAATGCCTTACGTCCAATTTCTTAGTTGTGGTCCTTCCGGAAGCACACATGTGTGTATTTACTGTTTGAGTTTGCTGTTTGTGAACCGATCTATTAGATCTTGGATCCCGCCTGTCTAAACAACCTTTTTTCCTATATTATGTCTTTTACGTGTATTTCTGACACACGCATACACATACACACCCACGAATCAGCCCGTAGCAGCTGTCTAATTCCCATGGAAGCTATTTACTGCTAGGTGAACAGACGCATCAGGGTGAAAGAAACTGCCCAAGTGTTTCCGCCTCCGTCGCGATTCGAACCCGGGCCCTTTAGGACTACGACCCCCCCTAGCGTTGTCCATTCAGCTGCGAGGCCTCGCTTATTGTGTGTGGGCTCGCCTAGTTGTGCTTGCGGGGGTTGAACTGTGGCTCTTTAGTCCCGCCTCTCAACTGTCAATCAACTGGTGTACAGATTCCTGAGCCTATTGGGCTCTATCATATCTACATTTGAAAATGTGTATGGAGTCAGCCTCCATCACATCACTGCCTAATGCATTCCATCTGTTAATTACTCTGACACTGAAAAAGTTCTTTCTAACGTCTCTGTGGCTCATTTGGGTACATTTGTGTGTGTGTGTGTGTGTGTGTGTGTGTGTGTGTGTGTGTGTGTGTGTGTGTGTGTGTGTGTGTTTGTGTGTGTGTGTGTGTGTGTGTGTGTACTTACCAAGTTGAACTCAGTTGTGTTTGTAGACTCCAGAATCTGGGATTAAACCCCTCCATTTCGACCATCACGAGTTCAATACAGTGACTCATTTTACTCGTTTTTCTTATTATATCTGCATTTAAAGCTGTGTATCAAAGTGGGTTCGACAACCTCTTCATGTAGTCAGTTCTACTTATTTATGACTCTTAGGCAGACAGAGTTCTTTTTTTGCTATCTCTCTGACTCATCGGTGTTTCCAGTTTCCAATTATGTTCTCTTGTTCCACTGTTCCTTAATTTGAACATTACTTCTATATCTGCTTTGTCAATCTCTCTTAGTATTTGTACGTCGTTATCATGTCTACCTTATTCCTTATTTCCTTCAGCATAACGAGTAGCAGGTAGGTCTCTCAGTCTATCTTCATGGGAACGTCCCATTACTTCTGAATGAGCTTTGGTGCCAATTTTTGGACTTTTCCTTGCTTTGTTATGTGTTTCTTTAGGTAGGGTTCCATGCTGCCCCAGCATGGAACCCCTACCTAAAGGTGTGTGTGTGTGTGTGTGTGTGTGTATGTGTGTGTGTGTACTCACCTAATTGTACTCACCTAATTGTGCTTGCGGGGGTTGAGCTTTGGCTCTTTGGTCACGCCTCTCAACTGTCAATCAACTGGTGTACAGATTCCTGAGCCTACTGGGCTCTATCATATCTACATTTAAAACTGTGTATGGAGTCAGCCTCCACCACATCACTGCCTAATGCATTCCATTTATTAACTACTGTGTGTGTGTGTGTGTGTGTGTGTGTGTGTGTGTGTGTGTGTGTGTGTGTGTGTGTGTGTGTGTGTGTGTGTGTGTGTGCGTATGTGTATATACTATTTGTGCCTGTAGCATCGAACTGTTAGCTCTTGGACCCCGCCTTTCTAACCGTCGGTTGTCCTATCTACTACCTCCCAACCTCTTTTCTTCCATCATATCTACTACATATATTTATATCTCTCTCCCAACCACTTGGGCTGGACGGTAGAGCGACGGTCTCACTTCATGCAGGTCGGCGTTCAATTCCCGACCGTCCAAATGATTGGAGATCCTTTCTCCCGTCCCATCCCAAATCCTTATCCTGACCCCCTCGCAAGGGCTATATAGTCTTAACGGCTTGGCGCTTTCCCCTGATAATTCCATTCCATTCACACACTCACGCACACCCCCCAGCATGCAGCCCGTAGTATTTGACTAACTCCCAGGTACCTATTTACTGCTAGGTGAACAGAAGCATCAGATGTTTGTGTGAATGTGTGGGTTTGAACTATTTTTAAGCGAGGCAAGCAGAAGCCTCAGAACACAGGAGAAAGATGGTATTCTAAATCCCTTCGGAGTGTTTAATGTCATGGTGTCGTGTTCAGGCGATCTTGTTCCTGTGTCCCCGTTGAGAGGGAAACACGCGTGTTTTTTTGCTCCGATGTTTTGTGTGAGGTTAAAGGGAGAGGGATTGAGAGACGGGGTTTGTCGAGGCCGGACAGTTTGGGTGTTCTAGTGACGAGGTCGGACAGTTTGGGGGGTTCCAGTGACGAGGTCGGACAGTTTGGGTGTTCCAGTGACGAAGTCGGACAGTTTGGGGGTTGCAGGACGAGGTCGGACAGTTTCGGTGTTCCAGTGACGAGGTCGGACAGTTTGAGTGTTCCAGTGACGAGGTCGGACAGTTTCGGTGTTCCAGTGACGAGGTCGGACAGTTTGGGGGGTTCCAGTGACGAGGTCGGATAGTTTGGGTGTTGCAGTGACGAGGTCGGACAGTTGGGTGTTCCAGTGACGAGGTCGGACAGTTTCGGTGTTCCAGTGACGAGGTCGGACAGTTTGGGTGTTCCAGTGACGAGGTCGGACAGTATCGGTGTTCCAGTGACGAGGCCGGACAGTTTGGGTGTTCCAGTGACGAGGTCGGACAGTTTGGGTGTTCCAGTGACGAGGTCAGACAGTTTGGGTGTTCCAGTGACGAGGTCGGACAGTTTGGGTGTTCCAGTGACGAGGTCTGACAGTTTGGGTGTTCCAGTGACGAGGTCGGACAGTTTGGGTGTTCCAGTGACGAGGTCGGACAGTTTGGGTGTTCCAGTGACGAGGTCGGACAGCTTGGATGTTCCAGTGACGAGGTCGGACAGTTTGGGTGTTCCAGTGACGAGGTCGGACAGTTTGGATGTTCCAGTGACGAGGTCGGACAGTTTGAGTGTTCCAGTGACGAGGTCGGACAGTTTGGGTGTTCCAGTGACGAGGTCTGACAGTTTGGGTGTTCCAGTGACGAGGTCTGACAGTTTGGGTGTTCCAGTGACGAGGTCGGACAGTTTGGGTGTTCCAGTGACGAGGTCTGACAGTTTGGGTGTTCCAGTGACGAGGTCTGACAGTTTGGGTGTTCCAGTGACGAGGTCTGACAGTTTGGGTGTTCCAGTGACGAGGTCGGACAGTTTGGTGTTCCAGTGACGAGGTCGGACAGTTTGGGTGTTCCAGTGACGAGGTCGGACAGTTTGGGTGTTCCAGTGACGAGGTCGGACAGTTTGGGTGTTCCAGTAACGAGGTCGGACAGTTTTGTGTTCCAGTGACGAGATCGGACAGTTTGGGTGTTCCAGTGACGAGGTCGGACAGTTTGAGTGTTCCAGTGACGAGGTCGGACAGTTTGGGTGTTCCAGTGACGAGGTCGGACAGTTTGGGTGTTCCAGTGACGAGGTCGGACAGTTTGGGTGTTCCAGTGACGAGGTCGGACAGTTTGGGTGTTCCAGTGACGAGGTCGGACAGTTTGGGTGTTCCAGTGACGAGGTCGGACAGTTTGGGTGTTCCAGTGACGAGGTCGGACAGTATCGGTGTTCCAGTGACGAGGCCGGACAGTTTGGGTGTTCCAGTGACGAGGTCTGACAGTTTGGGTGTTCCAGTGACGAGGTCGGACAGTTTGGGTGTTCCAGTGACGAGGTCGGACAGTTTGGGTGTTCCAGTGACGAGGTCGGACAGTTTGGGGGCTCCAGGGACGAAGCCGGACAGTTTGGGTGTTCCAGTGACGAGACCGGACGACTTTGGTTTGCTGTTGATTAGGAAGCATGATTTGTGTTCTTCAAGTCCCCACTCTCCTAGTTAGTCACTTGCAGGTTATTTAGTCTGTGAACAAAAAAAAGCAACGATGAGTGTGGCTGGTGGTTGTGGTTGATGAATATAGTTGATGAATGTAGTTCGCAGTAATGCAGTGGACGAATGTGGTTAATGAATGAAGTTGATGATTGTGGTTGATGAATGCATATGATGATTTAGTTCATGAATGCAGTGATTANCTGCACACTCTTAAACTCTAATGTTCTTATGCAAGGAAGCGGAGCAGTCAGTAACAGTCGCTGAGCAGTCAACAACAGTCGCTGAGCAGTCAGCAACAGTCGCTGAGCAGTCAGCAACAGTCGCTGAGCAGTCAGCAACAGTCGCTGAGCAGTCAGCAACAGTCGCTGAGCAGTCAACAACAGTCGCTGAGCAGTCAGTAACAGTCGCTGAGCGGTCAGCAACAGTCACGTGTCTCCTCAAAGGACTCAGTCCCTCATAATTCCAGTCACTTTACGGTGAAATTAATTCAATGTTCTTATATTGCTTATCTACCAAGATTTGTACCAACAGTACCTGCACTTGAGTGCAGGTACTGTTGCAGCATACGCAGCAACAAGATAGAAAAGAGAAGGAGTAGGAGTATGATGAGGAGGAGGAGTAGCGGGAATAAAGATACGAAAAAAGATAAGGAAGAGGAGGAGGAAGAGTAAGAAAAAGATATAGATAAGGAGGAAGAGGATAAGAAGACGAATGAAGATGAGGAGGATGATGCAGCTGTTGAGGACAAGGACAAAGAGGCTAAGGAAGAAGGGAAATAGTTGATTGAATGGAAGCAGCAGCCGTAGTTGAAAGTGGAGGAGTGGCAGCAGGCGCCCACATGCAAGGACATGTAACAGAGTCGCCAAATCACTTCAAGCGGCGTGATAGTTAAACCAAAGTACCTCATCGGCCACCACCCGCTCCTAAGCGAAAGGTCCCCACAAACAGAGAAGAACATCATATATAATTGGATGCAACGCCTGCTGTGGCTGTGAAGACAGTTATATAATATATAACCAACCCGAGAATGATAGTTATATATATATATATATATATATATATATATATATATATATATATATATATATATATATATATATATATATATAAATTGCTGTACCAGCGTTCCTGTCGTCTTCAGTGGCATCTGACAACCTGGCGAAGGAAATCCTACCTGAGTACCTAGGTCAACAGGCAGGGGTACATGATCCCAGCTTTACAGACTGCACAACCAAATGGGTCTCTCTTGCAGGACCAGCACCCCAACCACCGCCTTCTGAAGCCCATAAGCAATCCAGGTGGGATAGTCCAATTGCCGACCAAGAAGCTGCGACATGCCTAGAAGCTACGACAACACTCCCATGATACTGCCCGACTTAGAGCTGTAGCAGCTCCCCATGCAGGTGACTTCCTATTAGCAGCCCCAATGTTGGCAACTGGCACTCGTCTCACACCGCAGGCCCTCCGATTTGCTGTGGCTCTCCGCATCCCTGCCCCAATGCACACCGAATACAGGTGTATTGCGGCGAGGCAGAGGCTGACAGGTAAGGGCCAGCCTGGGAGATGAGGCCCTCTCTCAGCCTTCCTCGGTGTGTTGTTACTCATGTGCACATGATGGCAGACTCTATCCACACCTATAACAGCAACAACAATAATCAAAGGAGGTAGGGAAAGAGCGAGAAAAGAAGAGGTGAATGGAAGGAATGGAGGGAGTGAGGAACGAGGAGAAATATGGGGGGCGTGAGGATGAAAGGGAATAAGACAGGGAGTGAGAGAGGGACGAAAGATTGGAGGCAACGAAGCAAGAGTTAGGCAGGGGAGTTGAGGCAGGAATCACTAGGCGGGGGGGGGGGGTGAAGCAAATGAGGTTTACCTTACGTGTTGGCGAGGTAACATAATTTCCCAGATTATGAAGACGTGGCGTCAGGATCTGAAGGTTAGGAGGCACTGCCACCAGAATTTAACGATCATGTGAGCGTCGTGGGAGGAGTTGGCCGGGGTTTACGAGGCACTGGGCCTAGTAATTCATAACGAGGAAGACCCTCGCTCATCAGAATTTAAAGCACACGATGCACTGGATCACAATCTCAATAAGGTGGAAGTGAGGTCATTATTTTTCATTCAAATTTCTTATTTATTTTTTTATACAAAAAAAATCGTCAAGCTAAATTTGAAGAGATGTGGTTAGTGTTTTTGTTTTGTTTTTGTTTTTTTGCTCTTTATAGGTATGCCAGTTCTAAGTGCAATACACACACACACACACACACACACATATATATATATATATATATATATATATATATATATATATATATATATATATATATATATATATATATATAATATACCATCTTGGCCAATCAACTTACTAAAATAAACAAAACTGTCTAAAAACTTCATTTCAAAAACAAAAATAAATTAAGGAGAATGGCGGGAAATACATGCCCTCCCGCCTGATCTTTTTTACCCCAAAAATAGATCGAAATTCTGCTACCACGATCGACCTCACGAACTCTGCCTAAACTGGTCGAGGCGCAGCCAGTGTGCGACCAGTCCCTGAGCCGCTCCCCCCTTCCCCCTACCCCATCCACTGACGTTATCAGTTATTACCTTGTTAGCCTATTTATCGTGTTTTCGCTGGCATGAGAGGTGAAGAGAGGGAGGGGGAGAGGAGGAGGAGGAGGAATAGGAATAATAGGTCGGTGGAGGAAGAGCAGGACACAGGTGGAAGCTGGAAACGTAATTAAGTGGAAGATATGCAGGAAACTCGTACCCTGTACAGCTGGTTCAACACGTGGAATGCACTGAAAAGGCCAGTCGAGGAAGCCATTTCCATCCATAACTTTAAGGCCAGGTCCGAAAAAGATTTCGTGTGCAAGGAAAGCTCAATTACCACGCAGGATGTACAACAAGTCCAGGAGGAGCACCATCCTTCCCAGTAGTCAATGTTAGGTTATTATTATTATTAACATCTTTATTGCCAAAATTTAATTAAAATTTTGCTTAATCTGAAGATTTAAATTAAGTCTTATTAAAGTGAGGATAATGCTGGTATTCACTGTCACACAGGACAGAGGATCGTACAGAAGACAATAGGTCTAAACTGTAGGCTGAAGTACATATATAAAATGATGGTTACAGTCAATGTTTTAATGTATGAATATGTAAAATCAACTTTCCATTGTCCACTGCCACGCAAGGGAAGGGATGGGTTCAAAAGAGACGTAACTTAAAAAAAATAAAATAAAATTGTTCTTCATTCTTTAAAATGGACAAGCAAATTTTGGATAAATTGTAAGGATGTTCAGTACCCCAGATTTAATGAAATAGTTACACAGTTGGTGGTACAATAGGCCAGGAGGTCTAAAATCTTTTACGGTTTCACATTCATCAATGTAGTGTTCTAGTGAATGCATTAAAGGTTTGTCACAGAGTTTACAATCTGAATATTCTGGCAGTGGCACAGCCTCACTAACCTGCCAGATGTGTCTATAGCCAAGGCGAATTCGCGCAATGACTACATCACACTGCCTGGTTCGGCTACTATGCCGACCATACAAATACCTATTATTACAAAACTTGTCATAACTTTTAATACTGCAGCTCTCAGGTCTCTGGGCATTTCTTAGTTGTTCTAAATCTGAATTAATTTCTTTAATTTGTATGTTTCTAAAATTGCATTAGATAATCCAAAGTCATAATCAGTGTTTTCTTTCCAGCAAGCCTCATTGGCCAATCGATCTACAAAGTCATGTTTTCCAACTCCAACATGGGATGGGATCCACACAAATTTTATACAATAGTTATTATCATTGGAAAAAATTACATTCCATTTAATATTACAAGCTACTTCAGACATACATTGTGATGGGTTAATTAAGGACTGCAGAGCACTTTTAGAGTCACAGAATATCACTCCACCGCTTTTGAGCTTAAGGTACTCAGTGGCTAGATAAATACCCAATAGCTCGGTCTGTGTCGTGCTAGCCCAGTTGTTCAATCTCTGTGTACTAGACATGATCATTTCATTCCCCTTACATACTGCACATGCACAACCTGTTCTACCAGTGCCTAATTGCACAGAACCATCAGTAAAGGCATAGGATTCAGTTGATTTGAGATTTTGAAGATGACTGTCAATATCTTCTAGTGTTATACATCTCCTAGTTTCAGTGTTATACATTTCTTTGACACTGATGGGGGTATAATGTAAAGAAACCTGCACATCTTTCCAAGGGGAAATATAGTGAACAGTTTTATCAGGATTAAGAGACACATTCAGTTTCATAAGATTAATGGCACAACCACTGAGCCACACACTGTGAGGAGTTGTTTTTCGCGGCGGATTGAGGAAACAGACAAAATTGTTTAGAATGGATCTCCATTTAATGTTAGGTAAACAGGAGAAGAATGAGTAGATACAGACGGAGCAGGAGGTTGAGGAAGAGGAGGAGGAGGAGGAGAAAGATAGAAAGTAGAGACGAGGAAACTGGGAGAACTGTTCCTGTCGAAAGGGGAAGAAGAACGTGTATGAAGAACGAATAATGACAAGGAAGATGTGGAGAAGCAACTAGCCGAGATGGGAGATAAGAGAGAAGAGGGGAAGGGAAATTGGGTGAAGGGGGGAATGGAAACTGAGGCGGTCGTTAAGGAAGAGATAAAAGCTCTCCCCAGAATGAAAGCAACAGCAGTGATTGCGACAAAGTGAAGAATATGATGCTGATCAACAGATGCAGCCAGCGTCACTAGGTTTTAAAGTAAGTTTCGAGATGATATGACTCTGAGCATGGCATAGTCTCACCACCTTAAAAAAAACTGAAAGTAGGAATCATAGAGCCACACCACAGCCCACAACAGTTGTCTAGCTCCCATATACATATTTAATTTCAAATGAATAGGTGCAGCAGGTGAAAGGAAAAAAACCAGTCCAGCCCTAGAAACGAACTCAGGACAAATAAGTAACACTCGAATGAGAAACGACAGGAACTGGCAACACAGGTGGACACTGGAGACTCAGATAAGCCAGAAGGATGAGAGAAGTGCTATCCGACATCCCTCAGAGGGATGTCGGATAGCACTTCTGGCGATAATATGGCGGTGAAAATCCCTAAAACACGAAACTGTTTATGCGAATTTATAATGTAACTCTAAAGGATAAATACGACAAGAAACTCGAAGATTCAAAGTCACGGCATTTATTGACTAGAGGATGGCAAATAGGAGAGGTGGAGAGCCAGTGCTCTACCGTACAAGCTCATCTTGATGAGTACTACAATGGTAACTACAATGACTCGGTGACTACAATGACTCGGTGACTACAATGACTCGGTGACTACAATGACTCGGTGACTACAATGACTCGGTGACTACAATGGTAGCTACTCTCGGTGACTACAATGGTAACACGAGAGTTCTTAAATGAAAAGTAGAAACTCAACTGAATCGAAAAAATGTCAGAGGGCATTTCGTCGCTATAAAGGCATAAAATAAGTGACATGAGCTAATTGGCGAGGCAATTAGCTCATATATATATAACCTTCAAATTAAGTGAACACACACACACACACACACACACACACACACACACACACACACACACACCACACACACACACACACACACACACACACACACACACACACACACTCTTGGTTGAGTGGACAGCGCTCTTGACTGGTGGACCTAGGGACCGGGGTTCGATCCTGGCAGCTGGCGAAAAAACAAATGGGCAGAGTTCCTTCACCCTGATGCTCCTGTTACCTAGGGGATTCGTAGTCCTGAGGTTCCGGGATCGATCCCCGGTGATGGCAGAAACAAATGGGCATAGTTTCTTTGACCCTGATGCCCTTGTTACCTAGCAGTAAATAGGTACCTGGGAGTTAAACAGCTTCTGCGGCTGCTTCCTGGGGTGTGTGTGTTTGTGTGTGTGTGAAAAAAATTAGTTAGTACTAGTAAGAATTGATTAGCAGTTGAGAGGCGGGCCGAAAGAGCAGAGCTCAAACCCCGCAAGCACAACTAGGTGAATACAATTAGGTGAATACACACACACACACCATTCAGGGCGTTGATGGCTGAATGGACAGCACGCTGGACACGTAATCCTGTGGATCAGGGTTCGATTCCCGGTGCCGTCGAAAAACAGATGGGCAGCGTTTCTTTCACCCTGATGCCCCTGTTACCTAGCTGTAAATAGGTACCTGTGAGTTAGACAGCTGTTACGGGCTGCTTCCTGGGTGTATGTGTGTGTGAGTGTATTGAAAAAAAAGTTAGTTAGTAGTTAGTAACAGTTGATTGATTAACAGTTGAGAGGCGGGCCAAAAGAGCAGAGCTCATCCCCCGCATGCTAGGTGGATACAACTAGGTGAATACACATACACACACACACAAAAGGAACTAAACTACAAACTATAAGCTTGATATGTTTGGCATATAATTATTTATAATTTAATAAGGAAGAAACTAATTGTTATCAAGTTGACAATGTATCAACAGTCACCGAAGAAAAGTGTCCATTAACAAACCTAATTGGGTTCACTGGCAGGATGTTAATTATCATACAGGAAACAGAAGGTTGAGCTGACTGCATCATCTTGGACACCCACAAATATTACCCAACTGTACAAAGGTATTTCCTACACAAACGTGAGAGCAAAACAGGAGAAACTGAAAATTGAATGAACTGGGTGAGTGGATAGTTATCTATCCAACAGGAAGCAAAGAGAGATTGATCAGAATGTCAGGAAGTAACATGCGCAATACCACAGGGACTAATAACACATTTTATATTTTGTATATATTTCGGTAACGGCGTAAAAGGCAGGAGCCTTACATCCCAGTGTCTGCCGACGATACAAAACTAATGAGATGAATTTGAGCAAAGGAGGATTACAGAATGATCTTTGGGGAGATGTGAAAATAAGAGTGATGGGTGGAGATATGACCACTGAAGCACTTATAAAATGGTAAGTTTAGATACGGGCTTGAGGAGGCCGCAGGGACAATAACAATAATAAAGTGAAGACAATTGCTAGAATTAGATAAGGACAGAGATCTTTGAGTAGACACATTATCAAGCCTATCCCAGATTGTTCACATTATCAGCAGTATATGGAAAGATTAGAAGCATTTATGCAATATCTTGAGATGATTTCGGGGCTTTTAGTGTCCCCGCGGCCCGGTCCTCGACCAGGCCTCCACCCCAAGGAAGCAGCCCGGTACCTATTTTACTGCTAGGTAACAGGGGCATAAGGGCATAGGGTGAAAGAAACTCTGCCCATTGTTTCTCGCCGGCGCCTGGGATCGAACCCAGGAACAACCCTCAGAAACCTGAACAATGTAGCTTTCACGACCTTGTGCACTACCAATTTTAGTCAAGTACTAGAAACTGTGATCTTGGATTGGATTTCACAATGAAGGAAACACAGATCAAGACGAATGTCCAGAGGTTTGCTACAAGAGTAGTTTCTGAACTCTAAAAAGGACGAATCTACGAAGATTGGCTGAGGGAACTAGACCTCATCATACTTGAAACGAGAAGAATATGAGGCAACATGATCAAGACATACAAACTTCTTACAAGCATTCATGAGGTGGAGATGTATAGCGTGAGTAGGAGCAGGATGAGAGGGCGTGAATGAAGAACAGTCACTCAGAGGAGCTACGGGAAAATGATTGTTCAGTGTGCGGGTAGCATGAATAAGGAGCGACTTAGATGGTGGTAATTGAGGCTAACGCCGTATATATATTCTCTCTGGAGTGGGTATCATAAAGAAGTCGAGTTGCCATTATATTAGGCGACCAGCGACTGATAGATGGGACCCAGGAGCCGCAACTCGTCCCGTAGGTTCACACAGATGGGAACACACATCATGAATACTTTGATGATCGATTTGTCGTATCACTCCTCACACTCCGTTGTACCCCCTATACCACGTGCCTGGTACCTCCTGTACCATGTGCCTGGTACCCCCTGTACCATGTGCCTGGTACCCCCTATACCACGTGCCTGGTACCCCCTATACCACGTGCCTGGTACCCCCTGTACCATGTGCCTAGTACCCCCTGTACCATGTGCCTAGTACCCCCTGTACCACGTGCCTAGTACCCCCTGTACCATGTGCCTAGTACCCCCTGTACCATGTGCCTAGTACCCCCTGTACCACGTGCCTAGTACCCCCTGTACCATGTGCCTAGTACCCCCTGTACCATGTGCCTAGTACCCCCTGTACCATGTGCCTGGTACCCCCTATACCACGTGCCTAGTACCCCCTGTACCATGTGCCTAGTACCCCCTGTACCATGTGTCTAGTACCCCCTGTACCACGTGCCTAGTAACCCCTGTACCATGGGCCTAGTACCCCCTGTACCGCGTGCCTAGTACCCCCTGTACCACGTGCCTAGTAACCCCTGTACCATGTGCCTAGTACCCCCTGTACCGCGTGCCTAGTACCCCCTGTACCATGTGCCTAGTACCCCCTGTACCATGTGCCTAGTACCCCCTTGTACCACGTGCCTAGTACCCCCTGTACCATGGGCCTAGTACCCCCTGTACCGCGTGCCTGGTCTCAACTCCACACCTGCACTTGTCAGCCCACACAGATCGTCTGGCAAACCTAGCGATAAGGTGATGGTTCCTATCCGCAACTAGACATAAACGAGGGGCCAACACAGGCTGCAACTGATCACGGTCAAGGCAATTGACGGCAAAGATTGTCACGGAGTTTTATCGCGGTCCAGAGAAGCGATTCTGTCCTGCTGATCTGATTCGTTACGGTCTAAATACGGGGGTAGGGAAGGAGGGGTGGGGAGGGTGATATTTGACGCTTAGTATAGGTAAAAAAGAGGATATATGGAGTATGGGGGTTTGAGGAAGGGGGAAGCTTGGAGTGATTTTTTTTTTTACATGTACTCATTTACATGCACTCAGAGTAGTGGCAGGTAAGGGCGTCTGGACCAGTTTATCACTATCAGTTACCTAACCAGTTCGACACTACCACTTACTCGGACCTGCTTCTCTAGTCTGTGATGGAGCCACTTGTGTGGTTCCGTGTTGACTCTATTGTTTCATGGGATTGAGGCCACAAACCAGATACTGCAACCCGCTAGGATTTCTAGTTCTAGTGGAGGGGAGTGTCCATGTCACGCCGGGATAAGGCAGCTTTGGACCATAGCACCAAACTGCCAAAAAGCATTATTAGCACTGCTTTGGCAGCGTTGCCTGATCACTGTTACCTTGTATAGCACTGTTAGCTATACATGGTAACTATAGCCTCACCAAACTTTGCAGAGGGGTTGGGGATAGTCATAGGCTGGTCAGGTTCGGCCCCCTCATACCTGATCCCTTTTCCATGAAATGGCCAAATATTCTAATTTCCAATCTCGCTAAATGAATCTCCATCCTCACTAAGATTACCGGGATGAACGAAAAGGTCCGGAGAACAGGGAAGGTGGTTAACGATTGGGCAGGTGAGCACGATTGGGCAAATCATCACCGCAAGGTGATGAATGGTCGGGAAGGTGAAGAGTGAGGAAGGTGCTCACTTTAGAGAAGGTGGTGAAGGATTGGGAGGGTGGTGAAGGGTAGGTTAGGTTAGGTTAGGTTAGGTTAGGTTAGGTTAGGTTAAGATGGTGAGGGTTAGGTTAAGATGGTGAAGGTTAGGTTAAGATGGTGAAGGAGAGGAAATGTGGTGAAGAAGAAGGGAAGTAGTGAAGGGTGGGGAAGGTCGTGAATGGGTAGGGAAGGCGTCGAAAGGTAGGGTAAGGTGGCAAAGGGTAGGGGAAGGTGGCGAAAAGTACGGAAGGTAGCGAAAGAGATGGATGATAGGTAATTAAGATGATTATAGTGAAGAAGATAGTGTGTAGATAAGAAGGTTGAACGATGAAGATGACGTATAGGAAAGATGGTTACAGTGATGAAGATACTGAGTAGTGGATATGGTTAAAATGGTAAAATTAATGTGTCAATTTATTGTCTCTCCAGTTGTTGTAACCTTAACACTGTCTGTCTGTCTGTCTGTCTGTCTGTCTGTCTGTCTGTCTGTCTGTCTGTCTGTCTGTCTGTCTGTCTGTCTGTCTGTCTGTCTCTGTTCGAGGTTAGATGCCAGACGCTTGAGCATTGCCTTACCAAACTTTGCTTAAGTGTCTTTGCTTAGGCTGTTGTTTGAGGGCTAGTTATTAATGGTTCAGGATCAGCCCTGGTTTACCTTCCTTTTGCCTGCAAAAGGAAGGTAAACCACATCACTTCCTAGTGAATTCCATTTGTCAACTACTTAGACACTGAAAAAAAACTTTCTAACGTCTAAATGGCTCATTTGGGCACTCAGTTTCCACCTGTGTCCCCTAGTGCGTGTGCCCCTTGTATTAAATAGTCTGTCTTTATCTACCCTGTCTACCCGATCAATTCCCCTGAGAATCTTGTATGTGATCATGTCCCCTCTAACTCTTCTGTCTCCAAGGTGTGTGTGAGTGTGTGTGTGTGTATTTGTGGTATGTTGTGTGTGTGTATTCACCTAGTTGTATTCACCTATTTGTGCTGGCGAGGGTTGAGTTCTGCTCTTTCGGCCCGCCTCTCAACTGTCAATCAAATGTTACTAACTACTAATTTTTTTCCACTCACACACACACACACACACACACACACACACACACACACACACACACACACACACACACACACACACACACACACACACACACAGGAAGCAGCCCGTAACAGCTAATTCTCAGGTACCTATTTACTGCTAGGTAACAGGGGGCATCAGGGTAAAAGAAACTCTGCCCATTTGTCTCTGCCTAGTCCGGGAATCAAAACCGGGTCACAGGATTATTAGTCCCACGCGCTGTCCACTCAGCTACCAGACCCCAGTGTGTGTGTGTGTGTGTGTGTGTGTGTGTGTGTGTGTGTGTGTGTGTGTGTGTGTGTGTGTGTGTGTGTGTGTGTGTGTGTGTGTGTGTGTGTGCGCACGCGTCGGTACTAACCTTGTCTCAACACAACCGGAGACTATTCGCTACCACCTGTTACAATTTTCACCCCGAGATAAGCATCTTGATACTTTTCTCACCTGTTTCCTTATAAACATTTATTCTCATAACAACAGACGTCTTTCGCATGAAACCGTAAATACATTGCGCACCACGTGAAGACAATGTAGCGTAAATCCCACCACATTCACGTAACATCTGTAAGAACCTCTGCCAGTCTCTCCCCTGACAATGACATCTGTATATTATGCCAATATACTAAAGAACAGGAAAGACACCCCCAACCCACAAGTCAGAAAATGAGGAATTGACAACATTTTTCCATTATTCGACTTGATAATGGTCCAGGATGGACCGAAACGTCGTCGCTTCCATATTTTAAGATTTGTGGGTTCGAGGTCAACTTTTCTGCCATGTTATTGAGAGCTTGTCTGCCAGCATTAAATAAGCATATAATTATTTAATATATTGTATTAGGTAAAACTAATAAAATACAACTGACATAATTTGCTAAAGGGATAGGAAAGTGAGAGTGTGTACTCACCGTGTGTGTTGTGGGGGTAGTGTTGGAGGGTGTTGGCAGGGTTGTGGCCGTAGTACCTGGCTCGGTGCTCGCGTCCAGACGAGTCCAGGGACGTGAAGAAGCCATCCACCTCCTCAGGGGGAGCAGCGCCCCCTGCTGTGCCCCTGGGTGCTGGCTAACCCCGCTGAGGGGAATTTGCGCCTCGACGTTCATGGGCGTCGGGGCATCCATGGCACCCTCATGGGAGATCTCGTCCTTAAGGTGCATGCCGGAGTGGCCCTCCTCCAATGGGGGGTGTGGCACTGGGACCCCGTCAGTGTACCAGTTGGCCCCGTCGTTGTCCATGGTGAGGCCACCAGCGGTGAGCACCACTTAAAAGCTGGACATGACTCAAGGGGGAGCCTCCACTGCCTCGACCTCACCTCTCAACAACACTCAATACTCATGTTTGTCTAATATCTAAGTACCTTTAATTAATCCCCCTCCCCCCTAGCACCTTAAGTTGGTCCCAAAGTACCTTTACTTAATCACTTAGCACCTCTTAGTACCTTTGGGGAGTTTCTTAATACTGTCTTATTGGTAAAACTAAATTCTCAGTTCGCTTCCGATTATCAGCTCTTGACAATACCTCCGCTGCTTTAACTTTCCAGTTTGCAGGTTTTATATTTTTCCTAATATTTATGTATTAGCTTCCCTTTCTATGTCACCTGTAATATTTTTTATTGGGAGATAATTACTGCTGCTGTCATGATTATATCTCATGTATAATTGCTAGTTTTAGTTTCTTCGTTATCCCTTAGTTATGACACTCAGCAGCCAGCCACACAAATACTGATCTTACAAGTTAACACGTAAGCCACACGCAAGAGTCGACGAGGAATTATCCTTCTCACCGAACCTCAAACTGAGGAGAGGATCACCAATGTCTCCCAAAACAAAACACAAATGACTTTTCCCTTTGGTAGCGTGTGCGAGCGTTGACTCCTGAGGGCGTGGCAGCCTACAGAACAGCAGCAGCGGCAGAGGTCGTGGACATCTCATGGGCGTGTGACCGTTAGCTCTTATCAGCGACGTTATCTGCAAGACAAGGATGAGGGTCAGCAACTTCCCGCTACCTTATCGCTTATCTAGCGCCTACCGCTACACCGCTAACCCCCACCTTCACAACAACATTCCACACCTCTATAACACATATACACCATTAGGGAACAAATGTTAAATGGGAATTTAAAGCTCTTCATACATAAGCTGTCAATAATATCCCCTTCAACGGCACTGCTGGGGTCTGGGGGAGGGTGGGGAGGGGGGTGACTAGGTTAGTCGGGGTTGTGAGGGTGGCGGGAGAGGTGGATAGAAACGGTGGCTGTGGGGGATTGAGGAGGTAAGGGGGGGGATTGCTAAGGGGTATATGTGGTGATGGGGGAAAGCAGGGAGAGATGGGGTCAGGTGGGGGAAGCATTGGTGTTGGGAGACGCTGGATTAGTGGGGGATAGGGATGGGGGGGGGGTGAGGAGGGGGATGGGGGAGGTAAGGGGAAAGAAGAAGGCATCACCATTGAGTATATACTATTAGGGGGGGGGGGGGTGTGGGGTGGAATATGGAGAAATGAATATCAGAGCGAATATGGCTTTCTCCGGAGCGTGAGTGTGGTGACATGTGTGTGTGTGTCTCATGCAAGGTTGATTGACAAGCATGGCTGTCATGAAGTGGTGACAAGCTATAACTGTCATGAGGTGAGTATTACCTCAGTCATGAGGTGGTGACGAACATGGCAGTCATGATGTAATGACAATTAAACACTGATTGTCACGAGGAAGTGACAAGTAAGGCTGCCATGAGGTGGTAATTTCAATTTCAACTGACTCAAATTTCTTATTAATCAATCCCCCCGTGAGATATATCTGGCATGATTATGGCACCTTCACAACCCCTTGAGTCATATCAGACAAAATTAAAGCTTTCATGGAATTTTCGTATGAAAAAACATATTAAGTTGATTAAATCACTATTACTATTTACTAATACAGTCAATGGGAATGATGAGCACCTGATATACTGTACTATACCACCCATCCCATGGAGCTTTTAGCTATTCTCGCCTAGTTGTGCTTGCAGGGGTTGAGCTTCGGCTCGTTGGTCCCGCCTCTCAACTGTCAGTCAACTGATTTACAGGTTCCTGAGCCTATTGGGATCTATCATATCTACACTTGAAACTGAAGTCAGCCTCCACCACATCACTTCCTAATGCATTCCATTTATTAACTACTCTGACAAAAAAAATCGTTTTAATATCTATATGGCTCATTTGGGCACTCACTTTTCACCTGTGTCCCCTAGTGCGTGTGCCCCTTGTGTTAAATAGCCTGTCTTTGTCTACCCTGTCAATTCCTTTGAGAATCTTGTAACTGGTAATCATGTCCCCTTAACTCTTCTGTCTCCCAGTGACGTGAGGTTTAATTCCCGTAGTCTCTCCACGTAGCTCCTACTCCTCAGTTTAGGTACAAGTCTGGTGGTGTGTGTGTGTGTGTGTGTGTGTGTGTGTGTGTGTGTGTGTGTGTGTGTGTGTGTGTGTGTGTGTGTGTGTGTGTGTGTGTGTAAACATCAAGGGCAAAAACATCAAGATTGAGAACATCAAGGGGAAGAACATTAGGGTCAAGAACATCAAGGTTAGGTACATCAAGGGGAAGAACATCAAGGGGCAACCCCACACAAAAACAAACAACAACAGTACCAATGAAAAACAGAAGCTTATAGCAGCTCAGCAAACAAACAAGCAAGGAATCTGTCAACCAGAAAACAAACAAAAACAATTTGCAGCTCCACAAACAAACCAACGGCTTGTTGGTACGGCTTATCATCAGCGGCATATGCTAGACTGGCCAACATAAGAACTGCCTTTAGAAATTTGTGTAAGGAATCTTTCAGAACCCTGTATACCACTTATGTAAGACCAATCCTGGAGTATGCAGCTCCAGCCTGGAGTCCATACCTAGTTAAACACAAGACAAAGTTAGAGAAGATTCAGCGTATGCCACCAGGCTCGTCCCGGAACTGAGAGGACTGAGCTACGAGGAAAGGGTAAAGGAGCTGAACCTCACATCCCTGGAAAACAGAAGAGTAAAAGGAGACATGATAACCACTTACAAAATTCTCAGGGGAATTGACAGGGCGGACAAAGACCAACTCTTCAGCACGGGTGGGACACGAACAAGGGGACACAGGTGGAAACTTAGTACCCAGATGAGCCACAGAGACGTTAGAAAGAATTTTTTCAGTGTCAGAGTAGTTGACAAATGGAATGCACTAGGAAGTGATGTGGTGGAGGCTGACTCCATACACAGTTTCAAATGTAGATATGATAGAGCCCAATAGGCTCAGGAATCTGTACACCTGTTGATTGACAGTTGAGAGGCGGGACCAAAGAGCCAAAGCTCAACCCCCCGCAAGCTCAATTAGGTGAGTACCAAGGGACGCCTCCCCCCCTTACCCGTTGACTCCCAAAGAAAACAAAGTAAGCAAACAAGGTCAGGCAGACACAAGATGTATATAGCAGAAAACTGAACAGCATAACATCTATACCCAACACGCCTTGCCACTAATTACTTATCGACCAAGAAGGCTATGTCACACGCAATAGAAGCACTAAACACACACACACCACACAAACCACACACACCACACACACACACACACACACACACAACACACACACACACACACACACACACCACACACACACACATTTCTCAAGGGAAACCCTGTCGATTCTCAAGGGAATCGACAGGGTAGATAAAGACAGGCTATTTAACACAAGGGGCACACGCTCTAGGGGACACAGGTGGAAACTGAGTGCCCAAATGAGCCACAGAGATATTAGAAAGATTTTTTTTAGTGTCAGAGTAGTTGACAAATGGAATGCATTAGGCAGTGATGTGGTGGAGGCTGACTCCATACACAGTTTCAAGTGTAGATACAATAGAGCCCAGTATGCTCAGGAATCTGTACACCAGTTGATTGACAGTTGAGAGGCGAGACCAAAGAGCCAGAGCTCAACCCCCGCAAGCACAAATAGGTGAGTACTAATAGGTAAGTTCAGATATAATAGGAAAATATGTCGGGACTCGTTGCAATACTCAAGTGGTAGCTTGAAAGGCAGGATTCAAGAGCAGATGTTTGATCCTACTGGCACAAGCAAATAAGCAAGTACGCAAACACAAACATTTACACACGTCACTAGAATAATGACAGCAGCGTATTCTGGACTAGCAGACCTCCGCATATTCTTAGTGAACAATGAAAAACGAGCCCTTCCGTGTGCTTCGTGCTTTCTATACGCAAGACACGGTCATGAGTATGCTACTCAGGTATGGAAACCCCTCAACAAAAAGAAACACAACAAAACTAGAAAAGCTTACTAGTTATAGGAACTGGGAGGTTGAGGTTTCACTACACATAAGGGGCATAACTGGCCGACCCCTCACAGTGTTCAAGAGAAAACTGGATAAGCACCTCCAAAGGATACCTGATCAACCTGGCTGTGACTCATACGTCAGGCTGCGAGCAGCCGCGTCTAACAGCCTGGTTGATCAGTCCAGCAACCAGGAGGCCTGGTCGACGACCGGGCCGCGGGGACACTAAGCCCCGGAAGCACCTCAAGGTAACCTCAAGGTAAGGAGGTGTTGCTGTATTTCCAGGATTCGGGGTCTTCCCAGTACAGTCTAGATATGAAGAAATCCCATCCCAAGTGACATCACCGAACGGTCAAATGAACATATATACAAAATATGGACAAGTAGAGCTTAGGACAGTTCGTATTATGAACATACACTTCATGAACTTCCAGTTTTCGACCGAAGGCTCAGTATACGTTTCCCTGTTGTTGTTTTCTTTAAGCTGGAAATACGTTTTGTCAAATTAATCTCTGAATTATTTTCTTGTTCGATTATCACCACTCATGGACCAAGCAATGTTGAGAGCAATAAACAGTCAAAAATCATTAGTTGCACCTTGTAATTAATTATGATAATAATAGGAAGGAATTATCAAGGGAAAGCACCAAGCCATTACGACTATATAGCACTGGGAAGGGGTCAGGATAAGGTTTTTGGGATGGGATTGAAGGAATGCTGCCCTTGGACGGTCGGGAATTGAACGCCGACCTTCATGTAGCGAGGCCGTCGCTCTACCGTCCAGCCCAAGTGGTTGGGGTCAGTGCCTGGTCCTTATGCCTGGTAGTGTTGGCTGGTCGCAGTGGTTGGTAGAGGTGTCTGGTAGTGGTGTCTGAAACAAGTGACTAGTAGTTTTGTCTGATCGAAGTAGCTGGTAGCGGTGCCTAGTAGAGGTGCCTTGTCGTGGTGCCTGGTAGAGGTGCCTTGTCGTGGTGCCTGGTAGAGATGACTTATCGTGGTGCCTGGTAGAGGTGCCTTGTCGTGGTGCCTAGTAGAGATGCCTTGTCGTGGCGCCTGGTGGACGTGCCTGGTAGAGGTGACTTATCGTGGTGCCTGGTAGAGGTGCCTTGTCGTGGTGCCTGGTAGAGGTGCCTTGTCGTGGTGCCTAGTAGAGGTGCCTTGTCGTGGTGCCTGGTAGAGGTGCCTTGTCGTGGTGCCTAGTAGAGATGCCTTGTCGTGGCGCCTGGTGGACGTGCCTGGTAGAGGTGCCTTGTCGTGGTGCCTGGTAGAGGTGCCTTGTCGTGGTGCCTAGTAGAGGTGCCTTGTCGTGGTGCCTGGTAGAGGTGCCTTGTTGTGGTGCCTGGTAGAAATGACTTGTCGTGGTGCCTGGTAGAGGTGCCTTGTCGTGGTGCCTGGTAGAGATGACTTGTCGTGGTGCCTAGTAGAGGTGCCTTGTCGTGGTGCCTAGTAGAGGTGCCTTGTCGTGGTGCCTGGTAGAGGTGCCTTGTCGTGGTGCCTGGTAGAGGTGCCTTGTCGTGGTGCCTAGTAGAAATGACTTGTCGTGGTGCCTGGTAGAGGTGCCTTGTCGTGGTGCCTGGTAGAGGTGCCTTGTCGTGGTGCCTAGTAGAGATGACTTATCGTGGTGCCTGGTAGAGGTGCCTTGTCGTGGTGCCTAGTAGAGATGACTTGTCGTGGTGCCTGGTAGAGGTGCCTTGTCGTGGTGCCTAGTAGAGATGACTTATCGTGGTGCCTTGTCGTGGTGCCTAGTAGAGATGACTTGTCGTGGTGCCTGGTAGAGGTGCCTTGTCGTGGTGCCTAATAGAGAGACTTGTCGTGGTGCCTGGTAGAGGTGCCTTGTCGTGGTGCCTGGTAGAGGTGCCTTGTCGTGGTGCCTAGTAGAGATGACTTGTCGTGGTGCCTGGTAGAGGTGCCTTGTCGTGGTGCCTAATAGAGATGACTTGTCGTGGTGCCTGGTAGAGGTGCCTTGTTGTGGTGCCTGGTAGAGATGACTTGTCATGGTGCCTGGTAGAGGTGCCTTGTCGTGGTGCCTGGTAGAGGTGCCTTGTCGTGGTGCCTGGTAGAGGTGCCTTGTCGTGGTGCCTGGTAGAGATGACTTGTCGTGGTGCCTGGTAGAGGTGCCTTGTTGTGGTGCCTGCTAGAGGTGCCTTATCGTGGTGCCTGGTAGAGGTGCCTTGTTGTGGTGCCTGGTAGAGGTGCCTTGTTGTGGTGCCTGATAGAGGTGCCTTATCGTGGTGCCTGGTAGAGGTGCCTTGTTGTGGTGCCTGGTAGAGATGACTTGTCGTGGTGCCTGGTAGAGGTGCCTTATCGTGGTGCCTGGTAGAGGTGCCTTGTCGTGGTGCCTGGTAGAGGTGCCTTATCGTGGTGCCTGGTAGAGGTGCCTTGTTGTGGTGCCTAACACAGAATGCCAAGAAGTGACATAACAAAAAGATGCTACTGATGACAACAACAAAATAGTTTGAAAGTGATGTCGATAGTGATAAGGACGGTAGTGCTAATGTAAGTTGGTGAATCATGTTGTATTTATTAAGGCAAAAATGGTGACGATAGTGATGATAGCGATCCTGGTATGATTGACTGTGAACATGATGGTGATGATGGTAGTTGCAGGCTAATACAGGTAAGTGGAATAGTGAGGACCGCAACATAAATAGTGATGATGCTGATTGTTAACATGACGATGGTGATAACGATAATGACGAAGAAAATGATAACGACGACGATGATGGTTAAGACGCTAAACAAACGGACAATAACAGTGGCAGTGACAGATAGGAACTAATACACTGAACGATCATAATACATTTTTTAATAATTATAATCGATTGTATTAATTAACAATTGTCTAGAACCAACTAACTATAACTCCCGGGCACCTATTTCTACAGTTGGGTGAAGAGAGGCATCAGTTGACAGGAAATAAGCCCAACCATTTCTGTCCCGCCCGGGATTCGAACACGGAATTCCCAATTGTAATTAGAGAACGGA
>WNGS01169217.1:5484488-5494760 GCA_020271785.1 Procambarus virginalis
ACCACGGGCTCACCACAGACCGTGCTACTTGGAACCTCTTGTTCCTAGTAGCTGAATCTATAAGCAAGCTGTATTTACCTGCCCAAATGCTTGTTGTGATGCTGCCGTTTCTACCACGCTTAATATTATTGAATTTCGTGGTCCCACGGGAACGCGGCCGGGCCGTCGATGACAGTAGCTGGAGCTCCGGAGATCAACGATCACCGCATATTACTTGGGTCAGCGCGCATGCCTCCCGTGCGCAACAACTGCGCGCCCTCTTGACGGCGCCAAACCTGCGTACTTCACCTTCGCGATTCCACTCCCTGCCACATAAACCCACATCAAGCGCGCTGCGTAACTTCAATACTTTCGGTCAATAAACACAATAGTTTCGGCGCGTAATTGTGGCGCGGTAGTTGGCGGCGTGTGGATCTGGCGGCTGAGGTCGGAGGCCGCCGCGCTGCCACCACCACCACCAGCAGCACAGTCTGCCGTTGTGTTGTGTGTGGAAGCCATTAACTCCCTTTTTTACGTGACGGGACTAATTCGCCGCATTAATTTCCTTCGGTAATTATATGTCTGAATTAAGGCGCTCAGTGTCTCCTTGTGGGGTAGTGAGTGGGGCCCTGAGGGTGGGGTAGGGACTATGTAGGGGCAGATAAGACCCCTCGGGCACAGAGCGTCTCTGGACTTGCCACACGAAGCTGTAAGATGCAATTCTCCATAATTATTAAATTTTACCACATTTCATAGTATACTTGGATGTGAACGTCTCTCTCAGTTACCATATATAAAGCAGAGGCCTATGGGCGCTGTGACTATTACAGTACCTGTGAATTTTTCGGTAGCAGTGAATATTACAGTAGCTGTAAATATCACAATAGTTTGTTAAATATCACAGTAGCTGTGATTATTACAGTAGCTGTGACTATAACACAGCTGTGATTATTGCAATAGCTATCAGTTAACGATGAATACCAAGCTACAGTTTCGGCAAACCCGAGTTTACACATTGGGTATTAGCCCGTCCTCTTAGTTTACACTCATCTCATTTTGGGCGTTATGGTCCCCAAGGTACAAAATAAGAAACTCTGAAAGGTACAGCGGCTCGCTAATTCCACCCTTTTGCACGCGTCGGTTCGTTATGGTTAGGTTCAGGTGCTCGTGTTGACGCGAGCTGGTCAGTTAGGAGGCTGTATTTTAGACGTTGCGACCAATCGAGAGATTTTGTTATTTCCATTCAACAATAACTGAACACACACAACACAAAAATTATGCTCGAGTAGTGCTCGAAGTTCTATAAATTGTTATGTAATTATTTATTATTTAACCACTGGAGAGATGTATAATATTTCTCATTTTGACGCTCGAAAACTTGATTTATGGGTTTTCAAGTTTTAATTTGTGAATTAAATGAGCTTTAGTGTTTATTATATGTTTATATTATTATTATTATTATTATTATTATTATTTTATGTATATTTTTACTCATCACTCGTTAGTTACTCTAGTTGTTTCTAAGATAAACTCGTACACATGCATTCAGGCTTGCCTACCAGACCTATACATTCAGACCTGCCTACCAGACCTATACATTCAGCCTTGCCAACCAGACCTATACATTCAGACCTGCCTACCAGACCTATACATTCAGCCTTGCCTACCAGACCTATACATTCAGGCTTGCCTACCAGGCCTATACACTCAGGCTTGCCTACCAGACCTATACACTGAGGCTTGCCTACCAGGCCTATACATTCAGACTTGCCTACCAGACCTATACATTTAGAACAGTACAATCAGGCTAGACTCTGCTAAACAGCGTGGCTATTTAGAGTTTGTATTGGAAATAGTATGTCTCATAGCCATTCATTACCTATGTTTGAACTGTGGACATGGCTTTGATTTGGTATCTAATCTACCATTATGGTCATTTAAATTTGTATACATATTCTATTGAAATAATAATAATAATAATAATAATAATAAATAATAATAATAATAATAATAATCCACACTTGCGTGGAAATAAGCATTTCATTCACCTGGGGCTCTGGAGACTCAGATCGAGGACCTCTCAGCTTAGTCGATAGAGCTTCTGTCTTACTCGCGTGGAGTTCGTAGTTCGAGTCTCATAGAGCCCAGAAATGAAATATAATAATAATAATATAATAATAATAATAATAATAATAATAATAAAAGGTGGTGAAAAGACCCAATACATGCGTAGGTGTTTTCTTAAGCCAAACTGTAAATGGAATTATAATAATAATAATAATAATAATAATAATAATAAAATAATAATAATAATTATTATTATTATTATTATTATTGTTGTTGAGAAAATCTAGTTGTCTAGAGAGTGTGCGTGGGAAACACTCACCACAGGTTCGAATCCTCATCACGGCCCCTATGGATTTCTTATTGATATATCACGTTAGTGTGATTACTCTCTGTGGATTATTATTATATTATTATTATTATTATTAATTTATTATACCATTCGCAATAATCAGCCCTTCAGTGCTTTGTATACGTTTATTTGGTTGCATTGATCAATAATGAGGCTCCAGAACCGTGTTGATGATCAATAATGAGGATCAAGAGCCGTGTTGATGATCAATAATGAGGCTCAAGAGCCGTGTTGATGATCAATAATGAGGCTCAAGAACCGTGTTGATGATCAATAATGAGGCTCCAGAACCTTGTTGATCAATAACGAGGTTCAAAAAACCATGTTCACAGCCCTCGACCCCTGTTGTAATGTAGCACCAGGGGAGGGAGTAAGGCAAGGAGGAAGGCAAGGAGGAAGGCAAGGAGGAAGGCAAGGAGGAAGGCAAGGAGGAAGGCAAGGAAAGGCAAGGAGGAAGGCAAGGAGGAAGGCAAAGAGGTATGAGAGCTACGGAGGGAGAACGAGGAGGAGGAGGAGGAACCTGGCCCACTCACCGGGGTTGGAGTAGGAGCAGTGCTGGGTGTTCGAGTAGAAGTCCTGGAGAGAAGACATGGGCGCATAGCCGGTGGGGTACTGCGCCCCCTGGGGCCCCTCCACGCCACTCCGTCCTACCTCCATCATTGTGGGGGGCACACACACACACAGGGGGGTCAGTGAAGCGGTCATGGTGTAAGGCTATAGAGTGAGTTATGCAGCCAGGATGCTAAAGTCTATACGGAGGTCAAGTTAGTGCAGGTCACATTCTCCTGTGCGTTAGTTAACAAGACCGATCCTCTGGTAACCGGGAGCTGAGATGCTGGTGTCTCTCATTCATAAAGGGATTATTAACAGAATTATTAATACGCCAAAGGCTCACGAACTATATGTAATCACCGTGCGCGCGCACATACACACATACACACACACTCCACACACACACACACACACACACACACACACACACACACACACACACACACACACACACACACAACACACACACACAGTAAGAGCTGCGACTGTACATCCTAACGCGAATCCACCGATTGACAATCACTACTTTACATTTGGACTATTTTCATATTTCATCCCAACAAACTCGTGCATAAATCTACTCTAAGCATCTAAATGTATCTGACATAAATCGATCGTATCGTAACCCTTTCAATCGGTTAGGTTAATTCTGTTAACAAGGCGATGTTTCAGGGCTTACTTAACGGGAACCCAGATTTCAGGAAGCTAAGATAGCAGGGAACCCAGATAGCAGGGCTCCCAGATAGCGGGGTAATCAGACAACGTTAATTCAGTTCTGGATAACACCGATGTGTTTCAGGTGTGGAAACAACTTCCACACCACAAGCTGTGACTCTAATGCTCTGTATATCTTGCATGGGTTTAGATCTATAGGCCAATGCGTTGCTATGACACATAACTATAGGCCTACCACACCGCATTGCTCGGTCCAGAACTAGGCCTCCCTCACAGCACATAATATGGGACAGAGAATCAACTTTTGTCGACCTATTCCAATATTTAATTTTAATAGTTTAAAAAAATATATAAATATATTTTATAGAAATCTTAATTGCATGGCAAATATTTTGGTCCAATGCTAGGAATTGATTTAACAAACTCTAATAGACCATATAATTAGAGATGACTTAAGAATTACCAGTAATCGGGATGAACTGCGGGGACCGTGTCGGTGAAGCAGAACTGACACAAATATCTGTCTGTTCCACCCTGACCGCCTCTTTCTCCCCTCTCTCTATCTCTCCCTCTCTACGGTCCTACGTCCAACATATTCCCAACATTGCAATTTAAACACAACACCTCCGCGGGAAACTAAGAGGTATTATCCACTTGGATAAGTTGACGCGAGAACAAATTATTGGAATTAGCGAGTGCGCTTTTAGGCAAATCACATATTTAAGCGTAACGCTCCTCCACACACACAATGCCATGTGATTCACTTACGGTTGCTGAGGTCCGTAAATGACTGGCTGCATTTCAGCACCTGTGCGCGAGTCCGGGTCGACCCGCACCTGTGCCACGCCGGCTCCTCTAATCCACTATTTTTACCCAGATAGTTTTCTCGCCCAGATCATGTGACGGAACCGCGAGGCGAAGCTCCGGATATTGTCAATTGAATTGACATAAATACATGTTTTTAATCTGACTTTTTTAAACTACTCTAAATGCAAATTTGATTATCATTTAAAATATATATGTATATATTAAGATAGACAATTTTGAGTAAGGCGATACAAGCGTATACAATGAGCCCAAAATATGCGCACAGACCGGGAAATAGAAATTGTGAAGCTGAAACGTTAACCTGTTACTTACTGGACCCAAGACTTTAACAGCGAGAACACCCACTTTCTTTCGACAACACTCCTCTAACGAACACTATCACACTCTTAGTTTCACCAGTAAACTCAGCTCCACGGTGAATAGCCCGCGGGAAGGCTTTTACCTTTCTTCTTTCCCGATCAGAGCAAGAAAATACAATCAGGAAAAGGACACACAACGTTTCAATGTGCTCTATCCATTGCAGATATTCAACTAACGTGGTCTGGGTATCGCGTGTGTGTCTTTGTAGCCCAGAGGACACGCCCACCACTTAACCTCGCCCAATCGTCGATATCTGCGGTCAACAGGGACGGAGATTCATACCATATATACTTTTAATTCTTTCTTGACTTTCACAGCATTTTAACTAATAATTTTTATAAGGTTATCAAACAAATATAATAGTACAGTCAGTACCAGTTGAGATATGTATTTTGTATGTATTTAGAGAGAAATATTAATTAGAAAGCAGTATTGACTAGACTGGCAATCCACAACAGCAGCACTAAACTCCGCCCACAGAGCCTGAAACTCCTCCCCCAGCGACGCACGGTGCTGCCACCCGGCGGCCACCGCGCGCATCTCACCCCGGGTGCCCAGTTGTGCTCTGGGGTCGGCCGCAGAGAATTCTCGGAGGTGATTGGAAACTTGTGCGAGATATTTTTTTGTTTTTCCGTCCCTCGGTTTACTGGTAGTGAGTGAGGTCGGGAATGCGGAGACAGAGAAATAGTTAACTTTGTGCTGCCAAAGAGAGGTGTAGGTACTTAGGCACGGCCAAAATGGACTGAGAGAAGTTTTTTTTTTCAGAATTCTTAACTTGATGTGGTTTGGGTGGTGGATGTGACCCATGAATGCGTCGACGCACGCAAAACAAAACACACGCACGCACATCCACTATGCTGTGATGTGTCAAGCCATATGTGGACACATTCTTAAAACATGTATAAATATATTATATACATATAAATATATATATATATATATATATATATATATATATATATATATATATATTTATATATATATATTATATAATATATATATATATATTTATATATATATTTATATATATATATATATATATATATATATATATATATATATATATATATATATAATATATAATATATATATTATAATATATATTATATATATATACACATATAAACGTATATATGCTAGCTATAAATGCCAAAATGAGAAATAAATTTAGTCAAATGGCTGCTAGTTGACCAAATTCATGCTGCAACTGTAGCGAAAAATGTCTTTATTAGAAATCTGCAGAGCGAAATTTCGAACCATACGAAGATGATGTACTCTCTTAGAGTCCAGGAGAAGAAGATGTACTCTGGGAATCTAAGAGCGGTTGACGTACTCTGTGAGAGTCTAAGAGCGGTTGACGTACTCTGTAAGAGTCTAAGAGCAGTTGACGTACTCTGTAAGAGTCTAAGAGCAGTTGGCGTACTCTGTAAGAGTCTAAGAGCGGTTGACGTACTCTGTAAGAGTCTAAGAGCAGTTGACGTACTGGGTGAAAGTCTAGAAGTTACTGCTCTTGGTGATAATTCAGAAGTTGTTGTACTCTGGGAGAGTTCAGAACATGATGCTGTACTCTGGGAGAGTCCAGGAAAAATAGCTCTCCTCAGTGATAGTTCAGGACCTCTCCTGAAGTCTGTACTCTGTGAGAGTACAGGAAAAGCTGATGTACTCGGTGATAATTCAAAAGTCGATGTGCTCTATTTTGACTCGCAGAGAAAGCTCTGTACACAACGATAGTCGAGTAGTTTCATTAAATATTCTTGAATAGTTAATAGATGCATTGTTTGTGTTTGTGCGAGTGCTTGCTTTCAAACAAGTGTGATTGTGCTTGTTTCCACGCAAGTGTGTGTGTGTGTGTATGCCTTCAAGTAGTTACTCACCTAGTTGTACTTATCTAGTTGTGCTTGCGGGAATTGAACTCTGGCTCTTTGGTCCAGCCTCTCAACTAAGCCCCGCCTCTAAGTGTGTGTGCTTGCCTCTAAGCAAGTGTGTGTGTGTGTGTGTGTGTGTGTGTGTGTGTGTGTGTGTGCTTGCCTCCAAGCAAGTGTGTGCTTGGTTTCAAATCTCAAATAGAAAACGGAAGCACGTAAGCTATTAAATAAATTTATCACACCAACCTTCTGTCTCTTGTTGACGGTGCACTGTGCGGTACACCTGGTGGTACAGTGCTTACACACCTGGTGGTACAGTGCTTACACCTGGTGGTACAGTGCTTATACACCTGGTGGTACAGTGCTCACACACCTGGTGGTACAGTGCTCACACACCTGGTGGTACAGTGCTCACACACCTGGTGGTACAGTGCTCACACCTGGTGGTACAGTGCTCGCACCTGGTGGTACAATGCTCACACCTGGTGGTACAGTGCTCACACACCTGGTGGTACAGTGCTCACACACCTGGTGGTACAGTGCTCACACCTGGCGGTGATATACACCCCCCCCACACACACACTATATGTATATAAAAAATATGAAGACACTATCATATGATGATGATTGTGAAGATAATGATGAAGATAATGATGATGACGCTCATGATGATAATAATAATGGTTTGATGATGTTGATTATGATGATGATATAATGGTGATGATGAATATATACTGATTGGTAATAATGATGGTGATGGTGATAATGATGGTGATATTATGATTATGGCAATAATGGTGATCAAGCCACCCAAGAGGTGGCACGGGCATGAATAGCCCGTCAACATATAATGGTGATGATTGTGATAATGATGATAATGAAATAATTACAATGGATACGAAGATGGTGACAATGAAGATTATGATGATGATAATTAAATGGTGATGATGATGATGATCATCATTAAGTTATAATGAATCTCACGAGAGAACCAGAGAATTATAACATTCTCTTAAAATATATAATTCAATGAGAACAAAGAAAATAACAATAACTTGAACGTCATAAAAAATTCTAAATACATTGACTTTTACCAGTAAATAGAAAACAAATGGGCATAAATAGAAAATTAATGGGCATAAATAGAAAATTAATGGGCATAAACTATATGAGTTAAGACAATTAAAAGTCGTGGACGACTAAATTACCGTTTTATATATTATATAAGTTATATCGTTACATATATGTTTAGGATATATTCATACTTCTTGAGGTTATCTTGGGCTGATTTCGGGGCTTAGCGTCCCCGCGGCCCGGTCCTCGACCAGGCCTCCTTTTTGTTACACCCCCCCCCCAGGAAGCAGCCCGTAGCAGCTGTCTATCTCCCAGGTACCTATTTACTGCTACGTGAACAGGGGCATCAGGGTGAAATAAACTCTACCCATTTGTTTCCGCCTCCACCGGGGATTGAACCCGGAACCTCAGGACTACGAATCCCGAGCGCTGTCCACTCAGCTGTCAGGCCCTTGACAGTATGTCCTGAGAGTGTGCCTGATTACTGGACAATATTCAGGACTAAATTATACATGCTGGTTGGTCAATAAGCAATAATATGTCCTAGCCTTAATACATTATAATACATTATACATTATAAACATAATACATTATACATGTTGGTAAGCCTTAAGTCCAACACTGAAACCAAACATGTGGGTATACACATATGGGGGAGCCGGTCGGCCGAGTGGACAGCACGCTGGACTTGTGATCCTGTGGTCCCGGGTTCGATCCCAGGCGCCGGCGAGAAACAATGGGCAGAGTTTCTTTCACCCTATGCCCCATGTTACCTAGCAGTAAAATAGGTATCTGGGTGTTAGTCAGCTGTCACGGCTGCTTCCTGGGGGGTGGAGGCCTGGTCGAGGACCGGGCCGCGGGGACACTAAAAAGCCCCGAAATCATCTCAAGATAACCTCAAGATAACACACCCGCGTGTATATCTTTCGAGATATGTATATCCCATTTCTGGGTGTATATTCACCGACAGAATCTATAATAAACGTTTACACACTGGACAAAAAACGTTTGAGCTCTGTAATAATAATGTGTACTCTGTAATAAACGTCTTTATTCATTAATAAGTTATTGCACTCTGAAATAAACGTTTGTACTTGGTTATGAACGTTTGCACTTGGCTATGAACGTTTTCACTTGGCTATGAACGTTTGCACTTGGTTATGACGTTTGCACTTGGCTATGAACGTTTGCACTTGGTTATGAACGTTTGCACTTGGATATGAACGTTTGAACTTGGCTATGAACGTTTGAACTTGGCTATGAACGTTTACACTTGGTTATGAACGTTTGCACTTGGATATGAACGTTTGAACTTGGCTATGAACGTTTGGACTTGGTTATGAACGTTTTCACTTGGCTATGAACGTTTGCACTTGGTTATGAACGTTTGCACTTGGCTATGAACGTTTGTACTTGGTTATGAACGTTTGCACTTGGCTATGAACGTTTGTCCTTGGCTATGAACGTTTGCACTTGGTTATGAACGTTTTTACTTGGCTATGAACGTTTGTACTTGGCTAGGAACGTTTGCACTTGGTTATGAACGTTTTCACTTGATTATGAACGTTTTCACTTGGCTATGAACGTTTGGACTTGGCTTTGATCGTTTGGACTTGGCTATGAACGTTTGCACACCGCAATAAATGTTTTCACTCTGTAATAATCGTTGGTACTCAAGTAACGTTTCTTCTCTGTAACAAACTTTGTACTCTTATGAAATGTATTATGTAATAAACTTTTGCATTTAGTAATGAATGTTGCACTCAGTAATAAACATTTGCACTCTGGAATTCAGACTTGCGCTCTTGACTAAACATTGTTCTCTAGAATAAACGTTTAAACTGTGTTATAAACGTTTCCACTCAAGAATGAACGTTTTTACTCTGTAACAGACGTTTTCCACTCAGGAATGAACGTTTGCACTCTGTAACAGACGTTTCCACTCAGGAATGAACGTTTGCACTCTGGTCATAGCGTAGGTCTGAGTCACTGAACATATGTGGCAGGAAAAAAAAACATCCCACATATTGTATAGAAAAAAGAAGTGTCCACTAACTAATATTAAAGAAAAAAAAATATTTAGTTTGTATATAAATATTGATATTTATTTTACAACGTATATGAACGTTAATTAGATAATAATAATAATAATAATAATAATAATAATAATAATATTAATGATAATTATAATAATCTTTATTATTATTATTTATTATTATTATTTTATTATTATTATTATTATTATTATTATCATTATTATTTCTGTTTTAAGTTAGGGAAGGACTCTTAATGCAGTGTCTAACTTATGACTTAAAGAAATTATCGTATTATCAGAGAATAGTTTCGTTCGGGTTAGGTTTATGGCCTCTATATACACTTCTAATTGTGTATACTCGATCTCAGTATACATACATTGAGAAATGTGTATAGATTTATCCGTGTATATGTTATATATCCCTGTATTATATACCTGCAACTAATAACTTGATTGGTGAAAAATACGCTTGAATTGTAAGAATTTAT
>WNGS01169217.1:5500150-5519257 GCA_020271785.1 Procambarus virginalis
AGCACCGCCTGCACCCCCGTCATCACCATCACTTCCATCGGCCTCAGCCCCCATGGGGCAGGAGCGAGCAGGGCCTCGTCCAGCACCTACCATTAGCGTTAGACTCTGGCGGAGAACAGTGTAATATAAGCGTTGAGACAGGTCATGATACCCGAGGAAAGTAGCCACGGACATTATAATCGCCGTCTTCCACGGCGTATAAGAGATTCATGAGGAATCCTCACACCACCTCGGCCTCCACTCTCTCCTATTATACTCCCCCTTCCCTCTCCGCACCTCTACCCGGCCCTCCCCTGATATACAACGATAATTTTCTAAAGAGGGGTGCTCATCAGGTTGTCAATATTGCAACCGTAGCCAGCCTGATGAAAAACATAAATGGGGTGTCTGGTTAATAAATCTCTCGACGAGGGGTCCCACCTTCACCGGTAGCGCTGTGCATAATGATTATCCCAAATGGTATTACGGTGAGTTACCAATGGCAAATTTTCCTGCGTGTAAAATTTAATGAATGAATGCGTGTAAATTTAATGAATGAAGTGTGTGTGTGTGTGTGTGTGAGCTTTCAAATATCAGAGGAAGGAGAGATGCAGAGGCTGGTGTTGTCAGCATCAGCACCTCTCATCTGGCGCATTTTGCTTCAACACCTTCGCTGCCTCGCACTTGGGAGGTGGAACAAAAATTAATGTGGTGTCAGGATAATGAATAGCGTGAGAGGAGATTTCTCCTCCTGTTCGTCTACCTGGAGCAAGCAAGAGACCGCCAGATGGCATGGGTATAACAGCCCCGTGGAGCAGTCTTCAATCCACCTCCACAAAACCACGAAGAATACCAGACGCCATATTTACAAAAAGATGGCGTCATGTTCCGTAACATTCTTAACTTCCCAGAAAACGAATAGAATCGATAATATGTAAAGGAATACGAATGAGTCATTAAGATCCCTAGATTCATATGTTATTAACGAGGCGAGTGGAGGTATATTGGCTGGAAGCATGTTCCCAGTACGCGGGGCCCTGGAGCCAGCCTCCAGGGACATCACCTGGAACACAGCATGGCCGCTCTCCTCCACATGCTCACTAAACTACTCAGTTCTCAAGGTGAATTAAACCTCTTTGACTATAATTTATTACACGTAAGGGGGAACTTTACGCGGCATCCTTACTTAATTTATTGCGGCCGAATTACGTTCATTAAAGAATATGGACTTCTTGCGATGCTGTTGCGATTTCTTAGATATGGCTGGGCTCTTCTTGACGGACAACCGTATGTTTTATAGTATAATATATATCTATACCATAGGAGAGAATGTCTGTGTGTGTTTGTTCAAAGTTGGAGTTCACACGCTCGGGGCTGACCTTACCTAGATGTGTAGGGGAAATAGTCTGAGGTACGGGACTGACATAGGCTGGTCGGAGTAGGACTAAGTTAAATGATTTAGGAAATATTATTAATTATTCACACCTCAGCACCCCCATCCGATTCTCATGGGTTCAATGCTGGTCAAGTGTGAAATATTGGCTGAGATGCCCGAAGACTTTTTCGTCACCAGAAACAACAATTATTTCCCTACATATTTAAAAAAAAATTATTTCCCTATAAACCTAAAGTAGTTTCATGCTTTCTATGAAAGGAAAGAGGGGCTAAGCGGGGAGTGTGTGTGTGTGTGTGTGTGTGTGTGTGTGTGGTGTGTGTGTGTGTGTGTGTGTGTACTCACCTATTTGTACTCACCTATTTGTGCTTGCGGGGGTTGAGCTTGGCTCTTTGGTCCCGCCTCTCAACTGTCAATCAACTGGTGTGTGTGTGTGTGTGTGTGTGTGTGTGTGTGTGTGTACTCACCTAGTTGTACTCACCTAGTTGTGTTTGCGGGGGTTGAGCTCTGGCTCTTTGGTCCCGCCTCTCAACCGTCAATCAACAGGCGTACAGATTCCTGAGCCTATTGGGCTCTATCATATCTACACTTGAAACTGTGTATGGAGTCAGCCTCCACCACATCACTGCCTAATGCATTCCATTTGTCAACCACTCTGACACTAAAAAAGTTCTTTCTAATATCTCTGTGGCTCATTTGGGCACTCAGTTTCCACCTGTGTTCCCTTGTGCGTGTGCCCCTTGTGTTAAATAGCCTGTCTTTATCTACCCTATCAATTCCCTTCAGAATCTTGAATGTGGTGATCATGTCCCCCCCTGACTCTTCTGTCTTCCAGCGAAGTGAGATTTAATTCCCGTAGCCTCTCCTCGTAGCTCATACCTCTCAGCTCGGGTACTAGTCTGGTGGCAAACCTTTGAACCTTTTCCAGTTTAGTCTTATCCTTGACTAGATATGGACTCCATGCTGGGGCTGCATACTCCAGGATTGGCCTGACATATGTGGTATACAAAGTTCTGAATGATTCTTTACACAAGTTTCTGAATGCCGTTCGTATGTTGGCCAGCCTGGCATATGCCGCTGATGTTATCCTCTTGATATGTGCTGCAGGAGACAGGTCTGGCGTGATATCAACCCCCAAGTCTTTTTCTTTCTCTGACTCCTGAAGAATTTCGTCTCCCAGATGATACCTTGTATATGGCCTCCTGCTCCCTACACCTATCTTCATTACATTACATTTGGTTGGGTTAACTCTAACAACCATTTGTTCGACCATTCCTTCAGCTTGTCTAGGTCTTCTTGAAGCCTCAAATAGGCTTCACACACACACACACACAGGTGTGTGTGTGTAAAGTAATATCAACGACGCACGGAACATTTACTTAGAACACTGGCCAAAGGGAACACGCAAGGGTTCAAATTTTATTTGGGATAATATATATTCACAATACAAGACAAAGAACACTACCTGCATTCCTATCCTCGTACACTGCTGCTGTTGAAGTACTGGGAAAGATCCTTTTAGAATACTTAAGACTGCATTGGGATTCATGATCCCAAGTTTACTGATATGGGATCCGCTTCATCCGCTTCACTCCGACCTGTTTCCCAAAATTATTGCAAACAGGCCCACCGAGATATTCCCATTGTAGACAACTTCGCCTTATCGATGCTTAAGATCATTTCCATGAAATATAGAACCCAAATTCAAACTGTGGGAGCCCCTCATGCTACGAACTTTTCGTTTGCTGTTTCTCATTCCATCCTGGGCATCTGACTCGACCCTAAGGTTCTTTGTATAACGGTCTCCCTCGCCTTGTTGTCCTATCCTGTTCATTGGCATAATAATACGACTTCCATGGCTTCTTCCGCATAGATCAGAGGGAAAGATTGGAAGTCATTAAGAGGTGAATAACTTCATTAAGAGAAGTCTAGCGCCCGCGCCAAACACCAAGTATGCAAAAGGATGGCGGCCAGAAATGTCCAGATTGGAGACACCTTGCTACCCAGGAAGGATGTCAAGTAGCGTGGGAGTACACATGGGCATCCACTTTTTACAAAGACTCTGAAGACCGGAAGTGAGCCTGTCTCACTGCAATAGTTGCATCGGAATTAGTCTCAGAGGCCTTTGGTTACTATAATAATTGGGCGCTAATATTTCTGCATGAATTGGGTATGAAACCCATTTGGAAAGCCTGAGATCATAGAGCAACTAATTTTCTATACCAGCACCGCAGTGTTGTAATCCAGAGAGGAAATGCCTGATGTCGCCGGGGGTACACTTTTTGTCCTTGAAAATCTGGAAAACGCTTTTCAAATGTATTTTTTATATGAGTATTATACAATGTTAATCCAAATTTACTCATTAAAGGAATAAATAATTATTAAAAATACGAGATAATTTACCACATATATAAACAATAAATCTGAGACCTTTCAAGTGTTTAACATTTTCTAAAGGAATAATGTAAATCATAAGAGATATTGGCAAAATCATATTTACATAAATCCTGGCAATAGAGTCAACATACTAAGCTAAGTAAATAATGCAGACTCAGCTAAAGCATTTTGTAATTTTGAGAAAGCTAAAAATAATTTGCAGACAGGTACACATTAATAAGAAAAAGGAGTCGTTCATGACGCTGTCGAAACCTATACAATTTAAATGTCTATAAAGATTTGCTTTATCCAATGTAAACTTGAAGAAAATGTAAAATTTACACATTAAAGGAGAAAATTCTAATGCAATGGCAATTTTTAGTACAGGAGACTACAGAGGGAAAATTATTTATTTTTTAAGTATTATAACACTATGTAAGTTGGCTAAGCACCCATTAGCTAGTGTATGGGCTTCTATTACAGTTTGTACACTAACAAAGACATCATTAGACAGTTAATTACAGTTCAATCATGCTCAAAATGGTGGCGTTGATGCACACACAAAAGGTGGACACTTGCGTAATGTACACACACAGAAGGTGGACACTTGCGTAATGTACACACACAGAAGGTGGACACTTGCGTAATGTACACACACAAAAGGTGGACACTTGCGTAATTTACACACACAGAAGGTGGACACTTGCGTAATGTGTACACATACAGAAGGTGGACACTTGCGTAATGTGCACACACAGAAGGTGGTCACTTGCGTAATGTACACACACACAGAAGGTGAACACTTGCGTAATGTACACACACAGAAGGTGGACACTTGCGTAATGTACACACTGAAGGTGGTCACTTGCGTAATGTACACACACAGAAGGCAGGATATTAATGAACTCACAGAAGGTCTGATGTTAATGTACTCATAAAAGACCGGATATTAACTGACTATATATTAAGGGCGGATATTAGTGAACTCAAAGACGGGACTATATAGTGAGAGCTTCCCATTGGCAAGGGTTCTCGCTGATACCAACTAGTGGTATGACTGGACACAATAAGCGGTGTCCAGGATGACAGACTTGCATGTTAATCAGCTTCCGTTCCATCCAGAGCTGTGTTGTGGGCACGAGATCTCTTCCAAGACCCTAGCTGCGTCTCCTCCTCCTCCTCCTCCTGGGTACCTCGGTTTAAGAGTTTAATCCGTTCCTGGAGACAGCTCGTAATCCGAAACTCCTCCTCCTCCTCCTTCGAAGGAAACTATCACGAGACGCGCCTGTTGTTGTTGTTGTTATATATTAAGCTACTCGGATCAAGTTCCAAGTAGCACGGGCTATGGTGAGCCCGTAACTTACCTGGTACAGGAGCGGTGCTGTGAGTGCTGTGTGCTGAGATGCGCCAAGCCAATACGACTATATAGCACTTGGAAGGGGTCAGGACAAGGATTTGGGATGGGGCGAGGGAGAGAATGATACCCAACCACTTGGACGGTCGGGGATTGAACGACGACCTGCATGATGGGAAACCGTCGCTCTACCGTCCAGCGACGGTAGAACGACCGTCGCTTTACCGTCCTCCGAGTTACTGTCTTCAAGCGCTATCACCTGCGCACAACGTGATAGCGAACACAGTGAGGAAATCATAGAGTAGTGACGTTAACAAACCAAAATAATGAGGCTTTTTGCTTCTTAAACTCCTTAAGGGTCTTTCTCCTTTAGAGATATTTTTTTTGTGGTGGCCAAGTATAAATTTTAAGTCAGTTCTATCGCATCAGCTGTAAAGAACAAGATAATGGCGACATGGCATATCTTCAACAGCAGACTCTGTCAATGATATCAAAAGGAAAATAAGCTTACTTCTGTGTACCCCAAATATAGCGCACAAGTGTTTACGTTGACTTTTTGTCCAGAGAGAGAGAGAGAGACAGACAGACACAGACAGACAGACAGACAGACAGACAGACAGACAGACAGACAGACAGACAGACAGACAGACAGACAGACAGACAGACAGACAGACAGACAGAGCAAGAGACTGAGAGTGAATGAGTGAAAGAGAGTAATGGTCTCATTAGTGTTATCAAGCAGTAGGATCAGATGTTGCTGAGCTAATTCCCAGGGCTATTCACGTTTCGGCCTCGGCTTGGTTTATTGCCACGCTTGTCCTACGCGCTCCTCCGGGGAAAGGGAATCGTACTGCACAAAAAATGGATTCGTAATGCACTTCAATTAGAATCGCACGCAACTTAAATTGGGATTACATTACTACTAAGTTCGTATTATGCTGCACTTAAATTGGGATAACGATGAAACTTGATTTATACTGCTCATGAATTGGAATAATTCTACACAAACATTTTGGTTATATATAGTATTTCGGATATTTTTAATAGATAATTTAAATTTAAATTTTATTACATATAAATTGGGACACGGATTGGGATCCTGTACGCATAAATTGGGATCATACTCACCTTAAACTAGAATAATTCTGGATTTCATCCCGATTTACTTCATGCCTCCGTGCTTCAAGGCTCAATGCCCCACATCACACAACAAAGCAAGGCTCCATGCCCCACATCACACAACAAAGCAAGGCTCCATGCCCCACATCACACAACAAAGCAAGGCTCCATGCCCCACATCACACAACAAAGCAAGGCTCCATGCCCCACATCACACAACAAAGCAAGGCTCCATGCCCCACATCACACAACAAAGCAAGGCTCCATGCCCCACATCACACAACAAAGCAAGGCTCCATGCCCCACAACACACAACAAAGCAAGGCTCCATGCCCACAACACACAACAAAGCAAGGCTCCATGCCTACAACACAACAAAGCAAGGCTCCATGCCCTACAACACACAACAAAGCAAGGCTCCATGCCCTACAACACACAACAAAGCAAGGCTCCATGCCCCACAATCACAAACAAAGCAAGGCTCCATGCCCCACATCACACAACAAAGCAAGGCTCCATGCCCCACATCACACAACAAAGCAAGGCTCCATGCCCCACATCACACAACAAAGCAAGGCTCCATGCCCCACATCACATAACAAAGCAAGGCTCCATGCCCCACATCACACAAACAAGCAAGGCTCCATGCCCACATCACACAACAAAGTAAGGCTCAATGCCCCACAAACCCCAACAGGTGCTAAGTAGCCGTCAGACTTTATCTCCGTAGAGCGACAGACGGACCACGGTAATTACTCTATGATTGACAGAAAAAAAAGAGGTCCGGGAAGGGAATATATAGAGAGTGGAATTCTAAAGAGAGTAACCCAAGTGGCTTTTGTTGTGCGGATGTTAAGTGATGGAGGGTGGTGATGTGGGAGCGTGTTTGGGCGGGGAAAGGATAGGAGGGAGGGATGGGGTTAGATCTCGTAGTAATGGTGGTTATTGAGTTGGGTGGATGGGGTGGTTAGTCGATGGGTTTAATTGGTGGCTAGTGGGTGGGTTAATTGATGGATAGTGGATGGGTTAACTGGATGCCAGTGGCTGGTTATTTGGTGGCTATTGGGTTTCTTAAATTAAGGGAGTATTGTTAATTGGTGATTTGTCTTGGTTAATTGATAGTGGGGTGGTTAATTGGGTTAGTGGGTTGGTTTTAAATGGGTTAGTGGGTGTTAATTCGGTTAGCAGGTGGGTTAATTGGGTTAGTGATTGAGTTTATTGTTGGTTCAAACCTTTGTTAATTTTGTTAGTGGGGGATTTATTTGGGCAGGTTAAAATGTGTGTTTACATTCGCTGAGGTGAATGTTGTCAATTAGTGAATTAAAGATGCTTGTTAGAGGCGGCGGCTTATATGACTTTTAGTAAATGGGGGGTATTAAAATTGGTTAATATAGCTGTGTGTAATTTCTACTTTGTGTAACATGCTATTACTGTTATTTTTGTTATGTAGCCACTGTAACATGGCTCGTTGTATTTCTGTATAAACAAAATATTAATGTAATTATTATGAGCAGTATGTTCAATAGAGGAGTGTAGTAGTTAACGGGTTAGTTGAATGGATTAGCAGGTGCGTTGGCTTCTTTAATGTTAGCACTCGGAGGGCAGCAGCAGCAGTTAGCGGCTTGTGATTAGCTCAATTTGGTCATTAGTGATTGGGGCACGTTGTGTGTGTCAATGATTTGCGTCAGCGAACTGGGTTACTGGCTGCTGGTAATGACTTGTGACACAGGCAGTGGGCTATGGTAGCCTGAATTAAGAAACATGAATGCTGCCTAAGACACGGTATAAATTAAGGTCATATTGAAGTGGCATGGGGTAATGTCTGAAGGCTTTGTGGAGGTATTATACAGGTTTAAAAGGGTTGGCAAGGTTTGTTGTGGTATTATTGGGGTTTCTAAGGGTTGGGCAAGGATTGTGGTAGTATTATTGGGGTTTCTAAGGGTTGGGCAAGGTTTGTTGTGGTATTATTGAGGTTTCTAAGGGTTGGGCAAGGATTGTGGTAGTATTATTGGGGTTTCTAAGGGTTGGGCAAGGTTTGTCGTGGTATTATTAGGGTTTCTAAGGGTTGGGCAAGGTTGTCGTGGTATTATTGGGTTTCTAAGGGTTGGGCAAGATTGTAGTAGTATTATTGGGGTTTCTAAGGGTTGCGCAAGGTTGTTGTGGTATTATGGGGTTTCTAAGGGTTGGGCAAGGATTGTGGTAGTATTATAAAGGTTATTAGGTTGGGCAATGTAGTGGAGGTTAGAGAGAGATAGAAGTAACGTATGCCCAGTGAATGAAATATCCAGAGCAACCCAAATTCAACGCCGAACCAACGCCATTCTTGGATGTTGTGCCCACTGAGTTATGGCTTGTGGTTACTTGTATGGGTTTGTTGTGAATTGTGGTGGCTTCTTAGGATTTGTGGTGGATTGTGGAGGAATGTAGTGGATTTTGGTGGCTTTTCAGAGGTATTGCAATATATTTACTAATTCTCTGTCACCAGAAATCATGACATTTTCGTGTTCGTTATCTGCGATATTTAAGCAACTATGTCGCAAATCCTCTTGTTTATGAAGCTTCAGGAACGCTTTGCACATACGAGTCGTGACTCACAAACGATTTAGTCACCCCGTGATCAACTAAATTGGTTCCTCCACGTGATGGACGAACGTTATCTTAACCACGTGATGAACGAACGTTGTCTTAACCACGTGATGGACGAACGTTCACGTGGTTATCTTAACCACGTGATGGACGAACGTTATCTTAACCACGTGATGGACGAACGTTATCTTAACCACGTGATGGACGAACGTTATCTTAACCACGTGATGGACGAACGTTATCTTAACCACGTGATGGACGAACCTTGTCTTAACCACGTGATGGACGAACGTTATCTTAACCACGTGATGGACGAACGTTATCTTAACCACGTGATGGACGAACGTTATCTTAACCACGTGATGGACGAACGTTGTCTTAACCACGTGATGGACGAACGTTTTCTTTGCGAAATTAATAGCCACGAGGAACGAACGTGCGGGCAAGCGCGTCCTCCAGCGCGCTCTTAACAAAACAAAAAATATATATAAATTCAGCCCGCGAGGCTATGCAGATCTCTACGACAGAAAAAAAAAGATTTAGCACATTGTTTGGACGGTAATTTCCTCGCGATAAGGACAACGGAACCCGGTAATCTCGGACAGGAAGAACGATCACTAATCATACGTGCAAAGCGTTGCAACGCCCCTATGTTGCATGCAACAGTGTGAATCACGCCAAACATCTGTGACGTCACGTATATTGCAGTGACGTTACTGGTTTCCCGAGCTGTGGTTGGCCAGTTAGAGAGGTATATCTCTGTTGGAGGAAAGAATTAGCTTCTAGTTAAGGGGATAAGGCGTATCAGTTCTGCCTGTGACGTCAGAGTTAGCTTCGTGACGTCAGAGTTGGCTTCGTGACGCCAGAGTTAGCTTTGTGATGACGTGGGTTCCTTCGGGCGACCATTGGCAGAGAGCCTCGTGACGTCATGGTGATGCCCAGGTAAGTGGCTTGCGCCCTTGTCCAGGGTTAGTTAGCCTGGTGCAGGCCAGAGCAGGTCGCAGGAGGGCTACCTGATCAACCAGGCTGTGACTCATACGTCAGGCTACGAGCAGCCGCGTCCAACAGGCTGGTTGACCAGTCCAGCAACGAGGAGGCTGGTCGACGACCGAGCCGCGGGGTCGCTGAGCCCGGAATCACCTCAAGGTAACCTCAAGGTAAGAAAGGGCGGGCAGGTCGCAGGGAGGACGAGCAGGTCGCAGGAGGACGGGCAGGTCGCAGGAGGACGGGGCAGGTCGCAGGAGGACGGGTTCCAATGCGCGGTGTCCCACTCTGGCGAGAATGACGAATTGGAACCACTTAATCAGAATCTTAATTCCAGATTTTGGCAAAATTTTTCCCTTATTTTCCCGCGGTGTGTGTGTGTGTGTGTGTGGTGTTTGTGTGTGTTGGTGTTGTTTGTGTGTGTGTTGTGTGTGTGTTGTTGTGTGTGTGTGTGTGTGTGTGGTGTAGCAGACCATCAACGATAGTGTTACGAGCTAAATATAATAGAATTTGGTTTGAGCAGGTATTTCCAAACATAATTTTGGCTGTCTATGTATTAAATTTTGAGGTCATTTAGGTGATTTTCCTAGATTTTCGGACCAGCGGCGTTGTGGCCATCACTACAAATGTCTCGTTTTATAGTACTTGCGAGTACAATGCCGTCAACTGTGGCAGTTGCAGTTTGGTACCGCACCTCCGGTAGGAAGGTACGCTTGGTTCCACGCGGCCACCGCTGAACAGGAAGGGGCGCAGGGCGGCCCCGCTGACAGGGAGGGGTGCAGGGCGACCCCGCTGACACGGAGGGGTGCAGGGCGGCCCCGCTGACAGAGAGGGATGCAGGGCGGCCCCGCTGATCAGAGAGGGATGCAGGGCGGCCCCGCTGACAGAGAGGGATGCAGGGCGGCCCCCACTGACAGGGAGGAGTGCAGGGCGGCCCCGCTGACAGGGAGGGGTGCAGGGCGACCCCGCTGACACGGTAGGGGCGCAGGGCGGCCCCGCTGACAGGGAGGGGTGCAGGGCGACCCCGCTGACACGGAGGGGTGCAGGGCGGCCCCCGGCGCTGACAGGGAGGGGTGCAGGGCGACCCCGCTGACACGGAGGGGTGCAGGCGGCCCCGCTGACAGGGAGGGGGGCGGGAGCCAACACCACACAGCCAGCACGAAGCATCGCGCCCAACAAAGGAGTGGTAATAAAAACACACACACTTCCCTGGCACCAACATTCATAACGCCTGTTTACACAGAAACGCCCCATTCGGGGAGGGGTGGAGGCGGGGCTCTGATATAACACCTCATTTTGGTGGGGTGCTGGTTTAATACCCCGTTGGAGGTGCTCTGATTTAACACCATTTGCTGGGATCCTGATTTGCGCAGAACACCTCTCAAAACAATGGCAATGAGACACACGCTCAACATTACACGTATAATATGGGGGACAATGATGTTGTTGTAGGGCCTTTTCCTACGGTGCCCCGCTGTAACCCATTCTTCCATGACGAGCAAGAGAACCTCAAGAGTACATGATCAACACAGAACTACTAGCACACTTAAGTGCATCACAGTCGACTGTTCACCTGAGTTTGGTGTAGGGATTAAGGCCTATCGAACTTTGAACCATTAACAATGGCACCACAACAGCTTCTTGTTAACCAGCAATATACTATATTTAAGCCTAAATATATTTCAAGCCTAAAGGTAAACTTTCTCGTGTGTGAATATCAACCAAGAAGGGAGGTATACCTTTCTGTGTATATATACACCGAGAATGGAATTTGCATCTACTGGTATCTAAAATTCCTTCTCGCGCTGTTTTTCTTCGTTTAAATTCCCTTAGTTCTGGCGGGTGAATAAAGAGGAATACGACGTAGGAGCCTTGCAATTTCGAACTGCTCGGAATCATGAGCCTACAAAACTGTCCTCTGAAGAATCTGTATCACTATGTAACACTAGATTATTATACCTGGACTATTGATATTTAACCGTAATATGAACGACATATGGTGTAACACTGATGGTTACAACGGTACCAAGGTACCCGTCTAAGGAAATGCTACACAGGGAACAAATTAACTACGCTGCCACCATCCCGCCTCGCCATAGCTATATCAAGCAATGAGGACAATAATCTAGTGTTACAATCTGCACTGTAGGCTCCCAAGGTGACACAGACTTAATACTTTAAATAATTTTTAATTGGTGAATACAATTTTGAGAAAACATCATTTGGAAAAAAATTAAAAATTAATTAATTACTCAGATTAAAACAGTCCTGAATATAAAAGTAAAGTTAAAAATATATTGTTGTCTTGTAATGCAGACAAATTTAAAACTATGTAAATTTAAATTTTAATGCAATAACAAAATAATTTTCTACACATTTGTTATATTATAGAAAAAATATCTTTTGTAACAACTGGTCGTTGTATTAGTGCCGAGAACTAAATTCTTCAGAAGCGATAATTTTCTATATTTTCTATATTTGACTAAATCGAGGCCGCGAGAGTCCCGAAGTGAACCAGCTAGAGCAGCACAAGTGACAACAATTATTGTCCCGAATGACAATAATTAACAAACAATTCAATGAACAATGACAATTCTATTAACAAACGGCAATAGTTTTATCTCATACACAATTACATTTTCATTTCAGATTCCTTAATGAGATAAAATATCACATAAATTGCCAGATTTTCTTAAATTTACATTATTTCTATTAATTAAAGTCGTATTGTACCTGGAATAATTTGCCTTAGGTAATTGTCTGACATTCCATCCCTTCTTGGAGGGGAAATACATACACTTACATTTTCTTTAATAACTGAAGTGACGACTCACAAATATCTTCGTTTCCAATGCATCGGACTCAACATGTTTGGAGGGTTGCTTGGGTTCGGTACGTTCTCTGGTAGGTTAGGTTAAGAGGTTGTAATTTTTTACAGAGTGGCAAATTAAGAGAAAGAGCTGCTTAATCAGTTCATAATTTCCTCTAATGCCATTCTGACCCACTTGTGGCTTATAAATCGAGACAATATGACGCTCAGTTTTAATCTTTTGTTAGATATGGCGAACAATACGTAGCTCAATATATATATATATATATATATATATATATATATATATATAATATATATAATATATATATATATATATATATATATAGCAAGCAAGATGTTAGACTCGAGCATGAAGCGTTTGGAGGAGCAACATATTGGTTGTGTTTATCATATATAGATCTCGAAGGTATCGGAGTGCGTGCTGGGGTAGAAGATACGGGCAAGGGAGGGGTGGGAAGAGAGAGAGAGAGAGAGTTTTTGTGTGTGTGTGGAGTGTTTTGGGGGGGGAGAGAGAAAAGTGTGTGTGAGTGTGTTCTCACCTAGTTCTACTGACCTGGTTGGGCTTGCGGCTGTATTATAATTATATATATATATATATATATATATATATATATATATATATATATATATATATACTCATACTATATATATATATATACACCCCTTCCCCGACAACACTCACACCAGCGCAACCGTTCCACTAGCACAAACCCTCCCACCACCACCACAACCCTCCCACCACACCACAACCCTCCCACCACCACCACAACCCTCACCACCACACCACAACCCTCCCACCACCACCACAACCCTCCCACCACCACCACAACCCTCCCACCACCACCACAACCCTCCCACCACCACCATAACCCCTCCACCACCACCACAACCCTCCCTTCTCCCTCCATAACCCTTCTACGGCCTCCCTCTGACCATAACCATTCTACTACATCTCTCCCATCACCACAAGCCTTACACTATATCCCTTCAAACATGACTTTCTTATTTACATTTTGTACAAGCCACATTACATTTTGTAGAGTGAAGTACAGCGACGGCTCGCTTCTTTGCAGGTCGGCGTTCAGTCCCCGACAGTCCAGGTGATTGCGCACCATTCCTTACCCCCGTCCCATCTAAATCCTTTTCCAATGCTATATAATCGTAATGGCTGGCGCTTTCCCTCCTCATAACTCCCTCCCTCCCACCGCGTTTACTATCACCCACAAACCCTCCCACCTCAACTAACCCCCCCCCATCCACCTCTACCCACCCCCCCCCCCCATCCCTTCCACATAAATCCCTCCCACCAAATCCCTTCATTTCACAAACTAAATCCTTCCGAAACAACTTATCACATCACTCTTGAACGGGTGAGAATAGCTTGAGCTACCTCATCCCTTTGTGTGTATTTTACATCAATAACATTATTTCAATTCAATTCAATTTCATCACTCTGGCCACATCGTCACCTTCCCACCTGACAACCATACAACACAACCATGCCACTACGCTCCAAGAGGAGCCGGTGGGGACAATGTATGGAATAGGGGGGAGGTTGGTGGCTGAAAGATGGACGAGAGAAAGAACATTTAAATTGGCACCTTTTCGTTAACACTAATTGTATGCTTTATGACTTCGGGGCCATAATTTCAGGCTTGGTAAACCTTACGTTGCTCTTGGTTTTAGGCAACTTGGTTCTCAAAGCCCTTCAAGCATTACGAAAGCTTCAGAAGCTTGTTGAGTGAGCCATTCATGAATCTTTAAGCTGTAAGTTTCAGAATCAGGTGTGCTCTTCCAAGAATTTCATCGCCCCATCCTTCTTCCTCCCACATCCTTGCCAAGCTCTTTGGACATCAAAGCTAAAAAGGTTGAGTGACCACTCCCTGGGCTGAGGCAGTGGGCCTCGGAGCTGTTAGCTCATTTCGTTTCCTTATTGTCTGTTGTACAAGACAATTCCCCTCATCACTGACCCCTGTTCTTGTCCAACCAGTCCCCCTGGAAAGATGACCGTTCTCTCCCCTCTAACTATCGCCAAATTGAGTTGTTGTGTTGGATTCAGCTATACGGAACCAAAAGTTGTAAATAGCACGAGGTATGGTGAGACCGTAGTGGACTTACCTGGTACAGGAGCGGGGCTACATGCCAAATTGAGCTCACCTCAGCCGTTTCAAGTGTTTGAATCTAACCTTAATGTAAAGCTTCCCTTTGGTCACCAGTATGGTGTTCGTTAACCCGGTTTACTTGTAATTTTCTCTCTAATCTCACTTTTATTTCATCCACTTAACTGTATATTTTCAAAGTTTTGGATAAAACATGACAAAACACATTTTCTCTGCAAGCTTCCATCCTGCAGGTTTCACCTAACTTTTCATTTATGTCTAGCTTCCTCTCTGATTGGGTCTATCGCTACTCTTGTAAATGATCTATCTTCTGCCTTTTTCCAGTAATTGCGGTGCTCCACAGTTTCTGTTATGTCGCCTAATATTTGGATAGTCATCAATAGTCTTCACAGCACCTTTAAATATATAATAATTTCGATGCTAATGACTTCTGTTTGGATTCTTCCTCTAAATTGGGCCACTGCCCTTCGCTGACCTCATTAAATCTCACTATCTGCAGTCTAGTTCCCTTGACTCTCCTAACGCCAGCCGTGAAATTTCTCTCTCTCTTCCTCTCATCTCTCTCTCTCTCTCTCTCTCTCTCATCTCTCTCTCCTCCTCTCTCCCTCTCTCTCTCTCATCTACCTTCATTATTTCCATGGCTACTTATTCTCAAGAACTTGGATGAAAGGGAATAATTATGACAAGAAGACACCAAGCCGGGAAGACTATATAGCTCAAGAACTTGGAAACTGATTACCTTTCTTAAAGTAAACCTTTCTTTCTCCGAACACTCGCACTGCTGCCTCTTCTCCAATCTTCTCCTCTTCTCTGTGCGTCTTTCTCCAATCCAATAATTGAATTCTTTGCAGTCTCTCTTTTACCATTCCCTCGACGTCTGAGTGAATGGACCACCACATCTTATTTTTCCGGACATGTTTTTCTATCCAATTTTTCAAGAGACGTTTTTTATATCTTTTTCCTTGATTATGCACTCTGATCAACCCGATGTTCGACCACTGTAATATTAACCACAGAACTGTTATTTGACTACTACCCTTGTGACTAGATTGTAAATTTGCTTAGGCAATGAATGCGAATTTGTACATCATTGCAGTATTAAACGAATATTGTGGGGTTCAGTTCCTAAAACCCATTATGTACTGCTGTAATTTTGACCCTGCTCGCATATGACTTCCTTCCTGCTCGCATACCACTCCCACAATCATCCTCCCACATTGCATTTCTTATCTCACAAAAACAAGACCTTGGCGTGTTGAGGTACGGAGGCTCATCTACGCCCATTACTGGGAGAGAAGTAAAGAGTGGCTTATGAGATCACTGTTCTCGCCGAAGGAAACGAGGCTAAGCTGCCCAGTGTAGCTTCAAGCCATCAGTGTTCGCTGTGCAAGGCGTCTCGTATGAACTGGAAGTTCATTTCAACCAAGAACTGCGGGGCCTTGCTGGGACAACATGCGTCTCATGTAGGTGGATAAGGCTAAACGGAAGGCTCACTGTGGCCTTGCTGAACCTATCGGCGGGCTAGTCACTACAAAGTCATGGTCCCTGTTGTTCAACAACTAAAAATTGCATCCCCCGTCCCCCAACTCTTGGTAGGTAGCCCAATTTAATATTGCAAACCTGCCTGTGGAGCAACAGTGCGGCTACGGTGTAGGCTGGTAAGTTGACGTATTTATCACGGCCCATCCATCAATAATGATAATATTTGAAGAGAAAATTTGGTCAAATGCACTAAAATGGAATTTTCGATCCAGAAAAAATTCACGTTTTATATTACAGAATTAACTCAAGTGACATACTTAAATCATTCAAAATTAAAAACCTAGCCTAACCACTATAAGCAATTCTAGGTCTAATTCTAATATACGCTATCTTTAAGCCTAATATACTATATGTATGATCTATACTAGGCCTAGGAATATTTAAGTTGGGTTTTCAGCTATTTTTTGTGCCCTCTGAAAAATTAAAAGCTACAAAACATGATCATTGTTAGTTTCAACACTCCATTTTTTTTACGTTCAACCAAACTGTTACAATAAGTACAGACTATATTTTTTAGGATAGATTGACTACTCGCACGCACAGGGCATAGTTTAGGAACCCCTGTGCATGGGAAACATACCTGCTGGTTAAAACACTACACAGAAAAATCAATCGTTAAATACTATTAAGGTAACTCTTCCATAGGTGAATATCTCATAAAGTTTCAAATTTGTATAACAATGTTAATTGAAAGTTTCCTCTCCTACCTTTCTGAGGAGGCCGGACGACTCAAACAGAAAACGGGACAGTAGTCACTTTGTGAGTCATTTCATTTCAAATTACGTCCACTTTTGGCCATAGCGCGCATTACGAGCGAAAAGCGACGTTATTTTTAAGAGGACGAGTTGGCCTGTGTGTGGGCAGGGACCCCCCAGCGACCACACTGATATATGGTAGCCACCTGGTTAAGGTCTTTGCTTAAGAAAGTGAAACATTATGTAAAAGAATGACGTGAAGCTGTAATCCCACGTAAACCACGTAAGACTGTAAACCGGTGTAGGGATGTGGTTTACTCAGAGGGTATTATAAGAACACGAGAATATGTAGAACGTATATCACCCTATACCAGCAAGCTCCTATCTAAATCCACTCCAAACTCAGGCAATATACTGTATATGTCTAACCTACGTTTTGAAATAAAGACATCAATTCCATACTTATTATCTGCCCTCCCAACCCCTGGAGGCGAGGCTTCGCTTCCGGTTAGTGGAATTAAGTCTTTAGTACGGAGTTCCGGTTTGTGGAATATTGTCTTCAGTTGGAAGGTTTGTTTGCATTATGTTAAATTACTCGGGAATTAACATTTATAAAAAAATCAATATAATTTAACATTCTGTATATATTTTTTTAATTGTATATGTGTTTACCTGTGATGTTATTTTTATCATTAGGAGTCAGTGGTCTCGTTATCATGATACCTTACCTTGAGGTAGCTTACCTTGAAACCTTAAACCTTGATAATGATAGCAGAGATATTTTGGCAAAGTTTGTCAGGTTGGGTCTTGTTATCTCATGCTACACGATTACTCCCTCACTATCACCCTCTCCTTCCCTCACTACACTTTCTCACTCCCTCGATCCCTCCCTCCTTCATCTATCCTCATGCGTCCACTTCCTCCCAACTTGGCGCTCTTCCTTCCCTCAATCCGACATCATTCCCCGTAAACCTCAACCCCCCCTATTCCCCCTTCCCTGTGACCCCTCCAAGCCTCTTCCCTCTGAACCCCCACCCCCTCCTTCCCTGTAACCCCTTCCTCACCCCCTTTCTCAGAGAACCCCCTGCCAATCACCTCCAAGAGAACCCTCTCACTCCCTTCCCGTCTTTCCCTCTCGGGCCATTCCACTACCCACAACTCTGAGTGCCCCTCCACCTCTCCCCCCTCCAATTCGAGCCACCCCCCCCCCCCCCCGCAGCGACACGTGTAAGCCCGGGGCCGACACCTCGGACATTTGTCAACAGGTGCAGGGCGTCGTATTTACACTGTGTGGCGCATGCGCGGTCCTCTCCGCCACCTGATTCGCGGGTTAACTGCTTCTTTTAAACACTGAACTGTGCCAACCCATTTGCCCGACCGCAAAACCATCATTAACTGTAATCAATTTCGACTCGGATTGTTAAGCGATAATTGAGTACGTGGCCCCAGGCGACTAGCTCAGCACGCCTAACCTTCCTGGCCACCCGTCCCGTGTCCTCCCGCTCCCACCTGCTTGCCTAGCCCTTCGTCCGCTACCGTCCACTGTCCTCCTGTCTACTATCCTCCCTCTCACCTCGACTTTCTTCCAACCAAATGTCCTCCGCTCGCTGCCCATCTCCCAGTAACAGCATACTCGCAATCTTCTTGCTACGTGCCCGTCCTCCTGCGACCTGCCCCGTCCTCCTGCGACCTGCCCCGTCCTCCTGCGACCTGCCCGTCCTCCTGCGACTGCTCGTCCTCCTGCGACCTGCCCGTCCTCCTGCGACCTGCCCCGTCCTCCTGCGACCTGCTCGTCCTCCTGCGACCTGCCCCGTCCTCCTGCGACCTGCCCCGTCCTCCTGCGACCTGCCCCGTCCTCCTGCGACCTGCCCCGTCCTCCTGCGGCCCTGCCCCGTCCTCCTGCGACCTGCCCCGTCCTCCTGCGACCTGCCCGCCCTCCTGCGACCTGCTCGTCCTCCTGCGACCTGCCCCGTCCTCCTGCGACCTGCCCCGTCCTCCTGCGACCTGCCCGCCCTCCTGCGACCTGCCCGTCCTCCTGCGACCTGCCCCGTCCTCCTGCGACCTGCCCCGTCCTCCTGCGACCTGCCCCGTCCTCCTGCGACCTGCCCCGTCCTCCTGCGACCTGC
>WNGS01169217.1:5520326-5525326 GCA_020271785.1 Procambarus virginalis
TACCCCATCTCCTACACCTGCTGTGTACCCTGGCCCCCTCTCACGCCTCTTTTCCCCTCCCACACTGTTGTACCTGCCTCACACCTTCCCCTCCATGCTGTGTACCCTGGCCCCCTCTCACACCTCTTTCCCCTCCCACACCTGCTGTGTACCCTGGCCCCCTCTCACCCTCTTTCCCCTCCACACCTGCTGTGTACCTCCCCTCTCACGCCTCTTTCCCCTCCCACACCTGCTGTGTACCCTGCCCCTCTCACGCCTCTTTCCCCTCCCAGATCTGCTGTGTACCCTGCCCCTCTCACGCCTCTTTCCCCCTCCTACACCTGTCCTGTACCTTCCCCCCCCCCCCACGCCTGTTTCCACACCTACACTTACTGTGTACGAGGACTGTGGAAAGCTGGCAATAGGCCCAGGTCAGCTGGAGAATGTGGGCCCCATTTAAAATTGCTCGTCAAGTATTTTTGCATAGTAATATTATGTATTAACAAGCAATACAATAACTCGAACGATTTATAAAAATGTTATGCCAAGAGGGCTTATTCCAGTAGGGTCCCCTCAGAAACTATAGGCCCAGGCCAACCTGTCCCCCCCCCCCTGGCTTCCCCGCTGTCCAGGCCAACCTGTCCACCCCCACCCTGGCTTTCCCTTTGTCCAGGCCTGCCGTGCACACTCCGATCACACCTCCTCCTCCCCCCACCTCCCCTCTTCCATCTCTCCGCCTATTCCCCCCCCCCCATCATCATAACAGTCACTCCCCTCCTTCACCTGCTGTGTAACCCTCCTCTCTTCCTCTCAACAAAGAGTTTAGTAAGGAAAAACTGACAAGTTCAATGGTAAGTCTTCTTATGTATCGAGAACAGCAAGTCGTTGATTAAAGATATCTTTCAAGATACTTGTGCTTCACGGGTGGTCTTTACAATAAGTCATGAATGTCTACGTATACATATATACACACACACACACACACACTCACTAACTCCATCATCGTACATAGCTCTCTTGTACTTGCATATATGTAGTAATGAACTGGCTGTTTTACCTTTGACACAGTGTGAACTGAACCCCTTTTTCCTGCGTGGTTTATTGTTAATATTTGCTTCTGATCTGCCCCGTTCTTTTCCCATCAACTGACCCCCGTCTCGCTTCACTTGGCCATACGTTCCCCTCACCCGGCTGCCTTTCCGTTCACCTGGGTGCACCTCTCCCCTTACTAAGCATACCCTCTCTCTTCATATGATTCCCACTTTCCATCATTTTGCTCCCCCTTTACCTCACCGGGCCCCTCCTTTTCCCCCCTTCACCTGGATCCTTTTCTCCCCCTCACCTGACTCCTACTCTTACCCTCACCTAGCTCTTCTAAATTACACCAACGGTTCAATATTTCACCTATATACCTCCAAAATTCTCGTTTTCACTCACAGTAAGCTTACTGCCCATCCACTGGGACTCTCATTAAAGAAAACAAGATACAGCTAAGAACCCGGAAACCGATTATATCAAGAATATCAAACATATCCGGGGATTGCCTCCCTTATGGATTTAGGTTCCCGTCAAGTTCAAGTATGTTTATTGTGGCAAGACAAAAATACATCTCAAAGGGATAGAGTAGCTTAGGCTAATTCTACCCGCCCCCCAAGGATCCCGCTTCCGTGCATCAGTATAAACATGTTCGGTTCTGTCCACCGACCTCCTCTAACTCCTCTTACAGCGACTCGAGACACCGTCGACCTTAAATGATGCAGATTAACTTCAGAGATTCTAACGAAGCTGAACGAGGTAGCTGGGCCTGCTTCCCAGGCCTCCCCACGCGACAAATTGGACCCACCAAGTAGCCAAGCTGAGGTCAGGGCCTCCTGGGGTGTCCAGCATCTCCCTACCCTCCTCGGGGGGCTTCCCTCCCCTGCCTTCACCCTGCTGGATCCGTCCGGCCGCCGTCCACCCCCGCTGGCAGGCAATAGACGAGACTCCAAATATTTTACCGCCATGAGTGTGTCGGTTTTTGGGCTGGGACCTGTTGGGTAGATTGTTATAGAGTTGGGTATGGGTCGTGTGTTGGGTCGTGTTGGGTGTGTGTGTGGTTGATGTTGTGTTTGTTACGGGTCTGGATCATGACTTCCGGGAGTGTCATGGGGGTTGGGAAGGTTGCGTTGAGGTGTAGAAAGGTGAGGTAGGGGTCGCGTCAGGTGTTGTACTTGCTAGATTGCGCTGGCGGGGGTTGAGCTCTGATCATTTGGCCCGCCTGTTGTATGGATCTATGTGTTATAGTAGAGTGTGGTAGGGATTGGTAAGGGTTGCGACAAGGTTTTGGTAAAGTGATTCAGCGGGTCGTTACAGGGCTTATAGATAAGTAAAGTTGGAATTGGAGTCGGTTATGATCAGTTGCCGGAGCTCCCGTTGGTGGCATCCTACGGACACTAGGGTACTGAACTCTTGCCGCGTTCAAAAAAACGCTAGTGTTTGTTCTAATCTCTCCAGGCTCACATGTCAAAGAAAATGTATTAGTTTAGAACATTTTCCATTGTCAAACTGGAGCCTTAGGGAGAACAGTCCATGACCTTTGGAAAGATTAATTGAAATCAGTAATGGAAGCATTCACCCGGAGCATTTCGTGAATAAATTAATCCTGGTCAATAGGAGTATGAAAGCTAAAAGCTACTTTTTCTTGTGGATCATGAGTAAGGAAATTAGAGCATCGAAATCTCTTCGGTGCCGCCTCCTTCCCTTACGCTCCTACTCAAATAAATCCTTCCCTTTCCTTCCAAGACACAAACTCGGTCTCAACCCTCTTCGGGAGCCAAGGTCATGCTCATGTATATTTTACATTACAAAAATATACAAGGGTACCTTAGGTACTCGTAATCTCCCAAGAGGAATATATAAAATGTTTTCAGAACTTTCGACTTACATTTTTCAGGTGCACTCATGGGTAGGCCATGTTTCCACGAGAATGTATTGAAATATATAAAACCACCAACAAGATGGTAGGTGACGAAAATATACCAACCGTGAGGTCAAAATATTAAGACAATTGAGTAGGATGGATGCTTGCATCTCTGGCATCCCAGAAAAAATAGTTGCTAACCACCTGAACAATGATGAGGTCCAAGCACCTTGGCGCTGGACGGTAGGCGGACGTCTCGCTTGATGCAAGGTCGGGAGTTCAATCCCCCGACCGTCCAAGTGGTTGGACCACCATTCCTGTTACCCGACCCACATCCCAAATCCTTACCCTGACCCCTTCCCAGTGCTATATAGTCGTAATGCATTGGGCGTTTTCCCCCTTTTATTATATTGCATATTGAACAATGATGAGCTCAAAAATATTAAATAATCATAAGTTCAGCCAAGTTTAAAGTAAAATAGATATGGATCAAGCTTACATGGATTGAACTTGGAAGGCATCTAGCCGGAACCCAAATCCTATTTTCATCTAACCGAAGCTGAAGCTCAAGGCCCAAGCATGTGTATGGCTGAGATGTGTTGCTGTCCGTAGTGTGTCAGAGAAAGTTGGGCTTCTGAGCTCCTTCCTCCAATATACTAAGGAGGTTCACCTCTGAGAACCCCTCCCACATCATGTACCAACAGAGTACACCTCTTAGACCCCTCCCACACCATGTATCAAGAGGGCGCACCTCTTAGAACCCCTCCCACACCATTTATCAAGAGGGTGCACCTCTTAAAACCCCTCCCACACCATGTATCAAGAGGTGTACCTCTTAGAACCCCTCCCACCACCATGTTACAAGAGGGTGCACTTCTTAGAACCCCTCCCACACCATGTATCAAGAGGGCGCACCTCTTAGAACCCCTCCCACACCATGTATCAAGAGAGTGCACCTCTTAGAACCCCTCCCACACCATGTTATCAAGGGAGGCCACCTCTAGAACCACTCCCCACCCATGTATCAAGGAGAGGTCATCTTCTATGCTCACACCTGTATTATATTAACTCATGTTTTACCGTTGTCTGTCGTCTATGACTTCCTCCCCTTCTCTTGGCAACCTGCTCTGGTTAAACTTGTCCTGATGGAAGGTAAAGGTTCTAGCCCTTCTCTCCCTTCATTCCAACTGTCTCAAACATAAGAGCATTTGATTTTGTATTTTTGGTCAACTGTATATTTACATATTGCCCGTGTATATGATATATTATATATATATATATATATATATAATATATATAAATATATATATATATACCTGTGGGTGTAAATACATACACTAACATATATAATGCTTATTTATGAATGCACATGTACTCAAGCATAATGTCCTCCCTGGCCACGTCGCCAGTGCTCAACCCACAACTCACTTCTCGGTGAATTTCCATCGGAGATAAGTCCCAATAATGATATTTTTGACAACCCTGGCCGGCTGCGTCCGGGCTAATAAAACCCAACTTTACAGCAAAGCCTCTCCAAGGTCCCCCCGGAATATGCTTTTAATTAAGTTTGATTTATAATTTCCAAAGGCTAACGTGGAGAGTGGAGGGAGCAGGAGCAGAGAGGGTTGCGAGCAGTTCAGTAACTCGGGTCGTTATCTGGCTCATCTCAGACACCTGATGGCTTTTATAGTCCGGTTCCAGCCAGCCAGCTAGCCAGCCAGCCTCGCGGTGACTCACACAAACCCTCCATCGTGCCTCTCGGTACACACTATAGTTCCATAGGGTCACCGTCGAGGCATTGAGAAAGAGTGTTTGCGAGGTCTCCCGGAGGGAGGAGGTCCTATCCACTCTCCCACCACCCCCGGCACTGCCGCCGCCGCCGCCTCCTGTACAGGAGGTGGACAGCTTGGGGCTCAGAAGAGACAATTGTTTGAAATCGAAGGGAACAGGTAGCTCGGACGCTCACGTTTGGCCAGATCATACCACTGTGTCCACAACTCTGCGTCTAGTTTCTCTTACGTCCGTTGTGTCTTTTCGTAACTGTTGCAACTTGATCCAATGTTCGCGTTATCTCGTCGTTGCAAGTTCTTTGTTATCGTTCTCTTAAAAGCAACTTGGATAT
>WNGS01169217.1:5530326-5532094 GCA_020271785.1 Procambarus virginalis
GAGTGGTTGTGGCTTTATAGTACAGTAGAGGCGGTGTTGTGAGTGGTTGTGGCTTTCATTTACAACCATGCCAGAAGACGTTGTTTTATGATGTTTGCCTCAGCTGTTGGTTTGTTGTGTTTGTCTACATTATTGTTTGTTCTATTTACATTCGCTGTTGTTAGGTTGCATTTGGTTATATACGCAGAAAACGTCTATGGAATTTATCTTTAACCCTGACCTAATAACATTTCACATTGTTCAAATTGTTAAATTTGTACCAAATTATTTTCTATAATTATTTATTTGCAGTTTAATGTTTGAAACTGTTTGTTGGCTAATTATATATATTAAAAAAATATAAAGATATATTATTAAATACATTTTTTGCTCGATACGTAAATAAAGCCAAATATGGCGGGAAGATCAGCTGATGGCCGGATTCCTGGTCCCTGGCGGCTCTTCAGCTGTTTTTTGTTGACCCTTTTGCTGCCCCTATCATGAGGTCCAGCGAGATTTGCCTCGTTGCCTCCTGCCTCCTATCTGTCTCACCCAACCACTTGGGCTGGACGGTAGAGCGACGGTCTCGCTTCATGCAGGTCGACGTTCAATCCCCGACCGTCCAAGTGGTTGGGCACCATACCTTTCCCCTGTCCCATCCCAAATCCTTATCCTGATCCCTTTCCAGTGCTATATAGTCGTAATGGCTTGGTGCTTTCCCCCTGATGATTCCCTTCCTATCTGTCTCAAGGGGTCCTCATTCCCAAAGTCCGTAAGCTTTAATGACTGGACATTCAATATTGAATCGTACGAGATCACCAGTTCCTGTTCACAGAGTTTACACGTGGAGTAGTGTACACTCCAGATACCCTCCAGGGGAACCTGGAGCGCTCGGGATTGTGAGATTCGTTACTTGCAGTCACCTACCGTCATAGGTGATGGTAGTAGCCCAACCTCATCCTGGCAAATTACTATGTCTCCCTGGGATACTTTTTTGCTTCCCATATATATATATATATATATATATATATATATATATATATATATATATATATATATATATATATATATAAAATAGCATAGCTAAATATAATTGGGTCCTAATGTTTTAATAATGGGGTTTTCTACCTGATGGTGTCGATTATTTCTCTCCTATCAGTTCTGAATGTGTGGTCACTCCTCCTGCAGGGGGCGCGGAGGTCACTCCTCCTACAGGAGGAGCAGAGGTCACTCCTCCTACAGGAGGCGCGGAGGTCACTCCTACAGGAGGAGCAGAGGTCACTCCTCCTACAGGAGGCGCGGAGGTCACTCCTACAGGAGGAGCAGAGGTCACTCCTCCTACAGGAGGCGCGGAGGTCACTCCTCCTACAGGAGGCGCGGAGGTCACTCCTCCTACAGGAGGCGCGGAGGTCACTACTCCTGCAGGGGGCGCAGAGGTCACTACTCCTGCAGGGGGCGCAGAGGTCACTCCTCCTACAGGAGGCGCGGAGGTCACTCCTCCTACAGGAGGCGCGGAGGTCACTACTCCTGCAGGGGGCGCAGAGGTCACTACTCCTGCAGGGGGTGCAGAGGTCACTACTCCTGCAGGGGGCGCAGAGGTCTCTACTTCTGCAGGGGGCGCAGAGGTCTCTACTTCTGCAGGGGCATTTGACTATTTCTTGGGCTGGAGGATGGACTTGGAAACGTTCCCCGGCGTAACCATATAATACCACGTTCCGAACGGTCACCAAGGAGGGACACGTTCTAATACTGAACTTTGCGATGTCATTATAGAGACAATGTGTCACCT
>WNGS01169217.1:5543260-5561432 GCA_020271785.1 Procambarus virginalis
TAGGGTCAAAGAGCCTTTAAGAAACCTGTCGACGTGCTTAGACACTTAATTGTCGGCGCTAATGGGTCTCGCGCGAAGTCTCGCTACTGGCTGATAGCTGCCTGTCGCGAACCAGACAATCGGTGTTCTATCGTGTTCGCGCCCTCGAATGATCTATCTTATCATTGTATTTTTAAAAGCAAAAAAAATAGCACAGTGCATGAAATCAATTTCTTTATAAATAACATCTAATATTTTAAGAATAAAGTTCTTGGCGTTAAGTGAGAGAAGACTATATCCGAGCAACATTATTGACCTAAAGCAGTAAAAAGCCGTCGACTTTAAGAGAGCAGAAAGTCATCTTGTTTACGAGTGTATGAATTATGCCCAACATGAGGAGAATTTTCTGCTCTTGACAAACCCTCGCAAATATTTGTGGACGTAAGTGCGGTCTTAAGATGTTTCAATCCCACTAAGATTGTTATCCGGACGCGATAATGATCTGGTCCGCTCTGCCTGGCATGTACCGTGGGAGACCTGCTTGTTCTGCCTGCAGGCTCGCGCCCTGGGAGATCTGGCTTGCTCCGTGAGAGACCTTTTTTCGCATCGTGAGACCTTTTTTTTTTTGCACTGTGAAGATCTTTTTTTTTTTGTTTGCACCGTGAAACGTTTTTTTTGCACTGTGAGAGATCTTTTTTTTGCACCGTGAGAGATCTTTTTTTTTGCACCATGAGACCTTTTTTTGCACTGTGAGAGATCTTTTTTTGCATTGTGAGAGACCTTTTTTGCACTGTGAGAGATCTTTTTTGCACCGTGAGACCTTTTTTTTGCACTGTGAGAGATATCTTTTTTTTGCACCGTGAGAGACCTTTTTTTTTTGGTTCCGTGAGAGACATTATTTAAACGTGAAAGACCTTATTTGCAGCGTGAGAGACACGGCTTGCATCGGGAAAGAAAGGCACCTAGTTTGCTCACCTTCCCCAACTCTCTAACTTGTTCTAGCTTTCTCAAGAGAGGCCCTCTGTAGGCGGCCATCATATCCATCTTATTGGTATCGATATCTTTGATTATTATAACCTTATTACAACCCATTCTTCTCATTGGAGAGTACTTTTTGTAATAATGCGCACCACAGTACAAACATTGATGTACTAAGCAATTTGATAGTAGAATTTGCACTACTCACTCTACAGAGTTCGAAAAAATGAAGCTAAAAAAACAAACTTAAATATTCCTAGGCCTAGTATAGCATATATGTGTAATATATTAGGCCTCAGATAGCGTGTATTGGCTAAGAAAAGTTCCAAAGTGTTGACCAGACCACACACTAGAAGGTGAAGGGACGACGATTTTGATTGTTGCCGCCGAAGGCGGCTAGTTTATTGTGCACCCCATACTCATCCTGTGAGCGGTAGCGCAAAAGCATTACAGAGGGCACAAAAGGTCTTTATCAGACCTCATCTTAGATTATTACATAAACAATTTCATCTATCGGGACGACGACGTTTCGGTCCGTCCTGGACCATTCTCAAGTCGATTGAGAATGGTCCAGGACGGATCGAAACGTCGTCGTCCCTTCACCTTCTAGTGTGTGGTCTGGTCAACATACTTTAGCCACGTTATTGTGACTCATCGCCTTCCAAAGTGTGTTTGTACAAAATGAAATCTTCATAGAACAAGACACAATAAGAATTCCAGAGAACAACATAGAGCAGATGGTGAAGTTAGGTTGTATTAGCAACATAATTACAAAACCTATTCCGGCTTGCCCAAACTCAGTAATACCTAATTCTACTTTCTAATTGTCCATTAGGTCAATATATGTGTGGCAAGGTCCACGACGTTACTATAAGTACTCTCTGAATAGGAGGATTGACTGGGCACGCACTAGTCGAGGGTTGTTATAACCTGGTCCGCAATATTCAGCGATTGTTATAACCTGATTCACAACAGTCAATGAGTGTTAACAAGAGCTGGAAATATATAGTTACTAAATGGAATCTTCGTCACTTTCAATAGAAACAAAAATTGATGTTGGGTTTAAGGCCTATCAACCTCTGGAGGGCTGTTAGGGCTAACTCAATAACTTGTTGGGCAATCAGCAAGTTATACTTTAGAACCAAAATAAACATACTAAAGTAAAATCTGAGTGTATATACCCCGTGAAGCGGGTCAATATACCTCTCGGTGCATATATCCTAATTGTTATGGTGGCCATATCGTGACTAAATGAATGTACTAGCAACATTGGGACGTAAATAATCTCGTTTTCTGTTGGTTTATATAGACTCACAAACTATATTAAAGAACTCTAAAACTTAGAAGGATTTCAAACTGCTCGCAGAACATACAGGCCTCCTGATGCGGTCAGCTGCCTATAGCACCCCACCTTCTCCCACAGTGAAAGCTGGGGAAAATGAAGTTGATGTAACAGTGAATCGACGCTTAAACGTCGATTTGTAACGTTACTCGAACATTTGTTACATGTTGAAACGTTTGAAAATCCTAGCAGTAACTGCCGCCCGCCAAACACACACCGAAACTACGACGTTGGTACAACGTTCAAACAAGTTTTAACACCTCCTAACCAGTTATAACAACCAATATAGCAAGTTATAACAACGTTCTAATACGCCATAAACACGTTAAGCCAAGATGTAACAACTTTATTACAAGTTGTAACAAGCGGAAAATAGACACAGTTTCAGTTTGTGTTTCCAGGGCGGGTGCTTAGCAACGATGTCCGTTGGTGTTCACTGCATTAATACTTGATTGAGAAAATCAGTGGAAAGCCAAATGAGGAGGATTCGAACTTGCACGCTTGGTACTCCCAAGCACATGCCTTATACCACTACACTACGACATGGTCAAAAGCACTGCAACCTTGGGAGTACCAAATGTGCGGGTTCGAATCTTTCTCAAGCCTCCTACTGATTTTCTCATACATGCATCACGTCAATGTGATATCACAGTGCAATGTGTGATTGCAGCCTATTCCAGCGCGCGCACACACACACACACACACACACACACACACACACACACACACACACACACACACACACACACACACACACACACACACACACACACACACACACAGGGATGCACAAATTATTTAACATCTACAAAGTCGTATGTACATTGTAGAAATCATATGCGCCTCCCGCCTCGACTACATGAGCAGTGTAGATATAAAAATCTTGATCAGAGGGCAAAACTCTTAAGCAGCGAAGGAAGGAATGAACAAGGGTAATTAACGACCAGAGAAATGGTGACTCTAATGAGAGGTGGAAGGATGGAGGGAGAGAGGAATCAATGATTTAAGTAACAGTTACTCTCGGTCTAACCTGACAATTGACCGCTGACTTACTAGTGACGATCAAAAGATAATTATGAGAAATGCAAATCTCTGAGCAACGATGACATCAGATTCAGGCGAGCCGCGATAAAAACAGTAGATGGTAAATGTTTAGATACGGTGTGTGTGTGTGTGTGTGTGTGTGTGTGTGTGTGTGTGTGTGTGTGTGTGTGTGTGTGTGTGTGTGTGTGTGTGTGTGTGTGTGTGTAGGTGTACTCACCTATTTGTGCTTGCAGGATCAAGCATTGACTCTTGGATCCCGCATGTGTGTGTATGTGTGTTTACCTAGTTGAATTTACCTTGTTGCACTAGCGGGGGATGAACTTTGGCTCTTTGGTACCACCTCTCAACATCCAATCAACTGGTGAAGAAGTTCCTGAACCAGTTGATCTTTATTATATCTCCATTTGAAAGTGTATGGAGTCAGCCTCCACCACCTCTCTTCATAGTGTATTGCATGTGTTAACTATTCTGATACTGACAAGTTCTTTCTAGCGTCTCTGTGGATCGTTTTGGTACTCAGTTTCCACCTGTGTCCACTTGTGTGAGAATCACCTGTGCTAAATAATCTGGCTTTATCTATCATTTGAATTCCCCACCTGTTGGACCATTTATTTAGCTTGTCCAGGTCATCTTGTAGACTCATGCTATCCTCCTCTGTCTTACACTACTCTACACTACGCTACACTACACTACACTACACTACACTCCACTACACTACACTACGCTACACTACACTACACTACACACAGAAATCACAATAGCGTGATGCATCAAATGAACAAATCCAAAAGGATTTGTGATGAGCGTTCAAACTTTCTCCTCTGTCTTAATCCTCCTCGTAAATTTTTTCGTCATAAGCAAGCATTGAGAGGAGTGAGCCTGTTTTCTCTAGAAGCTCATTTACGTATATGAGAAATGGGATATGTCCTAGTACTGAACCCTGTGGGACTCCGCTGGTAACAACACGTCTCTATGAGGTCACACCCTTCACAGTAACTCGCTGACTTCTGTTACTTAGGTGGCCCCCTTATTCACCGGAGCACCTTCTTCATCACTCCTGTGTAAAGGGCTATCCAAAAATATGCAGTCTGCCCATTCTTCTCTATCATTTTTAATTTTTGTCACCTGATCATAGATATATATTAGACCTGCAAAGCAAAATTTACTATCCGTGAACCCGTGATAGTGGTGTGTTTCAAAGTACCTACTCTCCAAATGTGCTATTAGCCTTTTCCCCACGATCTTCTCCATCACCTTGCATGGTCTCAACTTACAGTTGGCTTCATTTCTCGACTCACAATCGAGGACAGAAATGGTTAGACACATTTCCTTTCACTTAATACCACTGTTCACCCAGCAGTACATGCGTACCCTGGAGTTAGGCAGCTGATGTGGGACAGTAGTTCAACCTAGTAGGGACCTCGATTCAAGCCTTAAGTATATAAATATATATACGGACTTCATGTCCCCAACCAGGAATTATTATTATTTTTATATTGTGCAAGTTAGGGACACTTGGCCTGTAGTTCAGTGCCTCTTGTCTGTCTCCTTTCTTGTGTTTTGGGACTTCGTTAGCTGTCTTCCAACTTTTTGGTAGGTCTCCTGTTTCCAGCGACCTATTATACATAGCAAGTGACAAGCATTGTGCTTCTGCTCCATCTTTTAGTACCCACGATGAAATTCAGTTTGTTCCAACAGCCTTTGTCGTATCCAATTAAAGAAGATGCTTTCTTACGACATTGCTGGAAATATCAAATTACTCCAGTGATGTTTGTTTTACCACTACTTCTCTCAGTTCCGGCACTCTTCCTAGTAATATTTTGAATATGTCCTGAAATATTTTGTTGAGTTCTTCATTCTCGTTGTCTTTCTCAATGAGCTTGTCCTTGCCTCTCTTAGTTTCATTACCTGTTCTTTAACTGTTTTCTTCCTTCTGACGTGACTGTTAAGTAGTTTAAGTTGGGTCTTTTTTTTATTTTGTCTCTTTGCTTATCTTCTCATTTTTAGGAACTCATTTTTGGCCTTATTGTGTCTTCCTCTCCTCGATACTGTTGTATTGTTCCTTTAGTTTCTCTATGCCCTTGTATTTAGTTGTTTTTCTTCGTTACATCTCTGATTAAACTATGACCTTAGCCATTCATTTTGTTTAACCTTTTGAACCGGGATAAACTTGTCTTTTGCCTCCTACCACGTCTGTATGAAGTAGTTAATCATGTTGACCAGACCACACACTAGAAGGTGAAGAGACGACGACGTTTCGGTCCGTCCTGGACCATTCTCAAGTCGATTGAGAACGCCATGTTATTGTGACTCATACTTTAGCCACGTTATTGTGACTCATCGCCTGCTTAGTAGTTAATCATGTTTTGAACAGTCTTTTCTCTGATTTCTGTTTCCCACGGTATTCCTATTAGAGATTTTCTCTACTCCTCAAAGTCTGACTCGTTGAGTACGATTATCAGTCCAAGTCTAACTGACTTGTCGTTACCTATCATTCTGCTGGGTCCCTTGGCTTGCTGGGGCTTAAACAAAGTTTCTAGTTATCATTTCCAATAGCTTCTCGTGTATCTGTAGCTCCATGTCGTTCTATGTTCTCTAAGTCAGTCTTCCCATGGCTGATGTCTTCCGCCATTAGAAGTGGAGATCCTTTTCTACAGGCGATAGGGGCTGCTTTTTTATATTTTAATAATAATTGACATGTTTTTGTCATTCTCCTATCTGAGTCTTCTGTCATTTAGCGGAGAGTTATATCTTACTACTTCTGCTATCTTTGGGCCTCCCATTATCATGTTGTCCGTTATGTAGTCTCTGAACCCTTAACTTCCTGAGATAACCATCTCTTCGAAACGCCATTCCTATCTTATCAGCAGGAATAGAAAGGAATGTGTGTGTGTGTGTATGTGTGTATGTGTGTGTGTGTATGTGTGTATGTGTGTATGTGTGTGTGTGTGCGTGTGCGTGTGCGTGTGCGTGTGCGTGTGCGTGTGCGTGTGTGTGTGTGTGTGTGTGTGTGTGTGTATGTGTGTGTGTGTGTGTGTACTTAGTTGTACTTACCAAGTTGTGCTTGCGTGGGTTGAGCTCTGGCTCTTTGGTCCCGCCTCGCAGCTGTCAATCAACTGATGTACAGGTTCCTGAACTATTGGGCTCTATCATATCTGCTTCTGAAACTGTAAATTGAGTCTGCCTCCACCACATCACTTCCTAATGCATTCCATTTGTCAACTACTCTAATAGTGATATCAACCCCCTAGGTATTTTTATCTGACTCTTGAAGTATTTATCTCCCAATGGTACCGTGTATCTGGTCTCCTGCTCCCTACACCTATTTTCGCTACATTTTATTTGCTTGGGTTAAACTCTAACAACCATTTGTTCGACCATTTCTTCAGCTTGTCCAGGTCTTATTGAAGCCTCAAGCTGTCCTCCTCTGTTTTAATCCTTCTCATAATTTTGGCACCGTCATCAAATATTGAGAGGAATGAGTCTATACCCTCTGGTGTGTGTGTGTGTGCACTTGCATGCTTGAATTAATGCTTGTGAACGAGTTTATTCGTGTCTGTACGTTTCAGAGGGACTGATTATTCTCTTTCACTCTTTTCTACTTGAAAGTATTTCAACGTCAGATGTCGTTAAGTACATACTTAGTCATGTCATATATATCTGGTCTCATATTTATATATATATATATATATATATATATATATATATATATATATATATATATATATATATATATATATATATATATATATATATATTAGTATATTTTGGTAGCAGTCTTTCCTGTAGACATATGTTATTAAATATGACCGAAAAAGTAAGATTAATAATTCTAACACGAATTTTCTCGATTTTCCTTATGTTTCTTTTTACTGGTGATGGTAAATGAAAATCAATTCAAAATTCATTTTTTATTTCTAGTCTGACGCGACACTTGAGCGCGTTTCGTAAAACTTATTACATTTTGATGTGTAGTGCACTACACATCAAGAAGTCAACACCAGCAATCAACAGCCAATTAACGCACAACTATATTCTACCCACTTCAAGATTCCGCTCCAATATAGAAACATCAGGAAATATGGGATAATAGGCCTTTTGCAGTTCTGTTTCCAACTTCTATCTGTTACCCAACTACCCATTGTTTCGTGTTCTATGTTTTGTTGAAAGTTTTTTTCACCCCACTATTGTATTACATCACCTCACCCAAATGCAGGTATAAGAGCCAAAATGCTGTTTCAGTCATAAAGTTGTGTGTGGATAAACTGAAGTCTTTGAAAATGTAATAAGTTTTACGAAACGCGCTCAAGTGTCGCGTCAGACTAGAAATAATAAATGAATTTTGGAGAATTGATTTTTCATTTACCATCATCAGTAAAAAGAAACATAAGGAAAATCGAGAAAATTTGTGTTGATCACCACTACAATTTTGTCCCCATTGCTTCTGAGACACTCGGCGCCTGGGGTAAAAGTGCTACCAGTTTTTTGAAGGAACTGGGTTCTAGGCTCATTGAAACAACAAGGGACCCTAGAGCCGCCAGCTTTCTTTTCCAGCGCCTCAGCGTGGCGATACAGAGGGGAAATGCTCACTGCATCCAGGGTTCCTGCTCGCCATCTGAGGAGCTGGAGGAACTCGACAACCTATGATAAATATCTTTGTAACCTATATGTAACTCCTTTTTTTGTAACAAGTTCAAATAAAGCAAATATATATGTGTACATACAAAAGAATGGGGTGGTAGGAGAAGAAAATATTAGTGTTCAGTGAGAANTGAGCATATTTCCACGCATGTGGCATCGTTGGTATCCAATGATTATATTTCACTGAACGGTTCTGTAGCATGGAACATTTTGACCGGATAAGCCATAACTCTCGGATTAGTAAATATAGGCAGCCACAATGCAAGCTGAGTTGGTAGCAATAACTGGCACACTCGAAATTATTGACAACATTGAAGTAAACTTAATTATTTACGACTCCCTTTCCTCACTACTTGCAATAAATAGTTTGCAATCAAGTAATAACGTGCTTGTCTCAGAAGCCAGACATAGATACATAAGCATACTTAGCTAAGGGGTACATATATAAATGTTGTAGATTCCTTCTCACATTGTCCTGCAGGAACATGATAACGTTGACGCCCTTGCTAAGGCTGCAGTAAATAAAGACAGCGTTGAACGGGATCTTGAGTTATCAAATAGGTCCCTAAAAAGTGTTATTAGACAAGAACTCCTGGATGAATTTGAAGAAAGTAGAACAGTGCAAACTGGAACTAGCAGGTACATTGTTTATCACAATAAAATGTGTCAAGTAAAACATGTGTATGGGGCAAGTAACAAAGTCAGTAGACTAACAGATGTTGTCACAGCTCGCATAAGACTTGGCTACAAGTATCTCTAGCAGTTCGACTTGTATAGGGATCTAGATGAAGTAAAGTGCAAAGTGTGTGGACAAAGACAGGGACACACACTCGAACACTATATCTTGGATTGTAGTAAAATTGAGCCATTTAGAAATAAATCTAAACTCACGTTGTATGAAATGGCAAACCATCTAATTACTAAAGATAAAATACCTGAAATCCTTGCATTCTATCTATATTTTGCTTCCAGTAGATAAACGCCATATGAGATTAAGAAACAAATGGTGTATTGCGAAGACTAATAATAACAAACAGCAGCTCCCCTATGACTCTATAATATCTCCATTGGTCAAACAATTATGTATTAGCGATAAGACCAACCATTAATGTATAATGATTTACTGTAAACATATAGCTCTTGAAATAGAACATTCTCTGTAACTAGATGACATTGTAATTATAAGGTGTGAAGGATAGATGAAATTGTCAATGTAATAATCTCCGTTGAGGTCTAATAAAGACCTTTTGTGCCCTCTGTAATGCTTTTGCGCTACCACTCACAGGATGAGTATGGGGTGCACAAGCCGCCTTCGACAGCAACAATCAAAATATCGAATCACGTGATAAAGTATACCATACAAACATTGTACTGACTGATCTAGCATTATACACAAACGCTGCTGACTCTGTATAGTGTGAAACGTAACACCCTTATCCCTATCTTCTTAACTACTCCACTGACTATCCCCTTAAGTCGCTCTTGATTCTTCTTAAATTCGTCATTGAGTTGCCCCTCAATCGTTCTTAGGTTGATCTCGGATGTTGACCAGACCACACACTAGAAGGTGAAGGGACGACGACGTTTCGGTCCATCCTGGACCATTCTCAAGTCGATTGTGACTTGATTGTGATTGTGTCCATTGTGACTGAGAATGGTCGATTGGACCATTCTCAGATCATTCTTCAGCCACCTCTGAGTTACCCTTGAGTAGCCCTCACGTGGACGTTGCCTTTATGATATAGTTCCTCTTCATATTTTCGATTCATGAGTGATGAAAGGCAGTTATAGGTCGAATTAACAACCCAGTGATTCACACCCAGGAATTAGTTCCTATACTCCCGGGGATAGATTCACAAAGCAGTTACGCAAGCACTTACGATCCTGCACATCTTTTCTCAATCTTTGGTCTCTTTGTTTACAATTATTAAACGGTTAATGGGCTCCAAAGCACCAGAAGACTGTTTATAACAATAACAACAGTCGATTGGGGAGTTTTCATAGTTGTAAACTGTTTAATAAATGTAACCAAAGCCGTCAATGATTGAGGAAAGATGTACACGTTCCTAAGTACCTGCGTAACTGCTTCGTGAATCTGGCTCCAGCACCTGAGAGTTACTCTTAGAGGACAGGCCTTGCTCTCTTGATACCAACTTTGGTTTGGTGTGGGATTTAAGGCCTATATCTGGAGGGATATTAAGCCACTATAATAACTTACTGATCATCCAGCAGGTATATTGTAGTTCTGAGTATAGTCCACAACTACAATAAACTTACAGTGTATATACACCAAGAAGCGAGGTACACCTATGTGTGTATGTAATCCTCTTGTTGTCAACTACACTGAGGAGGGTTTTTACCTCGTCACTCGTCCACTCAACTTCTCCTAACAGCACCGAGGTGAATCTCCTTTTTCTCTTGCTATCCAAAATACAATACAGCATCAAAACAATTTAAAAGCACATTACAACAGCTTATTCCCAAATCTACATTCTACCGATATGTACTCAGAGCACCTCTTAAGTATACACATCACACAAATACGATCGTAAATTAAGAGTCTGCAAGGCACGTTTACGATAAAATAAGAACCTAAAGAAACGTTTACGATCTGTATTTACATAAAGCGACAAATCAGGCGTGCCAACATTTGCGCCCACTGCTTACCTTACCGCGTAGCGTCCGCCCTCCATAATTAAGCTCATATGCATCCCGCTTCAGCTGGGGATATAAAGAGAACTTCATTAAATAAGAGGAGCGTAAACTCCGCAGGGGACGCCACCACTGGTCTGAGGAGAAGCGACCCCAGCGCCACTCTCCACGGGCGGCTGATTTGGCATTCATTGGCCTAGCCGCAGGTGATGTCATGACGCACATATCTATATATTTATCTATCCATCTAGATCTATCTCATCATCTATCTTGCTATATAAGAAAGGCAGGTATTTATGTAGGATAAGGATGTGGTTCAAAACCCTCACACTGAATTTATACGGAACATCAATTTTGACCGGGTGAGATGGCCACCATGTTTATAGTACAGACTATGAACACAAGACCATCCTGGCTAATTTCAAGGCCATTAGTTCCCCTTTTAAATATTCAGACGCGACTAATCATGTACGTTGATTTGTTGCTTTCTTTCTGCTTTTGTGGTTATATGATCAAGGCCAATAAGAGGAGATCCTGTTTAAGATGTCTGGCCGACCTCGAGAAGCGTGTTTTACGCACACTTTTGTCCATAAAACAAGTAAGTTACTACATCCGTGTGAAGTGAAATGATGCCTGTGCTTATTCGTCTGTGCGGATGTTGATGCGAGAGTGACCTGAGAATCTATCAGAGGGAACATGAAGTTATACTTGCATATATACATTTATATGTACACTTCGGATATTGTTGTGCTGTTTGATATTCACCTATACGTGAACATATATACTTTTATGCGTGTGTGTGCGCATGTGACGGTAGTAATGGGGGGATGGGGAGGGGGGGGCAAGAGAATAACTATTTTTTTTTTACGATTAACACAGTTACAGAAACAATGGGTCGTTAATCTAAATTTTATGAATCTGGTTGATGCATTTATGAGGCGAGTCAAACTTCCTCCATCTTTCCTTATACCCCCCCCCCCCATCATCCAATTCCCCGACTCTTCATCTTCCCCTCTCCCTCACCACCCTCTTCTCCCCTCTCCCTCACCACCCTCTCCACCCCTTCCCCTTCCCTCTATATTTTTTCGTGTTCTTCACGTCTCCTCAACACCTCAACATCTTCTCCTAATCATCATCCTTTCCAATTCCTTTTCATTCTAGCTCTCTTCCCCCCCTTCCTTGTTCCCTTCGCTGTTTGCTCTTCGATTCTAACCTCTTTCTCCTTACCTCATTATTACTCTTCCTTTATCATCCCTCATTCGTTACTGACAATTATCCTCTCGAAGGAACAACACCACAACAGGAAGAAGTCTACAGGACTCGGAATAGGAAAACACCTTAAAGGAACTTATGAAGGAGAAACCGCAAAGCCAGGATGGCTGTAGCGCACATGGAAGGAACAGGACAGGATAGTAGCTGGAATAGTAGGGAACGGGATGAAGGCACCATGCCTAACCACTTTGGTCATCGGTATAGGGGGGTAGAAATAGCCTAAGCTACTCTATCCCTTTGAGATGTATTTCTTTCTTATCACAATAAACATACTTGAACTTGATCATCGGGGATCAATCTCCGATCTGCAAGAAGCAAACTTTCGGCCACTTAGCTTAACGTCTATTGTTGGAAAATAGTTTGAATCCAAAATTACAAAAGCCATTCGTCTACAGCTTGAAAAACATAGACTAATATATGATTCACAACATGGATATGTGGATACATGGGCCTGCGGGCCAAGCAACAGTCTGTTGGACCAAGCTGTCAGAAGTCTAGCCGGGCTTGGGGAGTAGAACTCCAAGGTAAAACCATACCTGGTTCTTTAGGTTAGATCCAGGTATGGTTTTACCAAGAGCCACTTATGTGTGACAAATTTTCTTTCATTCTATTTCAGTATTCTATTTCAGTATATCTGAAGCATTTCACAGTGGAAAAGATTATGACGTTGTTTACCTTGACTTTAGTAAAGCTTTTATGCAATGCCACACGAAAGATTGAATAAGACTCGAGAACAGGATCGTACAAGGCACGATAACAGGGTCGTACAAGGCACGAGAACAGGGTCGTACAAGGCACGAGAACAGGGTCGTACAAGGCACGAGAACAGGGTCGTACAAGGCACGAGAACAGGGTCGTACAAGGCACGAGAACAGGGTCGTACAAGGCACGAGAACAGGGTCGTACAAGGCACGAGAACAGGCTTGTACAAGGAACGTGAACAGACTCACACGAGGTATGAGAACAGGATCACATACGAGTAATATCACTTGGTCCTCTCGTCTCAGATGATGACCAGTGAAAGACGTACTGAACGACTTATTGCAATGATGGCTGTAAGGAGGAGGAGGAGGAGGAGGAGCTGTTACAGGAGGAGATGGAGCATGAGGGGAAAGAGGAAAGGGAGGAGGACGAGGAGGAGGGATGGTAATAGGGATGAAAGGAAAGTGGTGAAAGTAGAGGTGGTGAAGGTTCAGCAAGATGGTGAATGTTAGGGAAGGTGAAGGACAGGGAAGTGGGTGAACAATAAGGTGGAGGATGATAATGAACGATAAGGAGAGATTGGTAAATAACTATTGAAAGAAGGCACCAAGCCTAGAAGACTATTTAACACCATAGTGAAAAGCAGGGAAAGGTGTGTGGGATAGAATGTGTGGTGAAGTATAGGGAAGGTGTGAAGGGTAGGGAAGATGGTGAAGGATAGACAAGATGGAGGAGGAGGAGTCCGGCACTCCTTGGAGGAGGAGTGCCGGACCAACCGGGCTGTGGTGGATATGTGGGCCTGCGGGCCGCTCCAAGCAACAGCCTGGTGGACCAAACTCTCACAAGTCAAGCCTGGCCTCGGGCCGGGCTTGGGGAGTAGAAGAACTCCCAGAACCCCATCAACAAGGTATGGTGAAGGAGAGAAAAGGTGGTGAAGGAGAAGGAAGGTAATGAAAGGTTAAGAAGAGGGAGGGTGGTAAACTAGAATAAAGGTGGTGAAAGATAAGGGAGGCAATGGAATGTAATGAAGGGGGTGAAGGGACGGTCGTAGATGTTCCCCAGCAGTGTCTGGGTAGTGATGATGTTACAGGTTGTGTTGGGTAAAAATGGTTACAGTGATGATAGTTGAGAGTAATTATAGATGTTCCAGTGTAGAAGATATAGTTACAGTGGTGATGGTTCTTTATACTGAAGAGGGCTATAATGAGGGGCAGTTGTGTAGTACTGATGGCTACAGTGACGAAAACAGTGTGCAATGAAGCTGTATCCTCCCTCAACCAAGTCCAACCACTTGGGCTGGACGGTAGAGCAACGGTCTCGCTTCATGGAGGTCGGCGTTCAATCCCCGACCGTCCAAGTGGTTGGGCACCATTCCTTCCCCCCGTCCCATCCCAAATCCGTATCCTAACCCCCTTCCAAGTGCTAAATAGTCGTAATGGCTTGGCGCTTTCTCCCTGATAAGAAGGGCGCTACCCTTCCCCTCCGTCAACCAAGCCACGCCGGTTGCCACCCTCTAGTACATCACATACTAGTGAGAGTAACGTCTTCTGCAAGCCAAAAGTGGTTACCTTACCTTGAGGATACCTTGAGGTGCTTCCGGGGCTTATCGTCCCCGCGGCCCGGTCATCGACCAGGCCTCCTGGTTGCTGGACTGATCAACCAGGCTGTTGGACGCTGGACGTTGGTTTCCCAATTAGTTTAGTTAACATGGTCATTAATTAACATCTCTGTTGGCTTGTACTCTCCGCGAGCCGTCATGGGAAAGCATCGACTGGCTTCCCTGGGTGGGAAGGGAGCCGGTCGGCCGAGCGGACAGCACGCAGGACTTGTGATCCTGTGGTCCTGGGTTCGATCCCAGGCGCCGGCGAGAAACAATGGGCAGAGTTTCTTTCACCCTATGCCCCTGCTAACTAGCAGTAAAATAGGTACCTGGGTGTTAGTCAGCTGTCACGGGCTGCTTCCTGGGGGTGGAGGCTTGGTCGAGGACCGGGCCGCGGGGACACTAAAAGCCCCGAAATCACTTCAAGATAACCTCAAGATAAGATTCCCCTTCACGATCAACACAAAAGGGAGAAATTGAACCTGACCCCCAGGAGTACATACTTTGCCATTAAGTTCTCAGATCTTGTACTGTGTCTGGGGTACGTCGTATAAAATTGGCTGTCGAAGTACTACGCACGTACGTGCTTGCTGCTAGCAAATACTTTATATTTATATATTAATTGTGTGTATATTTTTAATTAGTGTTTTATAATATAGTACTTTGTTTCTCTTGAATTGACTCGAGTTTAGATAATAGTGTGTGCTTGTATATGTGTGCTAATTCTCTGTTATTTCGTAGTGCCCTGCGGTTCAGACTCTCAATGTTACTGCTGGTAATGCTGCTGCTGCTGCTGCTGCGGGTGTTGTTGTTGCTGTTATTGTTGCTTTGCTGCCACGGGTGTTGTTGCTGCTGCTGTTATTGTTGTTGCTTCTGTTGCTGCTGCTGCTGCTGCTATTGTTTACCGCCTGCTGCTGTCATTGTTTATATATGCTGTTGCTTGTTGTACTACAACTGCCGCCGCTGTGGTTCCTACATATAGACAAGTCACACATAACTGGCTATATCTGCAGTGTGTAAATTACCACCACCTGTGCTGTCCTGCTGGCAAAGATCAACTCTAAGACACACACCTGTTCCTCAGTTTCCCATGGCCCAGGGAACGCGACCGACCTGCCCAACAAACCCACCTTAACTGGTTTTTGTTTTTGACTTGTTTTTATATATTGCAGGTCTGAATGTGATTGTTATCGAGTGCGGAAATAATCTCAAAAATTTAAGCCTGCATTTAGTGTTGGGAGTTTTGAGCCATTGTTGCGTTAGACGCCATTTGTGTAGTCATAATGCAATTACCTGTATCCTGCAAGCGTGTATTAAGGGCCAAGTTGCATGCTTCTTCACGTGTATTACTACAGAAATGGTATTAATTACTGATAGTGAAAGTAAAATCATTGATATTGATCTCACTCGCAAAAACGATGATGCCAGATGAGAGATAATATGATGTGAGATGGCGTACGAGCCCTAAAAACATCAACACTTCACTGATGGACGAGAATGACCCCCAAAACACAATTACCAGAAAAAAAAATTAATAAGCATTTTGAGGCTCAGATAAAATCTGATTAATCAATAATCGAGTTGATCAACGAGTACAGAAACGTAAATGATTTCTTGTAATTACGAACAGCGGGAAGATGGTGGCCGGTGATAAGAGGAACGTTACTCTCTGGTGAGGTTGGTGTGGCTGTGAGGGTGTGTGTGTGTGAGTGTAGCCCCTCACACTAGGACCTTCACGAGGGTGTGAGTGTAGCCCCTCTCACACTAGGACCTTCACGAGGGTGTGAGTGTAGCCCCCTCACACTAGGACCTTCACGAGGGTGTGAGTGTGTGAGTGTAGCCCCTCACACTAGGACCTTCACGAGGGTGTGAGTGTAGCCCCCTCACACTAGGACCTTCACGAGGGTGTGAGTGTAGTCCCTCACACTAGGACCTTCACGAGGGTGTGAGTGTAGCCCCCTCACACTAGGACCTTCACGAGGGTGTGAGTGTAGCCCCCTCACACTAGGACCTTCACGAGGGTGTGAGTGTAGTCCCTCACACTAGGACCTTCACGAGGGTGTGAGTGTAGCCCCCTCACACTAGGACCTTCACGAGGGTGTGAGTGTAGCCCCTCACACTAGGACCTTCACGAGGGTGTGAGTGTAGTCCCTCACACTAGGACCTTCACGAGGGTGTGAGTGTAGCCCTCTCACACTAGGACCTTCACGAGGGTGTGAGTGTAGTCCCTCACACTAGGACCTTAACGAGGGTGTGAGTGTAGCCCCTCACACTAGGGCCTTCACGAGGGTGTGAGTGTAGCCCCCCTCACACTAGGACCTTCACGAGGGTGTGAGTGTAGCCCCCTCACACCACGACATATATCCAATAGTGTGAAATAATAATTCCATATTGGCTAAGATATGTCATATTTAGTTGAAGCTATCTCATGATGAGTAGGTTCGCCTCTCGTGAAGAGTCTTTCATCGTTCTTAAAGAGTATAAGATTACCGAGGCGTTCATCTACGATCTCGAACTCAGGACTCGAGGCCTCGCCTTGACCCGTGAGATTCACGTTCTGATCTACGTGATCCTGCACTAAGTTCATTTTGTTTTTCTTTGGCAACACTCGACCCTTTGTGAGATTTTTAATTTGAATTGCACTCTATTTTGTGGAGAAGCTTCGAAGAATATTTGGTTTAGATGTATTCAAGGATGCGTACATGCGAACCAAAGTTCACTCAAACTCGAATGGTCAGAATTGAAATTGAAATTGAAATAACTTTATTGAGGTAAAATACACAGAAAGGATGAGGTAGCTCAAGCTATTCTCACCCCGTTCAGTACATCGTGTTAATACATACATATAAACACATCACAAACAATAAACATATTACCAAACATCCTGAGAGATAACATCTACATTTCCTAGAATGGTCAGAGGTTGTCACAGAATCTGAAATCATAACCCCATGCACAACCTGTTCTCCGGCCAGGCTCGTTAACGCTGCGGCCGTCCCCTAATCCCCTCACGCATTGATCAATTTTAACGCATTATGAATTTAAAATAGGTTTGTTTCATTTATATATTAATGTTATTATATATTGAAGTTCTATGTACAGGTAGGAGTAGGTTAGACTATGTGTTTCGATTCTGTTGGCGATTATTTGTATTTCAGGCACGTGGGTGAAGTATTTCAACCCGTCTTCAGACCAAGTCAATCCTATCCAGCGGTCGACTCCAAAGACGCATTCATCATTTTATCATTCTGTTCATTCAAAACAGAACTTTTCTAAAACAAAAATTATTATATATTAGCATATTGTACATATTTAGGCACTGGTTAGGTTCGGTTAGGTGTTTAGGTTCTGTTGGCGATTATTTGTATTTGTTGTACGTGGGTGAAGCACTCTATTTTGTGGAGAAGCGATTTGGGTGAAGCATTTTTAGCGATGTGGTTCGAACAAAATTAGTCAGTGAAGCACTTGTTCCGGAAGTGTTCGAACGTCAGCAGTGTGAGTCGTGTGTAAACCGTTTTTCATTCACGAACAGGGGTTTGGCGGGTGCATGGAATCACTTTTGGGTCTTTGTTTGGAGGACGGGCTGCGTATTCAACCCGTCCTCGACTCGAGTCCATTACATTCAGCGGTCAACCCCACAGACGCATTCATAAATTTTAACATGCTGTTCATTCAAATGGGAATTTTCTCAAGTATAAATTAATATTATAATATATTAGCATATTGTTTATATATAGGCATAGGATAGGTTAGGTTAGGTTTTTAGGTTCTGTTGGCGATTATTTGTATTTGTAGTACGTGGGTGAAGCATTTATAGCGTTGTGATTCGAACACAATTCGTCAGTGAAGCACTTGTTCCGGATGTGTTCGAACGTCAGCAGTTGTGAGTCGTGTGTAAACCGCTTTTCATTCATAAACAGGGGGTTTGGCGGTGCATGGAATCACTTTGGATCTTTGTTTGG
>WNGS01169217.1:5577751-5585251 GCA_020271785.1 Procambarus virginalis
AGAGGAGAGGAGGAGGAATAAGGATGGGACAAGAAAGGACGGCCCATACCATGAAAGGAAAGTATTGTTCCTGCCTGTGTTACTGGTAGTAGAGCTGTTGTGGTGTGGTGGATGGGGGTGGGGGTGTGGTGGTGCAGGGTAGTGGTGGGTTGGGGGGTTTGGTGGTGGTGTAGATGGGCGTGGGTGGTCTTGGTGCGGGTGTCTAGTGGGGTGTGTGGGTGCGGTGTGTATGTGGCGGGGCGTGTGTCGGTTGTGGTGCGGGACGGGTGTGTGCGGGTAGTGGGGGGTGGGGTGGGTAGGGTGGTGCGGGTGTGGTGTGTAGGTGCGGTGTAGTGGTCGGTGTGTGTGCGATGTGTGTGGGTTTGGTGGTGGGGTGTGTGGTGCGGTGTGGGTGGGGGGGGGGGTGAAGGTGTTACAACTAATGAGGCCAATGAAACAGAAATGGCCAAAAAACGGTTTTCTTTATTGTATCACATAATAATTACAGTAATCAATATTACAATATGCAATATGATGCTCATCTTAGCTTAAGGACAAGACTCCCTCCACACTACCTTCCCCTCCCTCCACACTACCTTCCCCTCCCTCTTCACTAATCTCCCTCTTCCCCTACATATCTTCCCCTTTTCCCCACCCAACCCCACCACCTCCACTGTGCCTCTCGGAGAGAGGACCGACAGCACATTGGGGCAGGAAAGCGATATGTACTCCTAGCAACATCAGCAGCAGCAGCAGCAGCACCTGCAACAGCACTTGCAGCCGCAGCAGCAGCAGCAGCACTTGCAGCCGCAGCAGCACAGAGCAGCAGCAGCAGCACTTGCAGCCGGAGCAGCAGCAGGCAGCAGCAGCAGCAGCAGCAGCAGCAGCACACTTGCAGCCGCAGCAGCAGCAGCAGCAGCAGCAGCAGCACTGCAGCCGCAGCAGCAGCAGCAGCAGCACCTGCAGCAGCCTTGCAGCAGCAGCAGCAGCAGCAGCAGCAGCAGCAGCAGCAGCACGTAGGTGCAACTCTCGTAAAGACCCCAGCTGAGACTCCGAGTAACCGTAATCACGGATATTCACCAACGACTAGATGGCTTGATTTACGTGGCATTAGCGGCCAGAGTTTCCGCTTTAGTGGGCCTGCTGGTTATGACTCTATCATCGCCAAGTCTTTGCAAGGATTAATGCCAGACTACAAATCTTGAGAGATCGGCTGTATTTACCCCCCCCCACGTCGACAAATTATGATGATCGTGGCTCATGCTAATGTTGGCGCGGTTCCTGGGGTAAGGGAGAGGGTGGTGGGTGTTTGGAAGGGGGGAGAGGTGGTGTGTGTGGGTGTGGGAAGAGGGGGGAGGGTGGTGTGTGTGGGTGTGGGAAGAGGGGAGAGGGTGGTGTGTGTGGGTGTGGGAAGAGGGGAGAGGGTGGTGTGTGTGGGTGTGGAAGGGGGAGAGGTGGTGTGTGTGGTGTGGGAAGGGGGGAGAGGGTGGTATGTGTGGTGTGGGAAGATATAGCCCTTCATAGCCTCTAAGACAACCCCCCCCCCCACCCCCACCCCCACCCCCCCACCATCACCGCTGTTCTGCTCACTTCAAGACAAACAGAAAGCCCGTTCAACAACCACCTGAATGAACGTGAAACCTTCCAGTATACATTCCGAAAAGGTTTTTGGGGAAGTTCTATACACTCTCCTTCTCATAAAAAATTATTATATTTAACTGTCAAATGTTATGCAAATCTTTCAAACATTCGGGAAAAGAAAAGTACCATTTAAGGGACAAAAAAAATCCGTGCCAGCTGGTGCGAGCAGAGGGTCCGGGGGGAAATGGCCACCTGGCGGCCCCGGACTCCACCATCTTGCTTCTGACTCCCACAGTGCTAAACAGTGAGTCATGTCTGCTTGCCACGCCCTCCGGCTCTTGTGCCACAAGTCACTACGTGCCGGGGTGTTTTGACACTCTGTGCATAGCTAAGCCTTCGGTGCATTGTGGCTCATGACTGTCATCGCCCCAACCTTGCAAATTATAACCGCCTTGCTACCATGAGACACTGGGAGTTATCCACTTACCGCTCTACTTTGGACACAATATCCCCTTGTCATTAAGGGCAATGTCGCTTACCGGCAGGAGCGACACCCGCTGTATAATTATTCAGAAGAAATGGAAGATATATCACCGCCCATCAAACACATGTTCCTTGAGAACCAGAATCCTCACTGCGCCTCGTCTGTAACTAGTGCACTTCCGCCTCTGTTGCCTCCTATCAGAAGGTTCAAGTTACCCTTTCGAGGATGGGTGTCGCATAGGGCGTAATTATTCCAAAGCGCTGTAAAATATAGCGTCTGCCGTCAAACATCTGTCCGTGGGTAGACTTACGCACCTCTCACGCCGATCGTCAGCGTTGGCTTATCCACGGGGGCTTCCTCCTTGTTTCTGGCCGTCTTAAGTGGCACTTGGGGCTTCCTCCTTGTTTGTGACCGTCTTGAGTGGCACTTGGGGCTTCCTCCTTGTTTGTGGCCGTCTTGAGTGGCACTTGGGGCTTCCTCATTGTTTGTGACCGTCTTGAGTGGCACTTGGGGCTTCCTCCTTGTTTCTGGCCGTCTTAAGTGGCACTTGGGGCTTCCTCCTTGTTTCTGGCCGTCTTAAGTGGCACTTGGGGCTTCCTCCTTGTTTGTGACCGTCTTGAGTGGCACTGGGGCTTCCTCATTGTTTGTGACCCTCTTGAGTGGCACTTGGGGCTTCCTCCTTGTTTGTGACCGTCTTGAGTGGCACTTGGGGCTTCCTCATTGTTTGTGACCGTCTTGAGTGGCACTTGGGGCTTCCTCCTTGTTTGTGACCGTCTTGAGTGGCACTTGGGGCTTCCTCCTTGTTTCTGGCCGTCTTAAGTGGCACTTGGGGCTTCCTCCTTGTTTGTGACCGTCTTGAGTGGCACTTGGGGCTTTCTCATTGTTTGTGACCGTCTTGAGTGGCACTTGGGGCTTCCTTTTTGTTTCTGGCCGTCTTGAGTGGCACTTGGGGCTTCCTCCTTGTTTGTGACCGTCTTAAGTGGCACTTGGGGCTTCCTCCTTGTTTGAGACCGTCTTGAGTGGCACTTGGGGCTTCCTCCTTGTTTGTGACCGTCTTGAGTGGCACTTGGGGCTTCCTCCTTGTTTGTGACCGTCTTGAGTGGCACTTGGGGCTTCCTCATTGTTTGTGGCCGTCTTGAGTGGCACTTGGGGCTTCCTCCTTGTTTCTGGCCGTCTTGAGTGGCACTTGGGGCTTCCTTCTTGTTTGTGACCGTCTTGAGTGGCACTGGGGCTTCCTCCTTGTTTCTGGCCGTCTTGAGTGGCACTTGGGGCTTCCTTCTTGTTTGTGTGGGTGCCAAGCCCCAAGCGCTTGAGTGACGCTTGGGGTTTCCTCCTTGTTTGTGGCCGTCTAGAGTGGCACTTGGGCTTCGTAATGCTATCCACCCCCCCTTCCACCCCCTTCCGCGTCCCCCCCCCCAATAACCCTTCCCTCCCACCCGTGCAAATCGGGGAAAAAGACGTTGATGTTTACATTTAATGAACGTTGAAATCTCTGATATTCTTCGTTAAAAACGTTGACCCTACGTTGACAACGTTGATCCTACATTGACGACGTTGATCCTACGTTATTAGCGTTGATCCTACGTTACTATCGTTGATCTTACATTGATTTTAGCGTTAATCGGGCATGTTTTGCCCGCTAGGTTAATATGGCGCCTCCGTTGGCACTTGTATTGTGCGAGTTTTGGTCGTAGTCGTGGCGAGTCTGATCACTTGTGCCTATCTTATCTGTTGTTTTCCCAGTCATAGGAAGTTACATCCTTTCGCTGCCGTTTCACTCAGGTGTAGGAGTGGTCCCTATCGTTAATTTCAAGTGTTTGTTTGTCATTTGCGTATCAGAGTTAGTCTGCAAGTAAGGTATCTACGAACTTTGTTTGGTATGGGGTCGTTGTGTATCAGTTTACGCCGTCCTTGGTCGTCTTTCAGGTCGTTTTGGTGTTGATCAGCTGGCAATGCATCAGCTGTGCTTGCCCTGGTTATTTTCGTGTTGGTTTTCGGTTAGGAGTTTGAGTGGTGGTGGATGAGAGGTCGTGGTGGGTGAGGATGAAAGGGTGGGGTGGTAAGTGAGGGATCGTGCTGTGGGTGAGTGGTTGGGGTGAGGGTGGGGGTTCGAGGTGCGGGTGAGGTGTCATAGAGTGGGTGTGAACGAGGCCGAGGAACGAGGAATAAGGAGTCGGGTGGGTGTTGGGTGGAATTGGTCGGGTGAGATGTCGGTGTAGTTGAGTGGTGCGTGTAGGTCAAGATTGGCGTGGATGAGGGATGGTTGGGGTGGATGCACGTTTGGGTGAGGAAACCAGTAAGGACGGAAGTGGGTGAGAGAGGGCGGGAATGGTTGTGAGAGAGAGAGAGAGAGAGAGCTGCCCACATGTTTGTGGCCTCACTCCCAGCTGTCTGTTAAGACCACACTTATCTTCCTCCCGTCTGGTCTGTGGTTAAGTCACCACAGATCAATAGACATCCTGTAAAGTTAAAACTGTACGGGGATGATATATTAGATTTTAATTTTGACAAACTTTGCCACCGGCTAAAACGTCTTCTAAACAACAAACGTGTGTTTCCAAACATTAAATCTCACTAAATTGCCTCGGACGGCTGGCCTCCTCAACTATTTCACTTTTTCATTATTTCTCTCTCTGAGACAGACCGCAAAACATCGGCGTCAGCGTTTCCCCTTTTCTCCTAATGTGGCTCCTTTTCCCCCCTCCTTTACCCCTCTTTCTCTAGTAATTATCATCGCCAAAGCCCCTCATTTGCGGCTTCGGGTTACGAGCACAGCGTCACGGGTATGACTGAACCTGGAAATGTAGAAATGTTTTTGTAGGCAACTCCTTTTTCTTTTCTTTTTTATCTGCGTTATAGTTTAAATTCCTTGGTATGGTCTGGGGAATATGAGGCCTGTCTCTACACCCCCTGGTATGGTCTGGGGAATATGAGGGCCTGTCTCTACACCCCTGGTATGGTCTGGGGAATATGAGGGCCTGTCTCTACACCCCTGGTATGGTCTGGGGAATATGAGGACCTGTCTCTACACCCCCTGGTATGGTCTGGGGAATATGAGGACCTGTCTCTACACCCCCTGGTATGGTCTGGGGAATATGAGGACCTGTCTCTACACCCCCCTGGTATGGTCTGGGGAATATGAGGACCTGTCTCTACACCCCCTGGTATGGTCTGGGGAATATGAGGACCTGTCTCTACACCCCCTGGTATGGTCTGGGGAATATGAAGACCTTCTCTACACTCCATGGTATGGGCTTGGGAATATGAGGGCCTGTCTCTACACCCCTGGTATGGTCTGGGGAATATGAGGACCTGTCTCTACACCCCCTGGTATGGTCTGGGGAATATGAGGACCTGTCTCTACACCCCCTGGTATGGTCTGGGGAATATGAGGACCTGTCTCTACACCCCCTGGTATGGTCTGGGGAATATGAGGACTTGTCTCTACACCCCCTGGTATGGTCTGGGAAATATGAGTCAGTTCAATTTTTAGCGGCCGTTGCATCGTTTGTACTTTACAGTTTAAATTTGTGGAATTTTACTCAGTTGTTACCTCAGGTTAACAGGTGAGAAACAGGGGTAGCTAAAGCAAGTATAGACAACAACAAAAAATGACGCAAGGTTAGACTTCAAAGGGGAAACTAAAACTCCGAAGATGAAGGAAAAATGGTGGGAGGCGGTGGGTCCCGAGTCAGAAGTGTCGGCGCCAGGCTGAAACTCGATATTACTCGTGCTTGTCTCCCTCCCTCGTCCTCTCTATGTTATCTGCCCTTTTTAAAGATAATTTTTTGGACAATTTTCATATTTTGAAGTTCTTTAAAAATATATATATTTTACAAGTATCGTAACTCTAAAAGGAGGGTTGTTGAGCCTCCACACTCGTCCCTTCCTCGCCGCCTGTCAAATCACAACTCCGTCACCTTCTGCCACTTTTCCTCTCCTGAAACTCCCACTTCCTCTCCCAATTACTCCAGCCACTTGAACTGGTCGGTACAACAACGACCTCGCTTCTTGCAGCTCGGTGTTCGATCCCCGATAGTCAGAGTAGATAGGCACCTATCCTTTCCTCCGTCCTACCTACCCCCAGCTCTGTCCTCATATTGCTTCCAAGTGCTGTACTGGCTAAGCGCTTTCTTCTAATAATTATCTTATCAGAAGAACACTTACCTTTCTCGAATAGTTTCCTCTACCACGGGCGAACGCAACAAAATGTTTTGGAGAGCATTAAAGCAACAACAAAAAAAAAGTCCTGGTTGAATAGGCGTTTTTTTCGGGCCTTGTGTTTTAGGCTAATGTTTCTGGAGGGGGCTTTTATATAGCTATACTGGCTTAATGTTTTATCCTGATAATTGCGTTATCCTTTCATCGAGTTTCCCCTAATCATCCGACCATTTTCATCCGCGTATATCACTGTGATCGTAACTCTTAATGTAGTTAAGATATTAACTAGTGTCAGAAACTCGTGATTAAACGCATATGTTACCTGATGTAAAACATAGCTAACACATTGTCAGTCTCAGGAGACTATGGAGTTGCGCTCTGGTAGTCGGTCTGGAGTGGCCTGATGTAAGACTTTTTATAATCCGTGGTTTGTTGCTAAGTGACAAGCTACGGCCACCAAACTCGCTTAATTTTGCCATGTGTTGAGAAGTAGTGTATGGCCATTCACAGTGAAATCACATTATATTGCTATATATCAATGAGAATTTTTTGTTATTATTATTGAATTCGTATTAATAAGGGACGCCAGAGGTAGAATTACTGGATGACAGAGCCAGAGGGCATGGGGGTAATTGTGTGAAACCCTGATTCGGCTTCAGTGGAAGCCTCGGGAATCCTAGTGGGTGCAGTAGTATCACAGGTTGCAATTTTTGACCATGTCATTGCGTAGTCGTTTAGAGCGTGCATCTGGTAACACCAGCGCATAGGGTCGAATCCTCATCACGGCTCCTGTGGTTTTTCTCAATATGGTCATGAAACGCATTCATTTTTCGTCGCCGCTGGGTGCATGGGTTATGATGTTAGGTTCAGGCGCATCGCTCTTGGCCTCAAGACCAATGCATGCGATATCCCTGTCCGCGATTTACCCGCGATCTGTCCGCGACCTGCCCGCGACCTGCCCACGACCTTCCCGCGACCTGCCTGTGGCCTGCCCGCGGTCCTGACCTGGTGGTCAGAAGTGTCACAAGATATACCTAATGTTTACCTCCCGTTATAATGTGTTTACCGCGAATCGATGTTGTTTTACGTTTGTTTACAAGAGCTCACATGATTCGTCGGAGTAATTCGTTTGTTTTTTGTTTTCTTGTTTTTTTTTCCACTGGGGCTAACGGCCTCATAAGATTTTTTATTTGGATTTTTTGGTCTTAATTAGATTTTCAGTGTTTTTCTTTGTTTAAACCTTAATTCAACTGATTTGGTTAATGAAAGTTACTTATCTTTTATTGACTAAAGTC
>WNGS01169217.1:5610112-5621551 GCA_020271785.1 Procambarus virginalis
GGCTGCTTCCTATGTGAGTATTCACCTAGTTGTGATTGCCGGGGTTGAGCTCTGCTCTTTCTGCCCGCCTCTCAACTGTCAATCAATCAACTGCTACAAACTGCTAATTAACTAATTTTTTCACACACACACACATACACACCCAGGAAGCAGCCCGTAACAGCTGTCTAACTCCCAGGTACCTATTTACTGCTAGATAACAGGAGCATCAGAGTGAAAGAAACTCTGCCCATGTATCTCTGACGGCGCCGGGAATCGAACCCGGGTCACAGGATTACGAGTCCCGCACGCTGTCCATTCAGCTACCAGATCCCTTCGGAAACTTTAATACAGTCTTTTGTATCGAGCTCTTTTGTATCGAGCTTATCTTAGAGTACTTCATTGATGTTTCTAAGTATCTATGATCATCTGTATCTATGGCCCAAAGTATCTACGTTCCCAAGTATCTACGTCTCTGTTTCTATGACCGAAAGTATCCATGTTCCCAAACATATATATATATCCCTCAGTATTTATGGTCCTAAATCAATGTCGCCAAGTATCGATGTCCTTAAATATCTATATCCTCATGAATTTATGCTCTTAAATATCTATATCCTCATGAATTTATGTCCTTAAATATCTATATCCTCGTGAATTTATGTCCTTAAATATCTATATCCTCATGAATTTATGCCGTTAAATATCTATATCCTCATGAATTTATGTCCTTAAATACCTATATCCTCATGAATTTATGTCCTTAAATATCTATATCCTCATGAATTTATGCCGTTAAATATCTATATCCTCATGAATTTATGTCCTTAAATATCTATATCCTCATGAATTTATGCCGTTAAATATCTATATCCTCATGAATTTATGCCGTTAAATATCTATATCCTCATGAATTTATGCCGTTAAATATCTATATCCTCATGAATTTATGCCGTTAAATATCTATATCCTCATGAATTTATGCCGTTAAATATCTATATCCTCATGAATTTATGCCGTTAAATATCTATATCCTCATGAATTTATGCCGTTAAATACCTATATCCTCATGAATTTATGTCCTTAAATATCTATATCCTCATGAATTTATGTCCTTAAATATCTATATCCTCATGAATTTATGCCGTTAAATATCTATATCCTCATGAATTTATGCCGTTAAATATCTATATCCTCATGAATTTATGCCGTTAAATATCTATATCCTCATGAATTTATGCCGTTAAATATCTATATCCTCATGAATTTATGCCCCTTAGTATCTCTATGGATATCTATATTCCCAAGAAATATATGTCCCCATTTTTTTTATCCCCATTTATCTATATCTCGAAGTATCTGAGTCCTTAAGTATTTATGTGTCTACGTACCTAGGTCCCTAAATATCTATCTCCCTAACTGTCTGTATCCCCCAAGTATCTATGTCCCCAGTTATCTATGTCCGTAAGTATCTACATCGCCAATTATCTATATCCCTATCTATCTAATAGATGTTTGGTTTCTCTTTAAGACCCATCTTGAGCGACGACCTGAGACAACCATCTAGAAACCTTTTTTCCTTGCTTAACTGCTGGTGATGCGCACTTATTTCTAGCCATTATCTCTAGATTTTTATTATCTCTAGCGATTGTTACTAGATCTAGTGTCCGGCGCTTATCTCCAGGGCTTATGCGTTAGATACTCTTTTGTGCGCTCACCTGTCTGTGCTATGGGAGACTGAACTTCAGCTCTTGGGCCCCGCCTCTGTAATGAACTGGTGCACTTGTTGCTGTGAAACTTGTTCCCCCTAGTTAAGCCCCCGCCCCCCTTTACTGCCCTGACACTGGGAGGTCGTTCTGTGATACTAGGGGATTTATTGTAATATTGGAAGGAAAGAGAAAGACAATAGGAGAATAAGGAGGAAGGAAAAAGGAGAAATTAAATTGAAATAGGAGAGCTGCTAAGGATTAGTAGGAGGGAAAATGAAAGAGTTAGGAAAGAAAGGTGGAATTAGAAGTGAGAATGAGGGGAAGAACTAGGGGAGAAAGGGTAGAGGTGTGTGTGTGTGTGTGTGTGTGTGTGTGTGTGTGTGTGTGTGTGTGTGTGTGTGTGTGTGTGTGTGTGTGTGTCTGTGTGTGTGTGTGTGTGTGTGTGCGTGTGTGTGTGTGGGAAAAATATTAGTTAGTAGTTAGTTACAGTTGATTGATTGACAGTTGAGAGGCGGGACCAAAGAGCCAAAGCTCAACCCCCACACGCACAACTAGGTGAGTACACACACACACACACTCACACAGGGAGCTTCGCGACTGAGTGGACATCGATTGGGGGTCGAAGTCCTAAGGGCCCGGGTTCGATTCCCGCCCGAGGCAGAAACAAATGGGCAGATGAACAAAATAAATAACAAAGTGAAGTCCAGTGTAGTGTAAATGAGTTTCTTTCACCCTGATACCCTCTGTTCACCTAGCAGTAAATGGGAACCTGGGCGATAGACAGTTGCTGCGGGCTGCTTCCTGGGGATGTGTGCGTGTGTGTGTGTGTGTGTGTGTGTGTTAGAGAGAAATAGATGTAGTAGACATAATAGAGAGAAAAATAGATTGGTTAGAAAGGCGGGGTCCAAGAGCTAATAGCTCGATTCTGCAGACACAAATAGTAAATAGTAAATACACACACACACGCACACACACACACACACACACACACACACACACACACACACACACACAGTGTGTGGGGACCTCGTGGCCTGGTGGATAGCGCGCAAGACTCGTAATTCTGTGGCGCGGGTTCGATTCCCGCACGAGGCAGAAACAAATGGGCAGAGTTTCTTTCACCGTGAATGCCTCTGTTACCTAGCAGTAAATAGGTACCTGGAAGTCAGTCAGCTGTCACGGGCTTCTTCCTGGGTGTGTGTGTGTGTGTGGTGTGAAAAAAAAGTAGTTAGTAAACAGTTGATTGACAGTTGAGAGGCGGGCCGAAAGAGCAAAGCTCAACCCCCGCAAACACAACTAGGTGAATAGAACTAGGTGAATACACACACACACACACAAATACAGCCAAATTACACCTGAATCATTTAATAACTAGAAATAATAACATGAGAGAACAGAAAGATTGTGCTGTATACAGGGCCAGCCATATTCACGGAGGGAATAAGAGAGACTGACAATTATTAAAGGATTAATTAAACTTAGTTAACAGCACAATCACTAACAATTAGGATAATTAAACTCTGGGACGTGCAATTTGCCCACGGACGTAGCTCACGATTAATGAGGGTGATAACTCAGTTATTACATAACATTATTTTCAAGAATAACTTATGTCTGCTAGACATCAAAGGAAACAAAACAAAACATAAAAACACTAATGAGAGCTTAGAAAATTTAATTTTGTATCTTGTCCTTTAACGTTTATAAAAAAAATTCAACCAAATAGTTTTTAAAAACATTTTTCTTGTATATTATTTTTATATTAAATAGTTTATTCTTAGATCGCTAATGTGACAAAGTTCGCGAATATGGCACAGCTGGTACTACTTTTGGGCCGAGATCGCGCCAGCATTGAGCATGCTAGAGACCGCGAAAACATGCCAGAGACCGCGAGAGCATGCCAGAGACCGCGAGAGTATGCCAGAGATCGCGAGAACATGCCAGAGACCGCGAAAGTATGCCAGAGACCGCGAAAACATGCCAGAGACCGCGAAAACATGCCAGAGATCGCGAGAGTATGCCAGAGACCGCGAGAGTATGCCAGAGATCGCATGAGCATGCCAGAGACCGCAAGAGCATGCCAGAGACCGCTAAAGCATGCCAGAGACCGCGAGAGTATGCCAGAGACCGCGAGAACATACCAGAGACCGCGAGAACATGCCAGAGACCGCGAGAGTATGCCAGAGACCGCGAAAGCATGCCAGAGACCGCGAGAGTATGCCAGAGACCGCGAGAGCATGCCAGAGACCGCGAGAGTATGCCAGAGACCGCTAAAGCATGCCAGAGACCGCTAAAGCATGCCAGAGACCGCGAAAACATGCCAGAGACCGCAAGAGTATGCTATGCAGAGATCGCGCGAACAAGGCAGTCGACAACCTCGCTAATAGAACCAATGACTTTGAACCTTACGCTAATCCCTTAATAAGCAATTACAACAGGCGAACAACCTATGCCCGAGTACCCACTCAATTAGGGTCCAATTAAGCTCGATTATTGGCTAATTACGTATGCAGCCTAATTAATTACGAGGCAATAATGCGTAGGCCAGTCTAGTCGTGTCTGGTACGCAAGTAATTGTGGCAATGCGCTTACAAGTTATAGATGAGTTTGTTCCTTCAATTGGATCGTGTATGCTCGTTTGCAAGTTGAAATTATAAATTGCTGTGCAGTTCGCGACTAGAATATATATATATATATATATATATATATATATATATATATATATATATATATATATATATATATATATATGCGAACAAGCCTGAACAAGCCTATTCATATATATATATATATATATCATATATATATATATAGAGAGAGAGAGAGAGAGAGAGAGAGAGAGAGAGAGCAGAGAGAGAGAGAGAGAGAGAGAGAGAGAGAGAATTTAATTTTGAATATTGAATGAATATTCTGGCTCATACCCCTTCCCATCATCCTCCCCTTCCATCCCCCTCTTCTCCCCTTCCACAATCTCTTTCCCCTCTATACAATCCTCCTTCAACGCTCTTTTGTTAAATTCTACCGGAGAATGGAGGTTAACTTTGGGTGGGAGGGATGGAGGAAGGGAGGCTTGTGCGGGGGAGGGGGAACTTTAAGATCTGTTGCCGCCATGGGAGGAGGGGGTTTATGGTGGTTGGGAGGTGGGGGGGGGTAGTAGTGGCTTTATGAAGAGTTACTATGGGAGGGGGGGTTGTGGTGGGATTGTGGTAATTGCAACTATGGGAGTGAGGTCCTTTAGTGTCGCTACACTCCCAACAGAGCCTTGTGGTGTCACTACAACCATGGGAGAACCCCCGTGGGTTCTTCATCATATGTCCACAAATACAACACTAATGTATAAAACTCAGCACCAACGCACCAAATACATCACAAATACAAATACAGATTTAAACGTTTTTCTAGTAAATTTGTCCAAAATACAACTTTACGAAGCTGATATACAATAAATTCTTACAATTCAAGCGTATTTTTCACCAATCAAGTTTATTAGTTGCAGGTATATAATACAGGGATATATATACATATACACGGATAAATCTATACACATTTCTCAATGTATGTATACTGAGATCGAGTATACACATTAGAAGTGTATATAGAGGCNCCCAAGATAACCTCAAGAAGTATGAATATATCCTAAACATATATGTAACGATATAACTTATATAATATATAAAACGGTAATTTAGTCGTCCACGACTTTTAATTGTCTTAACTCATATAGTTTATGCCCATTATTTCTATTTATGCCCATTAATTTTCTATTTATGCCCATTTGTTTTCTATTAACTGGTAAAAGTCAATGTATTTAGACTTTTTATGACGTTCAAGTTATTGTTATTTTCTTTGTTCTCATTTAATTATATATTTTAAGAGAATGTTATAATTCTCTGGTTCTCTCGTGAGATTCATTATAACTTAATGATCATCATCATCATCATCACCATTTAATTATCATCATCATAATCTTCATTGTCACCATCTTCGTATCCATTGTAATTATTTCATTATCATCATTATCACAATCATTACCATTATATGTTACGGGCTATTCATGCCCGTGCCACCTCTTGGGTGGCTTGATCACCATTATTGCCATAATCATAATATCATCATCATTATCACCATCACCATCATTATTACCAATCAGTATATATTCATCATCACCATTATATCATCATCATAATCAACATCATCAAACCATTATTATTATCATCATGAGCGTCATCATCATTATCTTCATCATTATCTTCACAATCATCATCATATGATAGTGTCTTCATATTTTTTATATACATATAGTGTGTGTGTGGGGGGGTGTATATCACCGCCAGGTGTGAGCACTGTACCACCAGGTGTGTGAGCACTGTACCACCAGGTGTGAGCATTGTACCACCAGGTGTGAGCACTGTACCACCAGGTGTGAGCACTGTACCACCAGGTGTGTGAGCGCTGTACCACCAGGTGTGTGAGCACTGTACCACCAGGTGTGTGAGCACTGTACCACCAGGTGTGAGCATTGTACCACCAGGTGTGAGCACTGTACCACCAGGTGTGAGCACTGTACCACCAGGTGTGTGAGCACTGTACCACCAGGTGTGTGAGCACTGTACCACCAGGTGTGTGAGCAGTGTACCACCAGGTGTGTGAGCACTGTACCACCAGGTGTGTGAGCACTGTTCCACCAGGTGTAAGCACTGTACCACCAGGTGTGTGAGCACTGTACCACCAGGTGTGTGAGCACTGTTCCACCAGGTGTAAGCACTGTACCACCAGGTGTGTGAGCACTGTATCACCAGGTGTGTGAGCACTGTACCACCAGGTGTGTGAGCACTGTATCACCAGGTGTGTGAGCACTGTACCACCAGGTGTACCACACGGTGTACCGTCAACAAGAGACAGAAGGTTGGTGTGATAAATTTATTTAATAGCTTACGTGCTTCCGTTTTCTATTTGAGATTTGAAACCAAGCACACACTTGCTTGGAGGCAAGCACACACACACACACACCACACACGCTTGCTTGGAGGCAAGCACACACACTTAGAGGCGGGGCTTAGTTGAGAGGCTGGACCAAAGAGCCAGAGTTCAATTCCCGCAAGCACAACTAGATAAGTACAACTAGGTGAGTAACTACTTGAAGGCATACACACACACACACACACTTGCGTGGAAACAAGCACAGTCACACTTGTTTGAAAGCAAGCACTCGCACAAACACAAACAATACATTTATTAACTATTCAAGAATATTTAATGAAACTTCTTGACTATCGTTGTGTACAGAGCTTTCTCTGCGAGTCAAAATACAGCACATCAACTTTTGAATTATCACCGAGTACATCAGCTTTTCCTGTACTCTCACAGAGTACAGACTTCAGGAGAGGTCCTGAACTATCACTGAGGAGAGCTATTTTTCCTGGACTCTCCCAGAGTACAGACTTCAGGAGAGGTCCTGAACTATCACTGAGGAGAGCTATTTTTCCTGTACTCTCACAGAGTACAGACTTCAGGAGAGGTCCTGAACTATCACTGAGGAGAGCTATTTTTCCTGTACTCTCACAGAGTACAGACTTCAGGAGAGGTCCTGAACTATCACTGAGGAGAGCTATTTTTCCTGGACTCTCCCAGAGTACAGCATCATGTTCTGAACTCTCCCAGAGTACAACAACTTCTGAATTATCACCAAGAACAGTAACTTCTAGACTTTCACCCAGTACGTCAACTGCTCTTAGACTCTTACAGAGTACGTCAACTGCTCTTAGACTCTTACAGAGTACGTCCAGCGCTCTTAGACTCTCACAGAGTACGTCAACTGCTCTTAGACTCTTACAGAGTACGTCCAGCGCTCTTAGACTCTCACAGAGTACGTCAACTGCTCTTAGACTCTTACAGAGTACGTCAACGGCTCTTAGACTCTTACAGAGTACGTCAACGGCTCTTAGACTCTTACAGAGTACGTCAACCGCTCTTAGACTCTTACAGAGTACGTCAACCGCTCTTAGACTCTCACAGAGTACGTCAACCGCTCTTAGATTCCCAGAGTACATCTTCTTCTCCTGGACTCTAAGAGAGTACATCATCTTCGTATGGTTCGAAATTTCGCTCTGCAGATTTCTAATAAAGACATTTTTCGCTACAGTTGCAGCATGAATTTGGTCAACTAGCAGCCATTTGACTAAATTTATTTCTCATTTTGGCATTTATAGCTAGCATATATACGTTTATATGTGTATATATATATATATATTATAATATATATATTATATATTATATATATATATATATATATATATATATATATAAATATATATATAAATATATATATATATATTATATAATATATATATTTATATAAATATATATATATATATATATATTTATATGTATATATATATTTATACATGTTTTAAGAATGTGTCCACATATGGCTTGACACATCACAGCATAGTGGATGTGCGTGCGTGTGTTTTGTTTTGCGTGCGTCGGCGCATTCATGGGTCACATCCACCACCCAAACCACATCAAGTTAAGAATTCTGAAAAAAAAAAAACTTCTCTCAGTCCATTTTGGCCGTGCCTAAGTACCTACACCTCTCTTTGGCAGCACAAAGTTAACTATTTCTCTGTCTCCGCATTCCCGACCTCACTCACTACCAGTAAACCGAGGGACGGAAAAACAAAAAAATATCTCGCACAAGTTTCCAATCACCTCCGAGAATTCTCTGCGGCCGACCCCAGAGCACAACTGGGCACCCGGGGTGAGATGCACGCGGTGGCCGCCGGGTGGCAGCACCGTGCGTCGCTGGGGGAGGAGTTTCAGGCTCTGTGGGCGGAGTTTAGTGCTGCTGCTGTGGATTGCCAGTCTAGTCAATACTGCTTTCTAATTAATATTTCTCTCTAAATACATACAAAATACATATCTCAACTGGTACTGACTGTACTATTATATTTGTTTGATAACCTTATAAAAATTATTAGTTAAAATGCTGTGAAAGTCAAGAAAGAATTAAAAGTATATATGGTATGAATCTCCGTCCCTGTTGACCGCAGATATCGACGATTGGGCGAGGTTAAGTGGTGGGCGTGTCCTCTGGGCTACAAAGACACACACGCGATACCCAGACCACGTTAGTTGAATATCTGCAAGTGGATAGAGCACATTGAAACGTTGTGTGTCCTTTTCCTGATTGTATTTTCCTTGCTCTGATCGGGAAAGAAGAAAGGTAAAAGCCTTCCCGCGGGCTATTCACCGTGGAGCTGAGTTTACTGGTGAAACTAAGAGTGTGATAGTGTTCGTTAGAGGAGTGTTGTCGAAAGAAAGTGGGTGTTCTCGCTGTTAAAGTCTTGGGTCCAGTAAGTAACAGGTTAACGTTTCAGCTTCACAATTTCTATTTCCCGGTCTGTGCGCATATTTTGGGCTCATTGTATACGCTTGTATCGCCTTACTCAAAATTGTCTATCTTAATATATACATATATATTTTTAAATGATAATCAAATTTGCATTTAGAGTAGTTTAAAAAAGTCAGATAAAAACATGTATTTATGTCAATTCAATTGACAATATCCGGAGCTTCGCCTCGCGGTTCCGTCACATGATCTGGGCGAGAAAACTATCTGGGTAAAAATAGTGGATTAGAGGAGCCGGCGTGGCACAGGTGCGGGTCGACCCGGGACTCGCGCACAGGTGCTGAAATGCAGCCAGTCATTTACGGACCTCAGCAACCGTAAGTGAATCACATGGCATTGTGTGTGTGGAGGAGCGTTACGCTTAAATATGTGATTTGCCTAAAAGCGCACTCGCTAATTCCAATAATTTGTTCTCGCGTCAACTTATCCAAGTGGATAATACCTCTTAGTTTCCCGCGGAGGTGTTGTGTTTTAAATTGCAATGTTGGGAATATGTTGGACGTAGGACCGTAGAGAGGGAGAGATAGAGAGAGGGGAGAAAGAGGCGGTCAGGTGGAACAGACAGATATTTGTGTCAGTTCTGCTTCACCGACACGGTCCCCGCAGTTCATCCCGATTACTGGTAATTCTTAAGTCATCTCTAATTATATGGTCTATTAGAGTTTGTTAAATCAATTCCTAGCATTGGACCAAAATATTTGCCATGCAATTAAGATTTCTATAAAATATATTTATATATTTTTTTAAACTATTAAAATAAATATTGGAATAGGTCGACAAAAGTTGATTCTCTGTCCCATATTATGTGCTGTGAGGGAGGCCTAGTTCTGGACCCGAGCAATGCAGTGTGGTAGGCCTATAGTTATGTGTCATAGCACGCATGGCCTATAGATCTAAACCCATGCAAGATATACAGAGCATTAGAGTCACAGCTTGTGGTGTGGAAGTTGTTTCCACACCTGAAACACATCGGTGTTATCCAGAACTGAATTAACGTTGTCTGATTACCCCGCTATCTGGGAGCCCTGCTATCTGGGTTCCCTGCTATCTTAGCTTCCTGAAATCTGGGTTCCCGTTAAGTAAGCCCTGAAAACATCACCTTGTTAACAGAATTAACCTAACCGATTGAAAGGGTTACGATACGATCGATTTATGTCAGATACATTTAGATGCTTAGAGTAGATTTATGCACGAGTTTGTTGGGATGAAATATGAAAATAGTCCAAATGTAAAGTAGTGATTGTCAATCGGTGGATTCGCGTTAGGATGTACAGTCGCAGCTCTTACTGTGTGTGTGTGTGTGTGTGTGTGTTGTGTGTGTGTGTGTGTGTGTGTGTGTGTGTGTGTGTGTGTGTGTGTGTGTGGAGTGTGTGTGTATGTGTGTATGTGCGCGCGCACGGTGATTACATATAGTTCGTGAGCCTTTGGCGTATTAATAATTCTGTTAATAATCCCTTTATGAATGAGAGACACCAGCATCTCAGCTCCCGGTTACCAGAGGATCGGTCTTGTTAACTAACGCACAGGAGAATGTGACCTGCACTAACTTGACCTCCGTATAGACTTTAGCATCCTGGCTGCATAACTCACTCTATAGCCTTACACCATGACCGCTTCACTGACCCCCCTGTGTGTGGTGTGCCCCCCACAGATGATGGAGGTCGGGAGTGGCGTGGAGGGGCCCCAGGGGGCGCAGTACCCCACCGGCTATGCGCCCATGTCTTCTCTCCAGGACTTCTACTCGAACACCCAGCACTGCTCCTACTCCAACCCCGGTGAGTGGGCCAGGTTCCTCCTCCTCCTCCTCGTTCTCCCTCCCGTAGCTCTCATACCTCTTTGCCTTCCTCCTTGCCTTCCTCCTTGCCTTCCTCCTTACCTTCCTCCTTGCCTTCCTCCTTACCTGCCCTCCTTGCCTTCCTCCTTGCCTTCCTCCTTGCCTTACTCCCTCCCCTGGTGCTACATTACAACAGGGGTCGTGGGCTGTGAACATGGTTTTTGAACCTCGTTATTGATCAACATGGTGCTTGAGCCTCATTATGATCATCAACACGGTTCTTGATCCTCATTATTGATCATCAACACGGTTGAGCTCATTATTGATCATCAACACGGTTCTTGATCCTCATTATTGATCATCAACAAGGTTCTGGAGCTCAGTATTGATCATCAACAAGGTTCTTGAGCTCATTATTGATCATCAACATGGTTCATGAGCCTCATATTGATCATCAACACGGTCTTGATCCTCATTATGATCATCAACACGGTTCTTGATCCTCATTATTGATCATCAACAAGGTTCTGGAGCCTCATTATTGATCATCAACACGGTTCTTGATC
>WNGS01169217.1:5624250-5648601 GCA_020271785.1 Procambarus virginalis
GGCTGGAAAGGCGGGATCCAAGAGCTGAAGCTCGATCCAGGGGGCATAACAATTTGTGTGTAGAGATTCACGAGTACATACGGTGCTTCGTATCTTTTACACTGAGTGCTCCGTGTATGTGGCAGACACTTTGTGCTCCCTGCATGTGGCAGACACTGTGTGCATCCTGCATGTGGCAGACACTGGTGTGCACTACCACCATTACAACGCATTTCTTGACAGACAAAATAGAAGGCGAACATCAATACCAACTGCGTATTCACTACGTGTAACCAGACTTACGACGACCTTGTTTGGGCAAAATTCTTGTCCTTGAAGCGCAAGTGTGAGTTGTAAAAGAGATTCTCTGATCGTATCTCTTACCGTTGTTTACGAGGGAGACAAACGGACAAGAGGCGACCCTCATAATGCATTAAATACACAAACACAGAGATATCAGAATCTACAGCTTGGCGCCTCGAGAGACACTCCGGTGTTAATTTAGGGTAAGTTAACTTACCCTAAACATTGTTTAGTGGGTGCAGCTAACTGAATTCAGAAAATTCATTAATTCCCCTTCAGAGCAAGAGAGATTGCTGAAATTGTAACACCGTAAGGTGTTTGGTTTAGTTTTATTTTAATATATACATATTAAACTGAAAAAACTGAATTCAGAAAATTTATTAATTCCCAATCATTAATTCAGAAAACTTAATGACTGGGAGAAGGGGAGTCTCTCTCATTTCCCAATGGCCAATGACAAGAGAGAGTTCTAACGACACATACATGTCAATCCTGGACAATAAGAGACAAGGGAGCTGATGACAGGCATCACCAGTGTCAGCCAGGAGGAGTTCTGACGACGCCTGGTATATTTCCACCCTTTTGCTGATACCCACTGACCTCCTACCCACCCCACACTGATACCCAAATACCTCCGTCACGCCTCCAACGCCCCATAACGCCCCCCCCCTTGCGCTGCGAGAACCTCTACATCGCCTACGGCCAACCTACATCTACAGCCCCCCCCCCTTCCCCTGGTGATACCCAGCCTTGCCCATCATCCATACCCACGCCCACACTCAAAGTCGCAAGTAAGTAATTATCAAAAGACGGCACCAAGCTAGGAAGGCTCTGTAGCAAAGTCACAAGCCCACCCAACCTCAGTCACCCATACCGCCTAAGGCAGTTCATTTATTATGCACCCCATACCCATCTTGTGGGCGGTAGTGGAAAGGGTTACAGAGGCACATAATGGGGCAGAAAAACCTTTTCATGTAGCGAGGTCACGAAGGCTCTTCCTGTCTACTATTTCCCCCTTAACCGCCCCCTCTCACCCTTACCCATTTGGATAGGTATTCAATAAAGGGTGGAAAGCATTTAAAGGACAGTATAAGAGCTGGGATAGAAGGATAGAGGAAAGAATTGATGCCCCACTACTTCGACATCGAGGATCGAACGTTGACCAGCAAGAAGCGAGAGATCCATCGGGATCCAACACCAAGTACAGGCATCATGTCTTCCCCGTCGGAATTATTGTCTTTGATGAAACATCTTTATCTATAAGAGAGAATATCTGTCATGGGCTGGAGGTCAGGTGCTTCATCCAACTTTGCAAAGTGACTGCTGAGGGGTAGCTGACCAACATGGTCCGGGCGGGAGTTTTTCCCATTTTCTCAATTAAATTGGAGTCCCATGTAGACCCCACGATGTATATATATATATATATATATATATATATATATATATATTTATATGTATATATATATATATATATATATATATATATATATATATATATATATATATATATATATATATATATATATATATATATATATATATATATATATATATATATATATATATATATATATATATATATTATATATATATATATATATATATATATATATATATATATATAAACGAAAACTCACACTCCAGAAGTGACTCGAACCCATACTGCCAGGAGCACTCTGCATCTGGTGTACAGGATACCTTAACCACTCGACCATCACGACCGGACAAAAGATGATAGCCGAGGTTATTTCCCCATCATCCCGCTGGCATTCTGATGGTAATCTTAGGCATATTATTTTATCAAATCACCTCATTTTGGGGGGCACACGTGAGGAACACAAATGCAAACAAGCCTGAATGGTCCCCCAGGCATATATATGCAACCGAAAACTCACACCCCAGGAGTGACTCGAACCCATACTGCCAGGAGTAAATATATATGATGTAGCAGATATAACAAACCATAGGATGTTCAGCATATGACGTTAGAAAAACTAAGTTCAGTGTCAGAGTAGTTAACAGATGGAATGCATTAGGCAGTGATGTGGTGGAGGCTGACCCCATACACAGTTTCAAATGTACATATGATAGAGCTCAGTAGGCTCAGGAATCTGTACATCAGTTGATTGACAGTTGAGAGGCGGGACCAAAGAGCTAGAGCTCAACCCCCTTCCCTCCCCTCTCAGGCACAGGTGAGTACAACTAGGTGAGTATAGGGCACGTGATGGAGGCAAGAGGATGCGTTCTTTGTCACCAGGATGAACGGAGGGTTCTCCGGAAGATTGGCAACTATCGTCCTGGAAACAATAAAAGCGAGTCATAAATTAAGTGTGTGTGGGATGAGCTTTGGGAGAGGGACAGGGGCAGAGGGACAGGGGGAGAGGGACAGGGGCAGAGGGGCAGAGGGACAGGGACAGAGGGACAGGGGGAGAGGGACAGGGGGAGAGGGACAGGGGCAGAGGGACAGGGGCAGAGGAACAGGGGCAGAGGGACGGGGACAGAGGGACAGGGGGAGAGGGACAGGGGGAGAGGGACAGGGGCAGAGGGACAGGGCAGAGGGACAGGGCAGAGGAACAGGGAGAGGGTCAGGAGACATGGACCAGGGTTATATCTTGGGCCAGTCTGTGAAAGGGTGATGAGTGGGGGATGGAAAGGAGGGGGGGGGGAGGCATGGACCAAGCAAGGATTCGAACAGAGAGGGGAGGAATTTGGGGCAGCCTGTGCAGGAAAAAGTGGGATGGGAGCGATATGAAAGGGTAGAAAGGGATGGGAGAACTGAGACTCAACAGCAATGGAGCTGAGAGATGGAATGGAAGGGGGGGAATAACGGAAATAAGAGAGGGAACGGAATGGCGTGAAACGGAGATGGAAGAAGGAACGAGAGGGTGATTAACGGAGATTGGAGAGAGAGAGAACCGCAGGGTGATTCGACTTTTCCTTTAAGTGGAAGAGGTAAAGGGATCTAGACCAGTCTATAATAGGGATGAAGAGGGAGGCTCACACCTACCAAAGAAGAGGAGAAAATGGAAGAGAGAGGGGTATGAAAGCTGCCACGAGAGAGAGAGAGAAGAGTCACTACAAATCCCCTGACATGTGTAGAGAAAGGAAGAGAGACAATGATCAAAGATTCTGCATCACCTGGATGCTGTAGATAAACGGGAAATGGAGAGAGAGAGAAGAGAGGAGAGAGAGAGAGAGAGAGAGAGAGAGAGAGAGAGAGAGAGAGAGAGAGAGAGAGAGAGAGAGAGAGGTGGGGGGAGGGGGACACACTGGAGTTATGAGACTGGAGTGTGCTACTGTTAATTATACATAATGAGAGTTTATAGCGCCGTTGTGTGTGGCAGGAGTGAGGCGGCCCGGTAATGAAGCTACCGTCTTGAGGGACACGCACACGCGTGCACATGCGCTTGCTAGCACACGCTCACGCACACACCTCCACCACCGCATGCCAGTACATTCTTGCTCATATAGAAGTACACAGTCACGCACATGCATGCACACGCTCAGGCATATGAACGCATGTGCTCGAACATATACACACACACGATCAGCCATATGCAAGTTGGAAAGGGGATCCAAGAGCTAAAGCCCAACTCTGCCGGCAAGCTTGACTCTCAGCCACCAGGCTTCCTATATCGGGGCGCTTGGTGGCTGAGTGGACAGCACTCAGGACTCGTGATCCTGGGGACCGGGGTTCGATTCCCGGCGATGGCGGAAAACAAATGGGCATTCTTTCACTTTGATGCCCCTGGTACCTAGCAGTAAATAGGTACATGGGAGTTAAACAGCTGTTACGCGCTGCTTACTATGTGAGTATTCACCTAGTTGTGATTGCCGGGGTTGAGCTCTGCTCTTTCTGCCCGCCTCTCAACTGTCAATCAATCAACTGCTACTAACTGCTAACTAATTTTTTTCACACACACACACACAGGAAGCAGCCCGTAACAGCTGTCTAACTCCCAGGTACCTATTTACTGCTAGATAACAAGAGCATCAGAGTGAAAGAAACTCTGCCCATGTATCTCTGACGGCGCCGGGAATCGAACCGGGTCACAGGATTACGAGTCCCTCACGCTGTCCATCAGCTACCAGATCCCTTCGGAAACTTAATACAGTCTTTTGTATCGAGCTCTCATTATCTTAGAGTACTTCATTGATGTTTCTAAGTATCTATGATCATCTGTATCTAGGCCCAAAGTATCTACGTTCCCAAGTATCTACGTCTGTCTGTTTCTATGACCGAAAGTATCCATGTTCCCAAAACATATATATATCCCTCAGTATTTATGGTCCTAAACAATGTCGCCAAGTATCGATGTCCTTAAATATCTATATCCTCATGAATTTATGCTCTTAAATATCTATATCCTCATGAATTTATGTCCTTAATATCTATATCCTCATGAATTATGTCCTTAAATATCTATATCCTCATGAATTTATGTCCTTAAATATCTATATCCTCATGAATTTATGCCCCTTAGTATCTCTATGGATATCTATATTCCCAAGAAATATATGTCCCCATTTTTTTATCCCCATTTATCTATATCTCAAAGTATCTGAGTCCTTAAGTATTTATGTGTCTACGTACCTAGGTCCTAAATATCTATCTCCCTAACTGTCTGTATCCCCCAAGTATCTATGTCCCCAGTTTATCTATGTCCGTAAGTATCTACATCGCAAATTATCTATATCCTATCTATCTAATAGATGTTTGGTTCTCTTTAAGACCCATCTTGAGCGACGACCTGAGACAACCATCTAGAAACCTTTTTCCTTGCTGCAACTGCTGGTGATGCGCACTTATTTCTAGCCATTATCTATAGATTTTTAATATAGCGATTGTTACTAGATCTAGGTGCGGCGCTTATCTCCAGGGCTTATGCGTTAGATGCTCTTTGTGCGCTCACCTGTCTGTGCTATGGGAGACTGAACTTCAGCTCTTGGGCCCTGCCTCTGTAATGAAACTGGTGCACTGTTGCTGTGTGAAACTTGTTCCCCTAGTTAAACCCCCCCCCCCCCCTTTACTGCCCTGACACTGGGAGGATCGTTCTGTGATACTAGGGGATTTATTGTAATATTGGAAGGAAAGAGAAAGACAATAGGAGAATAGGGAGGAAGGAAACAGGAGAAATGAAATTGAAATAGGAGAGCTGCTAGGATTAGTAGGAGGAAAATGAAAGAGTTAGGAAAGAAAGGTGGAATTAGAAGTGAGAATGAGGGGAAGAACTAGGGGAGAAAGGGTAGAGGTGTGTTGTGTGTGGGGAAAAAATATTAGTTAGTAGTTAGTTAAGTTGATTTGATTGACAGTGAGAGGCGGGACCAAAGAGCCAAAGCTCAACCCCCACACGCACAACAATAGGTGAGTACACACACACACTCACACAGGGAGCTTCGCGACTGAGTGGACATCGAGATTGGGGGTCGAAGTCCTAAGGGCCGGGTTCGATTCCCGCCCGAGGCAGAAACAAATGGGCAGATGAACAAAATAAATAACAAAGTGAAATCCAGTGTAGTGTAAATGAGTTTATTTCACCCTGATACCTCTGTTCACCTAGCAGTAAATGGGAACTGGGCGATAGACAGTTGCTGCGGGCTGCTTCCTGGGATGGTGGGGTGTGTGTGTGTGTGTGTGTTGTGTGTGTGTTAGAGAGAAAATAGATGTAGTAGACTAATAGAGGGAAAATAGATTGGTTAGAAAGGCGGGGTCCATGAGCTAATAGCTCGATTCTGCAGACACAAATAGTAAATAGTATACCACACACACACACACACACACACACACACACACACACACACACACACACACAGTGTGTGGGGACCTCGTGGCCTGGAGGATAGCGCGCAGGACTCGTAATTCTGTGGCGCGGGTTCGATTCCCGCACGAGGCAGAACAAATGGGCAGAGTTTCTTTCACCGTGAATGCCTCTGTTACCTAGCAGTNTTATTGATAGAAAAGTGACCCCTATCGACACCAACTAATGGAGTTGACAATCTATATAAGAGCAGGGAAAGCGCCAACTTGCACTTGAAGAATTCTAAAAGACCGAAAATAACCCTTGAGATAAATGTCTATATCTACTCCTGCCCACTTGGAAACTGTCAGTCACCTGATCTCAGTATATAGGCACGAAAGCACATATCTTTTTCAAGGCTCCTGACAATACACATACAAGGCTTCATCAAAAAATATGTAATTATGTTCACACAACTAGATCCTCACCAGAGATATCCAAACCTACAACACCGAAATAATCGGCAGATGCAACGACAATGGAAGATTAGACATTGACGAAGCACTACATATTAAACAGTTCCAACCAACTATTAACAGCCAACTCACACTTATGTACATTTTACAAATCCCCGAGACCAAGACAGAATATCCAGCACACTCTGCCCCAGCTAATATATGAACATAGAGATAAAGAACTGCAGACGACGTTTTGGCCCATGTGCTTTATGGGCCAAAATGGTGGCACGGGCTATTCATGCCCATGCCACCTCTTGGGTGGCTTAATTTTCATCATGTTGTTTGTTGCTGTTGTTTAAATTCAGCTACTCGGAACAAAAGTTCCAAGTAGCACGGGCTATGGTGAGCCCGTAGTGGACTTACCTGGCAGGCACAGGAGCTTGGCTCTCCCATTTTCATCAATCAGGCATAAAAATTTGTATCCACTTCATCTTTCCCCTTGAAAATGTTGACAGGATCAATGGAACTCATCTTTTAGGGTCAGACTATATAAAACTGTAAAATGAACTTCAGAGAGTTCTCAAGTAAAGAACGTCATGCTTAATATAGAGAACATTCGTCAAGAATCATTGATCTAACCGTTTCTGTCATATTTAATAACATATGGCTATAAGAAAGACAAGAATCGTTCATATATATATATATATATATATATATATATATATATATATATATATATATATATATATTTATATATAAAAGGGGGGGGGTAGGAGAAGCGAACACTCTTATGTATTCAGAGTTAAATGGCAAGTTTTTCCCTGAATGCTCTGTGTTCCCTTCTCTGAGGCTGTGGGTCCCTATAATTGCACCAGAGGTGGTACCCCCTATATATATATATATATATATATATATATATATATATATATATATATATATATATATATATATATATATATATATATATATGTATATTAGAAGATCAGGTAATCACTGAAATTAAATTGCTTTAACCATTTTTCGACACAACAGTGAAATGAAACATGAATGTCTCTGATCCTAGAAAACGGCGTCCCGGCCAACAGAGCGTAATGAATCTATACGGACAAAAAAAAAAGAACACCTCGAGCTAATTGAGATGGACAAGGCGTTCGTAGACGCGCTGGTGGCGGGAAGGAGTTATGGCCGCCATTAGCAACGGGCGGCCATTTTCGTCGGTAAAATGCGGCATTGGTTCCCCCCCTTCCTATCCCCTAATGCCGTCAACACTGTTGGTTTGCCCGTCTCTCTGTTTTGCCTCCCGTTGGTCCCTCTGCTGTTACTAACATGTGTTTGCCTGCCGTTGTTATCACACGTTGAAAATCTGTCAAGTTGCCTCTCGTAAACCCCAATCATTGTAACCTACAAGTTACACCTCGCTAACCCCAATCATTGTAACCTACAAGTTACACCTCGCAAACCCCAATCATTGTAACCTACAAGTTACACCTCGCTAACTCCAATCATTGTAACCTACAAGTTACACCTCGCTAACCCCAGTCATTGTAACCTACAAGTTACACCTCGCTAACTCTAAGGTTAGACCTTCGTTACTCCGCAATTTATGTCATCTTCATCGCAGCTCAGGAGCGGAGTGCTCAAACGATTTAAATTGGTCTCTGGTCGTGTACAGACGCTGCAGATGGTCCTCGTCAGATTATCTTCGACTATCAACTTGATTTGCCTCATTCATCAGGCCAACTTCGCCTCCCGTACCCAGGGTCACCTTACATGTTTGCGCTCTTGAGTAGTTTATGGGTCATTAAATACTTTTGTTAACTTTCTTGGGTGTTGGTTTCGTTGGCAATACAGCATTTGCTTTATTTAGTCCTGTTGATTGACTTTTCAATCCTGTTGTTGTTGTGTTCCTATGTTAACTGACGTTGCCTAATGCCTGTATACGAGATATTGAAGGTAATGTCTTTCGGAATGCCTGAATACGACCGCTTGAAATACTTAATGTATTAAATCGCTGTATAAAACAGTTATGACAATTCATGGCGTAATTTAGATTCAGTCTTTAATATCTAAGGCACATTTCGCTCAGTATAGTAATCTGTAATTGAGCCTGTAACCATCAATCACTACAACGCCCCCGAACACAAGAAATGACAGGTTCGTAGGTTCGAATCCTCGTCACGGCCCTTGTGGATTTCTTCATGACAATTTAATATTGTTGTTGTTGTTGTAATATTGCTTGTTGACCTTGGTCAACATTTGCTAAATATTTCCTAACAATAAACTGAGTTGTGACAAGCACTTCCTTCTCCTACACCTCACTTGCTTCTTCTATCTCCTCTTTTCCCGTTTTCGGTCCCTATTTTAATCTGTTAGATCTGGTAAATGCAAATCTGCACGCGAATGTAATCTTGCGTGTTAGATCTGCACGCGTAACGACTACAAAGTCTTTTTTAAGCTATGTGTTTCTATTAAACTATTATTGGTTTTAGTTTTACCGTTGAATTGAAAAGTCTATTCATTTATTATGCACCCCATACCCATCCCGTGGGCGGTGGTGGACCCCATGTGGGCGGTGGTGGACCCCATACCCATCCCGTGGACGGTGGTGGACCCAATACACATCCCCTGGAAGGGGATCTTAGGAAGACAGGCTCAATTATCACCTGAAATATTACAGCCACAATGTCACCTAAAATATTACACCCACAATGTCACCTAAAATATTACAGCCACAATGTCACCTAAAATATTACACCCACAATGTCACCTAAAATATTACACCCACAATGTCACCTTAAAATATTACACCCACAATGTCACCTAAAATATTACACCCACAATGTCACCTAAAATATTACACCCACAATGTCACCTAAAATATTACACCCGCAATGTCACCTAAAATATTACACCCACAATGTCACCTAAAATATTACACCCACAATGTCACCTTAAAATATTACACCCACAATGTCACGTAAAATATTACACCCACAATGTCACCTAAAATAACCCAAAACATCCTGCCGATGATATTCTTTCCCTGCCAACCCCAACCATTAAAAGCGCCTGGCTCTGAAATTTTCCCGAAAACTCCCTTCATTTTTCCCCGAATTGGCCGAGGCTCTGGGGGAGCCAATATCGATGCTTGATGTACTGGAATAATATCACATAGACACCGTTTGGCACCTTCTTGCCCCGAATCCATCTACGCCTGGAGACTGGAAGGAGGGTCGGGGTTGGGGAAGCCGTGTGGGGGGAGGGGTGGAGAAAGCTCTCGTCCACCCCTATCCCCTGACACCCCAACATCTCCCCCTGCCCCCCACCCCACCCTCTCCTTCCCCCCTTTTCAATCTGCCTGGTTGATGTGGTGGAATTATCAGTGGGTCCAGACGGCCGCCTGACCGTCGACGGCCAATGATGGCTAGGTAGTGCGACGCCTGGAAGGAAGCGACGTCAATCAATTCGACGTCACTCCCTGGAGGTGCTGCTTGAGCCAAGCCACCGGGGGACCACTCCTTGGAGGTGCTGCTTTAGCTAAGCCACCAGGGGACCACTCCTTGGAGGTGCTGCTTGAGCTAAGCCACGGGGGACCACTCCTTGGAGGTGCTGCTTGAGCTAAGCCACCGGGGGACCACTCCCTGGAGGTGCTGCTTGAGCTAAGCCACCGGGGACCACTCCCTGGAGGTGCTGCTTGAGCCGAGTCACCGGGGACCACTCCCTGGAGGTGCTGCTTGAGCCCAGCCACGGGGACCACTCCCTGGAGGTGCTGCTTGAGCCGAGTCACCGGGGACCACTCCCTGGAGGTGCTGCTTGAGCCGAGTCACCGGGGACCACTCCCTGGAGGTGCTGCTTGAGCCGAGTCACCGGGGACCACTCCCTGGAGGTGTTGCTTGAGCCAGGCCACCGGGGACTTTGATGGTACCCGGTTTGCTTGGTAGTCAGTGGATACATTGGCTAGCAAATGTTGTACCTGCTAGCTTCCCGGTATATCTGCTAGTTGCCTTGTATAACTGATACGCTGCCGGCCTGCTTTCTACACATACTAGTTGGCAGATATACCCATTAGCTGCCAGCTATACGTTCTGGTTGGCAGATATACCTACTAGCTCGCATATATACTTACTAGCTGTCAGGTATGCCTCTTAGTTGTTAAATCATAACCAAGGTTTCAGAGATACTCATTAGATTGGTGTTAAGCTTATCTGTGTGACTTTATACCTGGAATTTGCCCTTCCGGTTTCCTGCTAGCTCATAAATTACTACTGTTTCATTGATTGTTTTGAAATTTGCTAATCTGGGGACAGCTTTTGCAGAATTAACTTCGCAGTCATCTATGTTTGCTATTTTGCAACACTCGAAGATTGCATGTTTTCGTGACCCCCCCCCCCCCCTCCCCCGAAGGTCGCTATTTTCGGATATTGAAGGGCGCTATTTCGTAACTCTCGAAGACTTTATAATATAGTGACACCGGAATGTATTTATTTTGATGACTCAAGATACGAAAGTTCCGGTGTCACTAAAATATAAGGTCTTCGAGCGTCACGAAATTAGGAACTTCAAGGGGTCATGAAAATAGCGATCTTCAGGGGTTATGAAAATAGCGATCTTCAGGGGGTTATGAAAATAGCGATCTTCAGGGGTTATGAAAATAGCGATCTTCAGGGGGTTATGAAAATAGCGATCTTCAGGGGTTATGAAAATAGCGCTCTTCGCTAAATATCCGAAATGATAAGCATATATTTAATATGTGCTTTATTTTACATCTGTTCTGCACGACATCTGTAATATCCGATATCTGTTTATTTTATATCGGTATTATCCTATATCTGTATTAGCTGATATCGGCATTATCAGATTTCTCTATTATCCGTTATATATGTATTATCCGATATCTGTAGTAAATGATACTTAAATTATCCGATATCTGCATTATCCGATATCTGTATTATCTGATATCAGTATAATACGAAATTTGCCTTTGCCGATATGTGTATTATGCATATGTGTATTATTCCGTAATCTGCAGTATCAGTAATTTGTATTATACGATATCAGTATTATGCATTATCTGTATTATCCGGCATATATATTTTCCGTTATCATGTTATCCGATATATGTATTTTCCATTATCTTATTATCCGCTATCTGTAATTCCTGTTATCTGTAATATTCAGTGTATGAATTACCCGATAATTGAACTATCCACTAAATGTATAATATGATATCTGCATTCTTTGTTATATGCGTGTTATACGTCTCTCTTATTCGACAATCTTTTACCCAATCCTTGCATGTCAGATATACGGGATATCAGATAAGAGGTATATCTGATATTGCTCCAATCCGATCTATCTCCTATCCGTTCTCTCTTCTATTCGATCTCTCCAATTTGATCTCACTTCTATGCAATCTCTATCCCATTTGATCCCTCTCCAATGCGATTTCCTATCCGAGAGAAGACCTCTCCGAGACATTCAACCCGGCATTACCCTGATAAGGTTAAGGTTTTGTAGGAAATCCAGAACTAAGTCTCATGTCATGGTGTGCAAGAGGCTCTCTGTGGAGCTTCGAGAGGTCTTCTGTGGGGTGAGAGAGTCCCTCTGGGGGAAGAGGGGGGCGAGTGGCCGTCTGTGAGGGTGAGAGAGAGACGGTCTGTGGGAGTACGTTGTGTCTTATGTTGGGGGGGATGTAGCCAGGAGAGGCCAACTGTGGAGAGGCGAATGGCACCTCTGTGAAAAATAAAGGTGAAAACCAAACTTAAATATTTCTAGGCCTAGTGTAGCATATATATGTTCTATATTAGGTCTATGATAACGTGTATTATGCCTAGTTTGCTAGAAGAGGTTAGGTTAGCTTAGGTCATACATATTTATATGTTTCTGATGAAAATGATTCCAGTTTATTCAAATTTAATCAAACAAAATTTTACTATCAACTGGTTCATCACATCATATTGGTACTTTCGACCAAACAGTTACTATAAATACTTTCGTTGATGATGGCTTGAAAAGTTATAATAGCAACGAACTAGAAATTCCCAAACTTGCAGATTTGAATAGATTCGAAAAGCCAATAATGCTATCAACTTCCCAAGAGAATTAAATCTTATTAAATCACAAAGCTGGAATTAATCAATCAAAAATTATAATTTGATTCCAGGGCACCAGACGCTTCCAATGTATTAAGGATTAAAATAAGATCCGTGAAAGGCGCAATAAATTGGATATTTCATCTTCCAGGGCGTCTGGAAAAGCCGGGTAAATCTGCGAGCTTCCAGCAGGAACCTTCCAGCATCCTCGGTAGCAGCAGCAGAGGATCTGAGCTGCCTGGATTATGGAAACACCCGGCAAAGAAATACTCATTTTTTATGGAACGCAATACGGATGAAGGGATCTCATGGGTTTGTTATTCATGGTGTTTTTATCTCTGGTTGTGTGAGGCGTGACGTTGATGAGGGGCTGGGGTTGGGAGGGGATGTGAGGTAGTGGGTGGGATATGTAAGGGGGGTTTGATGGCAGGGTTGGAGGGGATGCAGGCTACTAGATATATGAAGGGAGGAGTACATTGGTAGAGGTTGTGACTCACACTGGCTATATATATATATATATATATATATATATATATATATATATATATATATATATATATATATATATATATATATATATATATATATATATATATGCGGAAAAACCACAAAGAAATGGAGAAGAGAGATGAACATTTCGACTCGCGAAAGTCGTTGTCAACATCAGACTCAACAACAACAACACCGTTGTCAACAGCGACTTTCGCGAGTCGAAACGTTCATCTCTCTTCTCCATTTCTTTGTGGTTTTTCCGCATACAAATGATCAGTGTTTAGTGATCGTCAATTGCATATATATATATATATATATATATATATATATATATATATATATATATATATATATATATATATATATAATATAGACAATTCCTAAGAAATCGTAAAGACATGTTCTTCTGAGACAAAATATATTTATAGACAGCTGATGAACCTCTTTCACCAGTGACATGTATTTGGGCCTATAAATTCTCACTACCACAGACATGCAGCGAACAATATCCTCTCAATATATATATATATATATATATATATATATATATATATATATATATATATATATATATATATATATATATATATATATATAATATAGACAATTCCTAAGAAATCGTAAAGACATGTTCTTCTGAGACAAAATATATTTTATAGACAGCTGATGAACCTCTTTCACCAGTGACATGTATTTGGGCCTATAAATTCTCACTACCACAGACATGCAGCGAACAATATCCTCTCAATGTTTTTATTGACACTTTACTTCAGTAAGTGAAGTGTCTTTCAGAACCTTTTCGTGAGGCTAGGAAAAAAAAGATACCCACACTGACATTATCAGTAACACGAACATCACTTACATAATTTGGTTAGAATCACTAAGATGAATTCATTTCTTTGAACACCTTCATTCCAATTAAGAAAGTGACTCTTTTTTGCTTTTCAATAAAGAATAAATTACATTATAACAGCATAAAGTAGGGACTGAAGAGAGGCTAGTGGGGAATCGAGAGGGAAGAGGGAATTATCAGGGGAAAGCGCCAATTCATTGGATGGGGTCAGGATAAGGATATGGGATGGGACGAGGGGAAGGAATGGTACCCAACCACTTGGACGGTCGAGGAACGGCCATTACGACTATATAGCACTAGGAAGGAGTCAGGATAAGGATTTAGAATGGGACGGGGGGATGGGAATGGTCTACAACCACTTGAACGGTAGAACAGAAGATAACAGAAGGACAATGTAGACCGGGTTTGGTGTTCGAAGGATTTATATAATGACAAAGGATAACATAAGATCTTTAGAATAAAGAAAACTGCAAGAGTCCTATTGGCTCTTACGAGGAAATTTATATTTATGTAAACCCAAACTCATTCAACTAAATGTTTAACTTGCTCTTACAACAATCCAGCTATTCCACATCTATTAAATTACCCGGTAATTGGTAATATAATGGAAGGAGATTGAGTGGGAAAGCTACGAAATCGCAAGCCTTAAATGAGATAGCGAAGATGATGGGGCGAGGTTGACGGAATGTGTGATGATAGTACGTTGAATCGGGTGTAATCGAGTCTGAGGGTAAGAAGATAATATAGAGAGTAATTAGCATGACAAATAGCTAAACCAAGATGATAATACAGCGCACTGAAAAGATCTACAAGGACAGCCTTAATTCTGCACTCTGAAGACGGTTATCTTTGAGGCTATCTTGAGATGTTGACCAGACCACACACTAGAAGGTGGAGGGACGACGACGTTTCGGTCCGTCCTGGACCATTCTCAAGTCGATTGTGAGACTTGAGAATGGTCCAGGACGGACCGAAACGTCGTCGTCCCTTCACCTTCTAGTGTGTGGTCTGGTCAACATACTTTAGCCACGTTATTGTGACTCATCGCCTGCATATCTGGAGATGATTTCGGGGCTTAGCGTCCCCACGGCCCGATCCTCGACCAGGCCTTCTTTTTGTTACACACCCCTCAGGAAGCAGCTCGCAGCAGCTGTCTAACTCCCAGGTACCTATTTAATGCTAGGTGAACAGGTGCATTATGGTCAAAGTAACTCTGCCCATTTGTTTCCGCCTCCACCGGGGATCGAACCCGTAATCTCAGGACTACGAAAGACCACCTTTCGTACGGTGTGTAGGAAAGGTACCCCAACTATTTAGACCACGGGTAATCGAACGTCTAAATGGAACACTGTAAGTGAAACACTCTAAATCGAACAGTGTAAGTGGATGGACGGAGGAGAGAAAACACATACACTAAAAAGAGAGACTTAAATGTGACCTGAACGCGAGAAGTTACAAGAAAAAAAGACCAGGTGACTATTGCAACGTGTAAACTCTTTGAGACCTGACAACTTTGCAGGAGCAATTCACACAATTGATGACACCAGGACACACACACACACATACACACACACACACACACACACACACACACACACACACACACACACACACACACACACACACACACACACACACACACACGCGCGCGCGCGCGCGCGCGTGATCCGCTCCAGTCCTTGTACAAATAAATCAGTGTTTGATCCAATTTATGTGATAATGTCTCTCCAAGGGATCCTTGAGTCCATTGTGTGCTCTGTATAATCCTGTATAATTCCAGATTATAGGGGAATCATCCCTCGTGCCTGCTTGTACCCGGGGAATTATAGATCTGTGGGAGGGGTGTGTGAGTGGTGTGGCAAGCCAGCGACAAGCTGCCAGGGACTGTGAGTTGAGATTGCTTGCATAGTACCACGGCGTGTGAGCTGAGATTGCTTGCATGGTACCACACGTTGTCCCATCTCACGTCTCTATAGCGACTGTGTGTTGCCGGCCGACAGAGAATTTGCAGCTTCGGAAATTGGAGAATTGCATTTATTTGTAAGTGGAATAAGCCAATTTCTATTATTATACTGGTTGTGTTTGTTCATTCACTGGTTCTTCTTCAATTGGGTTTTGAAAGTAGGGATTATCCCATGGATTAGGGAGCATGTTAAGTAAACACTTATCCACGATTTCAGAATTAAATAAATATTGGTTGAATGTGTTGGTGTTTTTTCGTTATTTTTTTTGAAACTTGTAAATATGAAAAATGCTTGTAAATCACTGTGTATTTAGAGCCGTAAAAAAACATTATTTACAGCACATTGATTCGGCACCTTCCATGTTCGAAATATTTAATTGGTGTGTGTGCACCTATTTGTGAGGATATGAGTATGGTTGTGAGGGCTGAGAGGTGAGTTTGATTACGTGTTTGTGTATGTCCGTCGTCGTATCCCAGCTACTTGTCCTCGTATCCCAGCTATTTGACCTCGTATCCCAGCTATTTGACCTCGTATCCCAGCTACTTGACCTCGTATCCCAGCTATTTGACCTCGTATCCCAGCTACTTGACCTCGTATCCCAGCTATTTGACCTCGTATCCCAGCTACTTGACCTCGTATCCCAGCTACCTGTCCTCGTATCCCAGCTACTTGACCTCGTATCCCAGCTATTTGACCTCGTATCCCAGCTATTTGACCTCGTATCCCAGCTACTTGTCCTCGTATCCCAGCTACTTGACCTTGTATCCCAGCTATTTGTCCTCGTATCCCAGCTACTTGTCCTCGTATTCCAGCTACTTGACCTCGTATCCCAGCTACTTGACCTTGTATCCCAGCTACTTGACCTCGTATCCCAGCTATTTGACCTCGTATCCCAGCTACTTGTCCTCGTATCCCAGCTATTTGACCTCGTATCCCAGCTACTTGTCCTCGTATCCCAGCTACTTGTCCTCGTATCCCAGCTATTTGACCTCGTATCCCAGCTACTTGTCCTCATATCCCAGCTACTTGACCTCGTTTCCCAGCTTCTTGACCTTGAATCCCAGCTTCTTGACCTTGTATCCCAGCTATTTGACCTTGAATCCCATCTTCTTGACCTCGTATCCCAGCTATTTGACCTTGAATCCCAGCTTCTTGACCTCGTATCCCAGCTACTTGACCTCGTTTTCTTTTTAAGTGCTTACCTGCATTCCTTCAGAGACCACGGCATGACCTATCCATCCCCTTGACCGCGTGGAATTCGTTCTGGTGACTATCTATATATCTATGTATCTATATCTCTGTATATCTATATCTATCTATCTATCGAGGAATTTCGAATATTAGAATGTTGATAAGCGAATTGTACATTGGGTGGACTGTTGTGTGTTGTTTCATGTAGAGAGGTTATCTTGAGGTTATCTTGAGGTTATCTTGAGGTTATCTTGAGGTTATCTTGAGGTTATCTTGAGGTTATCTTGAGGTTATCTTGAGATGATTTTGGGGCTTTTTTAGTGTCCCCGCGGCCCGGTCCTCGACCAGGCCTCCACCCCCAGGAAGCAGCCCGTGACAGCTGACTAACACCCAGGTACCTATTTTACTGCTAGGTAATAGGGGGCATAGGGTGAAAGAAACTCTGCCTATTGTTTCTCGCCGGCGCCTGGGATCGAACCCAGGACCACAGGATCACAAGTCCAGCGTGCTGTCCGCTCGGCCGACCGGCTCCCCCGGCTCCCCCCGAGAGAGAGAAAAAGAGTGAATGTACTCAATGTTGTTGAAATGCTGGGGATACACAGGTTGATCTGTCACTCTGGATGGAGTGCAGGAGTTGACAGTCACTCTGGATGGAGTGCAGGAGTTGACAGTCACTCTGGATGGAGTGCAGGAGTTGACAGTCACTCTGGATGGAGTGCAGGAGTTGACAGTCACTCTGGATGGAGTGCAGGAGTTGACAGTCACTCTGGATGGAGTGCAGGAGTTGACAGTCACTCTGGATGGAGTGCAGGAGTTGACAGTCACTCTGGATGGAGTGCAGGAGTTGACAGTCACTCTGGATGGAGTGCAGGAGTTGACAGTCACTCTGGATGGAGTGCAGGAGTTGACAGTCACTCTGGATGGAGTGCAGGAGTTGACAGTCACTCTGGATGGAGTGCAGGAGTTGACAGTCACTCTGGATGGAGTGCAGGAGTTGACAGTCACTCTGGATGGAGTGCAGGAGTTGACAGTCACTCTGGATGGAGTGCAGGAGTTGACAGTCACTCTGGATGGAGTGCAGGAGTTGACAGTCACTCTGGATGGAGTGCAGGAGTTGACAGTCACTCTGGATGGAGTGCAGGAGTTGACAGTCACTCTGGATGGAGTGCAGGAGTTGACAGTCACTCTGGATGGAGTACAGGAGTTGACAGTCACTCTGGATGGAGTACAGGAGTTGACAGTCACTCTGGATGGAATACAAGGAGTTGACAGTCACTCTGGATGGAGTGCAGGAGTTGACAGTCACTCTGGATGGAGTGCAGGAGTTGACAGTCACTCTGGATGGAGTGCAGGAGTTGACAGTCACTCTGGATGGAGTGCAGGAGGTGACAGTCACTCTGGATGGAGTGCAGGAGTTGACAGTCACTCTGGATGGAGTGCAGGAGTTGACAGTCACTCTGGATGGAGTGCAGGAGTTGACAGTCACTCTGGATGGAGTGCAGGAGTTGACAGTCACTCTGGGTGCCATGCAAAAGTTGACAGTTTTCAAGATAATCAATAAACAGATCATCATAACACAGGACACAACATACGTGAGACTTGGTCTAGATTATGCAGCTTGGTCGTGGAACACCTTTAAAAATCGCCAAATGAAACATGAAAATGGTATAGAAGTTTTGCAACGAAATGGGGTTCGAAGAATGACTGCAGGAAGTGGACCTAACGTTGCTAGACGAGAGAAGAGGCAAAAGGGACATGAGAAAAGCGTAGTAAATTGTGAGTAGTGGAGCAGAAAACGAGGAAATGTTAACAAAGAATAGCAATACATTTAGAGGGCAAACTAGAGACACGTGGGCGACGGCTGTCTCTGAAAATATTCATTTAAAGTAAAATTAGAACAGGGAGGTCATAGAAGCCACCTCCATCGGCAATTTCACCAAACCTTATGATTGGATCCATGATCGCAGGCTGGAAAGGCGGGATCCAAGAGCTGAAGCTCGATAAGGGGGCATAAAAATGTGTGTGTAGAGATTCACGAGTACATACGGTGTTTCGTATCTTTTACACTGAGTGCTCCCTGCATGTGGCAGACACTGAGTGCACCCTGCATGTGGCAGACACTGTGTGCACCCTGCATGTGGCAGACACTGGGTGCACTACCACAATGCAACGCATTTCTTGACAGACAAAATAGGAGACGAACATCAATACCAGACTGCGTATTCACTAACGTGTAACCAGACTTACGACGACCTTGTTTGGGCAAAATTCTTGTCCTTGAAGCGCAAGTGTGAGTTGTAAAAGAGATTCTCTGATCGTATCTCTTACCGTTGTTTACGAGGGAGACAAACGGGACAAGAGGCGACCCTCATAATGCATTAAATACACAAACACAGAGATATCAGAATCTACAGCTTGGCGCCTCGAGAGACACTCCGGTGTTAATTTAGGGTAAGTTAACTTACCCTAAACATTGTTTAGTGGGTGCAGTTAACTGAATTCAGAAAATTTATTAATTCCCCTTCAGAGCAAGAGAGATTGCTGAAATTGTAACACCGTAAGGTGTTTGGTTTAGTTTTATTTTAATATATACACATTAAACTGAAAAAACTGAATTCAGAAAATTTATTAATTCACAATCATTAATTCAGAAAACTTAATGACTGGGAGAAGGGGAGTCTCTCTCATTTCCCAATGGCCAATGACAAGAGAGAGTTCTAACGACACATACATGTCAATCCTGGACAATAAGAGACAAGGGAGCTGATGACAGGCATCACCAGTGTCAGCCAGGAGGAGTTCTGACGACGCCTGGTATATTTCCACCCTTTCACTGATACCCATTGACCTCCTACCCACCCCACACTGATACCCAAATACCTTCGTCACACCTCCAACGCCCCATAACCCCCCCTTGGGCTGCGAGAACCTCTACATCGCCTACGGCCAACCTACATCTACAGCCCCCCCCCCCTTCCCCTGGTGATACCCAGCCTTGCCCATCATCCATACCCACGCCCACACTCAAAGTCGCAAGTAAGTAATTATCAAAAGACGGCACCAAGCTAGGAAGGCTCTGTAGCAAAGTCACAAGCCCACCCCAACCTCAGTCACCCATACCGCCTGGGGCAGTTCATTTATTATGCACCCCATACCCATCTTGTGGGCGGTAGTGGAAAGGATTACAGAGGCACATAATGGGGCAGAAAAACCTTTTCATGTAGCGAGGTCACGAAGGCTCTTCCTGTCTACTATTTCCCCCTTAACCGCCCCCCCCCCCTCCTTACCCTTACCCATTTGGATAGGTATTCAATAAAGAGTGGTAAGCATTTAAAGGACAGTATAAGAGCTGGGATAGAAGGATAGAGGAAAGAATTGATGCTCCACTACTTCGACATAGAGGATCGAACGTTGACCAGCAAGAAGCGAGAGATCCATCGGGATCCAACACCAAGTACAGGCATCATGTTTTCCTCGTCGGAATTATTGTCTTTGATGAAACATCTTTATCTATAAGAGAGAATATCTGTCATGGGCTGGAGGTCAGGTGCTTCATCCAACTTTGCAAAGTGACTGCTGAGGGGTAGCTGACCAACATGGTCCGGGCGGGAGTTTTTCCCATTTTCTCAATTAAATTGGAGTCCCATATAGACCCCAAGATGTATATATATATATATATATATATATATATATATATATATATATATATATATATATATATATATATATATATATATATATATATATATATATATATATAGGCTGGAAGAAGGGGGACCCATAGCCTCGGAGAAAATCACACATAACGCATTGGAGGGAATGTAGGTCCCCTCCAATACAGTTTCTGTGTGCTTTTCTCCTACCACCCCCTTTTTTTTTTATGCTTTATTGTGTATTTAAAGGTTACAAATATATATATATATATATATATATATATATATATATATATATATATATATATATATATATATATATATATATATGTCGTACCTAGTAGCCAGAAATCACTTTTTGGCCTACTATGCAAGGCCCGATTTGCCTAATAAGCCAAGTTTTCCTGAATTAATATATTTTCTCTAATTTTTTTCTTATGAAATGATAAAGCTACCCATTTCATTACGTACGAGGCCAATTTTTTTTTATTGAAGTTAAAATTAACGTAGATATATGACCGAACCTAACCAACCTACCTAACCTAACCTAACCTATCTTTATTGCTTAGGTTAGGTTAGGTAGCCGAAAAAGTTAGGTTAGGTTAGGTTAGGTAGGTTAGGTAGTCGAAAAACAATTAATTCATGAAAACTTGGCCTATTAGGCAAATCGGGCCTTGCATAGTAGGCTGAGAAGTGCGTTCTGGCTACTAGGTACGACATATATATATATATATATATATATATATATATATATATATATATATATATATATATATATATATATATATATATATATATAATATATATATATATAATATATATATATATATATATATATAATATATATATATATATATATATATATATATATATATATATAATATATATATATATATATATATATATATATAAACGAAAACTCACACTCCAGAAGTGACTCGAACCCATACTGCCAGGAGCACTCTGCATCTGGTGTACAGGATACCTTAACCACTCGACCATCACGACCGGACAAAAGATGATAGCCGAGGTTATTTCCCCATCATCCCGCTGGCATTCTGATGGTAATCTTAGGCATAGTATTTTATCAAATCACCTCATTTTGGGGGGCACACGTGAGGAACACAAATGCAACAAGCCTGAATGGTCCCCCAGGCATATATATGCAACCGAAAACTCACACCCCAGAAGTGACTCGAACCCATACTGCCAGGAGTAAATATATATGATGTAGCAGATATAACAAACCATAGGATGTTCAGCATATGACGTTAGAAAAACTAAGTTCAGTGTCAGAGTAGTTAACAGATGGAATGCATTAGGCAGTGATGTGGTGGAGGCTGACTCCATACACAGTTTCAAATGTACATATGATAGAGCTCAGTAGGCTCAGGAATCTGTACATCAGTTGATTGACAGTTGAGAGGCGGGACCAAAGAGCTAGAGCTCAACCCCCTTCCCTCCCCTCTCAGGCACAGGTGAGTACAACTAGGTGAGTATAGGGCACGTGATGGAGGCAAGAGGATGCGTTCTTTGTCACCAGGATGAACGGAGGGTTCTCCGGAAGATTGGCAACTATCGTCCTGGAAACAATAAAGCGAGTCATAAATTAAGTGTGTGTGGGATGAGCTTTGGGAGAGGGACAGGGGCAGAGGGACAGGGACAGAGGGACAGGGGGAGAGGGACAGGGGGAGAGGGACAGGGGGAGAGGGACAGGGGGAGAGGGACAGGGGCAGAGGAACAGGGAGAGGGTCAGGAGACATGGACCAGGGTTATATCTTGGGCCAGTCTGTGAAAGGGTGATGAGTGGGGGATGGAAAGGAGGGGGGGGGGGAGGCATGGACCAAGCAAGGATTCGAACAGAGAGGGGAGGAATTTGGGGCCAGCCTGTGCAGGAAAAAAGTGGGAAATCGGTTTTCGCTTTTATTTTTAGCTGATATATTATATATATAACAATAGTTCGAAAAAAAAATTATCATAATATTGTTGATCATTTCATCCTTTAATTATTAATATTGTTATATAAACTGTCACAGTTACCAGAGAACACTCAACCCCCTTGTGCTGCTCAGGACATCTTTTCTCAACTCCTTGTGTTGCTCAGGATATCTTTACTCAACCCCTAGTGTTGCTCAGGACATCTTTATCGAACGCCTTGTATAGCTCAGGAGGTTATGGGTGCTGAATCCTGCCTGGCGTAGTGATGCCACCGTCGTTCCCAGTACTCAAGGGGGCGTCGGCCTCGTGAGGAAGGAGAAGTCAGGAACAGACTGTCAGGAGACCCCAGAGGCCAGGTACGAAGCAGTTACGCAAGCACTTACGACCCTGTCCATCTTTTCTCAATCTTTGGCGGTTTGGTTACATTTATTAAACAGTTTACAAGCATGAAATTTTCCCAGTCAACTGTTGTTATTGTTATAAACAGCCTCCTGGTGCTTCGGAGCTCATTAACAGTTTAAATTGCAAACAAAACCAAAGATTAGGAAAGATGTACGTTAAGTGCTTGCGTAACTGCTTCGTGAATCGGCCCCTGTCCATTTTTTCAATCTTTGGCGGCGTTGTTACAATTATTAAACAGTTAATGAGCTCCGAAGCACCAGGAGGCTGTTTATAACAATAACAGTTGATTGGCAGGCTTTCATGCTTGTGAACTGTTTAATAAATGTAACCAAAGCCGTCAAAGATTGAGGAAAGATGTACACGTTCGTAAGTCTTGTGTAACTCTTCGTGATTCTGGCCCCTGGTCATTATTGACAAAGTCCCAGATGAGGTGATGAGGAGTGTATGGGACAACACTAAGGTGTAAGCTCTCAAGGGCACTACTTTTTGGTCAGAATATAAACAAAAGCTGTCGAGAGACCTGGAGAGATATGATCACGTACCGTTGGCCATGATTCTGAAACTGGAACTCACGAAGGTTTTCCAATACGCCAACTTTTGTAGACTAGTCGAAGGGAAAACAAAGACTTAGTTCAACCTTCTAAGAGTTAATGCCACGTTAGAAAGACTGATCTTCGTGTTGGTGAAGAGCGTGATCGTGGCAGACAATGAGGAGTGAGGTTCATCACCACTTTGTGGGTGGTAAATGCAAGGTGACCTCGAAAGCTGTCAAGACGAGCATCAAAAGAAAAAGAAAAGCTGTGTGTAAGGGAAGTAAATCTTTGGTTAGTATGATGTTGCCGGTGTCCATCTCGCTCTCCAACGACCAGACAAGAGCTCAGAATAACGTATGATTATTAGTTGTTGTCCACAAATTTTAAAGAACATGTGACTTTTCTTACAAAAGATCCAATATATATATATATATATATATATATATATATATATATATATATTATATATAATATATATATATATATATATATATAATATATATATATATAATATATATATATATATATATAATATATATACTAATATATTATCATATAACCAGCCAGTGTATGGAATTGCCATGGCTTATAAGCATGTGAAGGAATCTATGTTTACCAGCTTTAGATATTGAATTATTATTATTAACATCTTTATTGACAAAATTAATTACAATTTTGCCCAATCTGAGGATTTCAATTAAGTCTTATTAAAGTGAGGATAATGCTGGTATTCACTGCCACGCAGGACAGAGGGT
>WNGS01169217.1:5660318-5676169 GCA_020271785.1 Procambarus virginalis
CAGTGATGGTCCCAGGCAGTGATGGTCCCAGGCAGTGATGGTCCCAGGCAGTGATGGTCTCAGGCAGTGATAGTCCCAGGCAGTGATGGTCCCAGACAGTGATAGTCCCAGGCAGTGATGGTCCCAGACAGTGATAGTCCCAGGCAGTGATGGTCCCAGGCAGTGATGGTCCCAGGCAGTGATTGTCCCAGGCAGTGATTGTCCCAGGCAGTGATTGTCCCAGGCAGTGATTGTCCCAGGCAGTGATTGTCCCAGACAGTGATGGTCCCAGGCAGTGATGGTCCCAGGCAGTGATGGTCCCCAGGCAGTGATGGTCTCAGGCAGTGATAGTCCCAGGCAGTGATGGTCCCAGACAGTGATAGTCCCAGGCAGTGATTGTCCCAGGCAGTGATGGTCCCAGGCAGTGATTGTCCCAGGCAGTGATTGTCCCAGGCAGTGATTGTCCCAGGCAGTGATTGTCCCAGGCAGTGATTGTCCCAGGCAGTGATTGTCCCAGGCAGTGATAGTCCCAGGCAGTGATTGTCCCAGGCAGTGATAGTCCCAGGCAGTGATTGTCCCAGGCAGTGATTGTCCCAGGCAGTGATGGTCCCAGGCAGTGATGGTCCCAGACAGTGTGGTCCCAGACAGTGATAGTCCCAGGCAATGATGGTCCCAGACAGTGATGGTCCCAGGCAGTGATTGTCCCAGGCAGTGATAGTCCCAGGCAGTGATTGTCCCAGACAGTGTGGTCCCAGACAGTGATAGTCCCAGGCAATGATGGTCCCAGACAGTGATGGTCCCAGACAGTGATGGTCCCAGGCAGTGATGGTCCCAGGCAGTGATGGTCCCAGGCAGTGATGGTCCCAGGCAGTGATGGTCCCAGGCAGTGATAGTCCCAGGCAATGATAGTCGCAGGCAGTGATGGTCCCAGGCAGTGATGGTCCCAGGCAGTGATGGTCCCAGGCAGTGATGGTCCCAGGCAGTGATGGTCCCAGGCAGTGATGGTCCCAGGCAGTGATGGTCCCAGACAGTGATGGTCCCAGACAGTGATGGTCCCAGGCAGTGATGGTCCCAGACAGTGATGGTCCCAGACAGTGATGGTCCCAGGCAGTGATAGTCCCAGACAGTGATGGTCCCAGGCAGTGATAGTCCCATGCAGTGATTGTCCCAGGCAGTGATAGTCCCAGACAGTGATGGTCCCAGGCAGTGATAGTCCCAGACAGTGATGGTCCCAGACAGTGATAGTCCCAGACAGTGATGGTCCCAGACAGTGATGGTCCCAGGCAGTGATAGTCCCAGACAGTGATGGTCCCAGACAGTGATAGTCCCAGACAGTGATAGTCCCAGCCCCCAGAAGGCCAGAGGTCTACACACACACAACAATGGTTGACTCGTGAAGGACGCAGGTTATCAAGGTTACCCAAGACGCAACAGCGACGCTTTTCTGCGTCATCGATGACGTTCCGGAGTTTTTTTTTTGCGTTGTGTCCGGGCCTAATGTATTGCGTCAGATTATCCCGTCATCCCAGATTCCAAGCCCTACTTTTCTTCACTGCACTATAGTGGCTGTCAGTACCTACCAATAGCAGCCACTATATATTTTCGCGTCACGCTCCCAGTAGCAGCAGGAGCGTCACCCTCCCAGTAGTAGCAGGAGCGTCGCCCTTCCAGTAGTAGCAGCAGCAGCAGCACCGTTGCCAGTTCTCCCATAGTATCCCCCACAGCCCAAGCAGTTCCTTGCCCTCAGGAACATTTCCAGCCGCTGCCCCTGAGGTCTGGCTCGGCTAATGGCCCCCGACAGTGACAAGTGAGAGCGGTGTGGGCACGGGACACGAGCTCAGGGATCTAGGAGGGGGTCCTGGGTACTCCTGCTCCCCCGTCAACTCTAGTACCCCCCTAAGCCACCTGCCTCCCCTTTCTCCAGTCACAGGTCTTGAACCCCCCCCCCCCTTCGCCCCTCCACCTGTCACCTCCAAGGCCTCCCCTCCCCCTTTCTCTCCCGTCTTCTGCCTCCACTCTCCCTTTCTCTCCTCCCCCCCCCCCCTCGTTATAATCCACAAACTCTGAACCACCTTCCCGGTCTTCAGTATGGGAGTTATGATAGCAGGCGGACTGTCCGCCTTGCTGACACGATGTGTGGGTGTTGGCAGCTAAGCTAACCTTGCCTCTCTCTTCACGTCTCCCTGACAAGGGAGAGGGAGGGGGAATTATCAGGGGGAAAGAGACAAGTCATTACAACTATATATTTTACGACTTGTTTGCTGACAAGAGAGAGCTAACTAGCTTAGTTTAGCTGCCATCACCCACACATCGTGTCAGCAAGGAGGACAGTCCGCCTGCTATCATAACTCACACTATACAGCTCCAATTACTTGGGCAGGATGGTAGAGCGACGGTCTCGCTTCATGCAGGTCGGCGTTCAATCCCCGACCGTCTAAGTGGTTGGGCACCGTTCCTCCCCCCCGTCCCATTCCAGACCCATATCCAGATCCCTTCCAAGTGCTATATAGTCGTAATGGCTTGGCGCTTTCCCCTGACAATTCCCTCCCTCCCTCCTTGTATTTCCCATTGTAAACTTTCTCTTTGCCTGTGGCTCTCCGTCCTCTTTACTCCCGGAAAAAAAACGGCCCGTTCTCCCATACCCCAATCACCTAGCCCTTAACCTCCTCTTCCTATCCTCCCTACACCACCTAGCCCTGAACCCCCTGCCTGTCCTCCCTACACTACCTAGCACTGAACCCCCTGCCTGTCCTCCCTACCCCTAGCCCAGAACCCCTAAGGGGAAGCTAGAAGACAGGGGCACGCCGACCAGCATCCCTCGCCGCAAACATTTCCAAAGTCTTGGGAAATTGGAGGCAGAAATACGACCCGACAGAGAGATCTGGAAGGTCGGGTCGTTAACTTTATATATCTGGTCAGTTTATGAACAGCTTGTTAGGCTCTATGTCCTGGACGTATTTCAATTAGAGGTGTATGGAAGAACTATTTACTTGAACGACAAATTGTTCAAATCTCGTTGTGGACATGAATTTGATGTGTGTGTGTGTGTGTGTGTGTGTGTGTGTGTGTGTGTGTGTGTGTGTGTGTGTGTGGTGTGTGTGTGTGTGTGTGTTTACAACTGAAAGAAATAAATAATATTATTTAGAAAATTCGGCCGGGTATTTTTAACCAACAAGCAAAATTATAAATTTAAATTATAAATTTAAAATTTTGTGGATATTTGTTTCGCACAAGTGGTGAAATTTGCGCTTTTTTTATTAGAGGTTCTTGAATATTTTTTATTTATCTTTTTATGATAGTAAGGTCTAATTACGTCTAAGGGAAAAGAAAATATATTCACCCAACTGTATCCCTCTTTTTTTCTTTCGCCTTTTTTCCTCTCTTTATTGTCTTTTCCCTTTTCATCTTTCTCTCTTTTTTCTCTTTTCTTTTTCTTGCTCATTCTTCCGGAATCTTGAGTTAATAAGCTTTTCACCAAAACGGATATACAAGCTCCTGTAATCCAAAGACATGTGCGAATTTGTAAAGCCTTTCTGTGCTCCGTGGCTGCTAATTGCTTGTAGTTCGTGGCTGTAGTTTGTGGATATAGTTCGTAGCTGTAGTTCGTAGCCTTAGTTCTTGGCTTTGAGCCGTGGCTGTTGTCCGTGGCGGTGGTCCAGGGAGATAATTAAGTAATTATCAAAGCCGGAAAGGCGATGTAGCACAGGTCCATGGTGGTGGTCTTTGACGATAATTGATAAAGATTAAGCCACCCAAAAGGTGGCACGGGCATAAATAGCCCGTCTTTGACTGTCTTCTGTTGCTGCGGTTCGTAGTTATCATGTTGGGTTATAAACCGTTGCTAATAATTTTCTCAGTCTTAGCCATTGGTGTAGTATTCTTGGATTTGATCAGTGAGTCCGTAGTGTGACTCGTGGCTACGGCACATCTCTGCGATCCCTGACTGAGGTCCGTTGCTAATCAAGGACTTCGGATGAGACCCGTAGCTGAGTCCTTTGCCTGCGGTCCATGGCAAACCACGCAGCCACAGAGGCGTAATGGCCCGTCAATGGACCTTTTGTGTGTGGTGGTGACGACCCGTCGTGCTTGGACCACCATCGCCGCGAAGTGACGGGGGAGGACGAGGCGTGGAGGAGACGGAGGGGGGGAAGAAGGAGGAGAAGGAAGAGGAAGGAGCACTGCCTACCTGCTCGCCTTGTGGGGCCGAGCCTTCCTACTCACCTGTAAGGTGGAGGGAAGGCCTACCTGACACCTGGCATGGAGGCCTTGCTAATGATCTCCAAGAGGGAGATACCAACATCAAATACCAAGAGTGAAAGCTTCAATTAATAACGGATAATGACGTAGGAAGACGTATACAAGTGTTCTGGTGAACCACAGCCAACTGGTTAACCATTTCTTCCATATTTATATTTAAGGCGTTCATGCACTCCATTAGCTGTGGCTAGGAGTGAAAGAAAAGCTAGAAAGAAAAATTAAGCTAGATTAAGTTAGGATAGGAAAGATTTGCTTTGATTACTTTAGGCTCGGGAAGATTTGCTTTGATTACTTTAGGTTAGATTTGGCTTGGTTAGGTTGTGAGGAGTGCGGCCGCCTCTACAATATTCCTCTCCCTCACAAACAGAAAAATTGCGAATTTCTGCATCTAAATAATACAGCCGTCGACGATCGACGAAGAATAATGTCTCGGTTGCCGTATAATCAACCAAATATATTCGCAGAGATAGCTCAATAGAGCATTTGTTTATAAATATTTTGTCATTTCTAATTCTCTCTTCTTGAGGCTCAGGTTAAATAAGGAGGTAAACAAATATTTACCCACAGCAGGTAGGTACCCACTCCTTCTTCCCCCTGGCAGCTTCACCCTGGCAGCTTCACCCTGGCAGCCTCACCCTGGCAGCCAAGCCCACCCTGGCAGCTTCACCCTGGCTGCCTCATCCTGGCAGCCAAGCCCACCCTGGCAGCTTCACCCTGGCAGCCTCACCCTGGCAGCCTAGCTCACCCTGGCAGCCTCACCCTGCCAGCCTAGCTCACCCTGGCAGCTTCACCCTGGCAGCCTCGCCCTGGCAGCCTAGTTCACCCTGGCAGCCTAGCACACCCTGGCAGCTTCACCCTGGCAGCCTCACCCTGGCAGCTTCACCCTGGCAACCTCACCCTGCCAGCCTAGCTCACCCTGGCAGCTTCACCCTGGCAGCCTCACCCTGGCAGCCTCACCCTGGCAGCCTCACCCTGGCAACTTCACTCTGGCAGCCTCACCCTGCCAGCCTAGCTCACCCTGGCAGCTTCACCCTGGCAGCCTCACCCTGGCAGCCTCACCCTGGCAGCCTCACCCTGGCAGCCTCACCCTGGCAGCCTCACCCTGGCAGCCTAGCACACCCTGGCAGCCTCACCCTGGCAGCCTAGCACACCCTGGCAGCTTCACCCTGGCAGCCTCACCCTGCCAGCCTAGCTCACCCTGGCTGCTTCACCCTGGCAGCCTCACCCTGGCAGCCTCACCCTGGCAGCTTCACCCTGGCAGCCTCACCCTGGCAGCTTCACCCTGGCAGCCTCACCCTAGCAGCCTTGATAGTTTTACCTCCCATTTTTGTTTTGTTTTTCCTGCAAAATGTCTTAGTATGACTAAAAGAAGTTTTTAGTGATGTGCTTCATATGAATACTCTCTACACTCATACTTATGACTGAGCCCAGACACTAAACAACTTATAACTCAGTCCTGACACTTAACAACTTATGACTATAAGTCCTGACACTTAACAACTTTTGACCGACTTCCAGGCATAAACAACTTACAAATCACTCCTGGCGATAAACAAAAGCACATCACGGCGAGTTTTTACACCGTGAATTTCCGCTGGTCTGTTGCCTTGCCGGAGGCGGCCTCGCTAACCACCACTTTCGCTTAATTATATATGCCGCTTATTTATATATATTGACATGTTCTGACGTGTGATATAACCAGGTTGTACTCTGAGACCATTTTATTTTTTTATTGACGGAGGGGTGGGGGGAAGAGTTGCTGTATTGGAGTTCGAATTGTGCTTACATTTATGACTCAATACAGCGGCATACTGTATTTAGAAATATAAAAATTATGGTTTAATTCATCTTTTTTTTCAAAATCGGTTTTCGCTTTTATTTTTAGCTGATATACATTATATATATACAATAGTTCGAAAAAAATTCTCATAATATATATAGGATATATTGTTGATCATTTCATCCTTTAATTATTAATATGTTTATATAAACTGTCACAGTTACCAGAGAATACTCAACCCCCTTGTGCTGCTCAGGACATCTTTTCTCAACTCCTTGTGTTGTTCAGGATATCTTTACTCAACCCCTAGTGTTGCTCAGGACATCTTTATCGAACGCCTTGTATAGCTCAGGAGGTTATGGGTGCTGAATCCTGCCTGGCGTAGTGATGCCACCGTCGTTCCCAGTACTCAAGGGGGCGTCGGCCTCGTGAGGAAGGAGAAGTCAGGAACAGACTGTCAGGAGACCCCAGAGGCCAGGTTCACGAAGCAGTTACGCAAGCACTTACGACCCTGTCCATCTTTTCTCAATCTTTGGCGGTTTTGGTTACATTTATTAAACAGTTTACAAGCATGAAATTTTCCCAGTCAACTGTTGTTATTGTTATAAACAGCCTCCTGGTGCTTCGGAGCTCATTAACAGTTTAATAATTGCAAACAAAACTGCCAAAGATTAAGGAAAGATGTACATGTTCGTAAGTGCTTGCGTAACTGCTTCGTGAATCTGGCCCCTGTCCATGTTTTTCAATCTTTGGCGGCGTTGTTTACAATTATTAAACAGTTAATGAGCTCCGAAGCACCAGGAGGCTGTTTATAACAATAACAGTTGATTGGCAGGCTTTCATGCTTGTGAACTGTTTAATAAATGTAACCAAAGCCGTCAAAGATTGAGGAAAGATGTACACGTTCGTAAGTGCTTGCGTAACTGCTTCGTGATTCTGGCCCCTGGTCATTATTGACAAAGTCCCAGATGAGGTGATGAGGAGTGTATGGGACAACACTGAGGTGTAAGCTCTCAAGGGCACTACTTTTTGGTCAGAATATAAACAAAAGCTGTCGAGAGACCTGGAGAGATATGATCACGTACCGTTGGCCATGATTCTGAAACTGGAACTCACGAAGGTTTTCCAATACGCCAACTTTTGTAGACTAGTCGAAGGGAAAACAAAGACTTTAGTTTCAACCTTCTAAGAGTTTAAATACCACGTTAGAAAGACTGATCTTCGTGTTGGTGAAGAGCGTGATCGTGGCAGACAATGAAGAGTGAGGTTCATCACCACTTTGTGGGTGGTAAATGCAAGGTGACCTCGAAAGCTGTCAAGACGAGCATCAAAAGAAAAAGAAAAGCTGTGTGTAAGGGAAGTAAATCTTTGGTTAGTATGATGTTGCCGGTGTCCATCTCGCTCTCCAACGACCAGACAAGAGCTCAGAATAACGTATGATTCTTAGTTGTTGTCCACAAATTTTAAAGAACATGTGACTTTTCTTACAAAAGATCCAATATATATATATATATATATATATATATATATATATATATATATATATATATATATATAATATATATATATATATATATATATATAATATATTACATATATATATATATATATATATATAATATATATATATATATATATATATATATAACAGCCAGTGTATGGAATTGGCCATGGCTTATAAGCATGTGAAGGAATCTATGTTTACCAGCTTTAGATATTGAATTATTATTATTAACATCTTTATGACAAAATTAATTACAATTTTGCCCAATCTGAGGATTTCAATTAAGTCTTATTAAAGTGAGGATAATGCTTGTNAAGGGGCATACGCACTAGGGGACACAGGTGGAAATTGAGTGCACAAATGAGCCATAGAGACGTGAGAAAGAATTTTTTCAGTGTCAGAGTAGTGAACAAATAGAATGCATTAGGAAGTGATGTGGTGGAGGCTGACTCCATACACAGCTTTAAGTGTAGATATGATAGAGCCCAGTAGGCTCAGGAACCTGTACATTAGTGATTGCCCGTAGAGAGGCGGGACCAAAGAGCCAGAGCTCAACCCCCGCAAGCACAACTAGGTAAGTACAACTAGGTAAGTACACACACACACACACACACACACACACACACACACACACACACACACACACACACACACACACACACACACACACACACATAGGGGCCAGGTAGCCTGGTGGATAGCGCGCAGGACTTGTAATTCTGTGGCGCGGGTTCGATTCCCGCACCCGGCAGAAACAAATGGGCAAAGTTTCTTTCACCCTGAATGCCCCTGTTACCTAGCAGTAAATAGGTACCTGGGAGTTAGTCAGCTGTCACGGGCTGCTTCCTGGGGTGTGTGTGTGTGTGTGGTGTGGAAAAAAAAGAGTAGTTAGTGTAGTTAGTAAACAGTTGATTGACAGTTGAGAGGCGGGCCGAAAGAGCAAAGCTCAACCCCCGTAAAATACAACTAAGTGAATACACACACACACACACACACACACACACACACACACACACACACACACACTGAGATATTAGAAAAAAAATTTTAGTGTCAGAGTAGTTGAAAAATGGAATGCATTAAGCAGTGATGTGGTGGAGGGTGACGCCATACACAGTTTCAAGTGTAGATATGATAGAGCCCAATAGGCTCAGGAACCTGTACACCAGTTGATTGATAGTTGAGAGGCGGGACCAAAGAGCCAGAGCTTAACCACCGCAAGCATAACTAGGGTAAGAACAACTTGGTAAGTACACACACACACCTCATGGCCTCGCGGCTGTGAACAGCGCTTGGGGGTCGTAGTCCTAAGGGTCCCGGGTTCGATTCCCGGCGGTGCTGGAAACAAATGATCAAAGTTTCTTTCACTCTGATGCATCTCTTCACCTAGCAGTAAATAGGTACCTGGGAGTTAGACAGCTTCTACGGGCTGCTTCCTGGGGATGTGTGTGTGTGTGTGTGTGTGTGTGTACTCACCTAGTTGTACTCACCTAGTTGTGCTTGCGGGGGTTGAGCTCTGGCTCTTTGGTCCCGCCTCTAAACCGTCAATCAACAGGTGTACAGTTTCCTGAGCCTATTGGGCTCTATCATATCTACACTTGAAACTGTGTATGGAGTCAGCCTCCACCACATCGCTTCCTAATGCATTCCATTTGTCAACCACTCTGACACTAAAAAAGTTCTTTCTAATATCTCTGTGGCTCATTTGGGCACTCAGTTTCCACCTGTGTCCCCTAGTGCGTGTGCCCCTTGTGTTAAACAGCCTGTCTTTATCAACCCTGTCGATTCCCCTGAGAATCTTGAATGTGGTGATCATGTCCCCCCTAACTCTTCTGTCTTCCAACGAAGTGAGGTTTAATTCCTGCAGTCGCTCCTCGTAGCTCATACCTCTCAGCTCGGGTACTAGTTTGGTGGCAAACCTTTGAACCTTTTCCAGTTTAGTCTTATGCTTGACTAGATAGGGACTCCATGTGTGTGTGTGTGTGTGTGTGTGTGTGTGTGTGTGTGTGTGTGTGTGTGTGTGTGTGTGTGTGTGTGTGCGTGTGTTTGAGAGAAATATGTAGTTGATATAATAGAGGAAAAATAGATTGGCTAAAAAGGCTAGGTCCAAGAGCTAATAGCTCGATTCTGCAGGTACAAATATGCGAGTAAAAGGAAAGGTGAATACCCACAGAGACAAGCAGAAGCCCGTTCTCCCTGAGGACATGGCATCAAGTGGTGGTGGCTTAAGTGACCCTATCTCTCTTATCACCAGGCCAGGTCAGCCACACTACAGCCCCCCCACACACCCGACATTCCTCGCCGTACCACACCCCTCGGGGTCACTCCTATCGTTGACTTGGAGGCCTATAGGTCCTCCATATAGGCCTCCAGGTCAGGGGGATCTGCGCCCCCCCCCCCTGCTGCTAGTTCTCCAGCTTCTTGGCCTGCTAGTTCTCCAGCTTCTTGGCCTGCTAGTTCTCCAGCTTCTTGGCGTGATAGTTCTCTAGCTTCTTGGCCTGCTAGTTCTCCAGCTTCTTGGCGTGATAGTTCTCTAGCTTCTTGGCCTGATAGTTCTCCAGCTTCTTGGCGTGATAGTTCTCTAGCTTCTTGGCCTGCTAGTTCTCCAGCTTCTTGGCGTGATAGTTCTCTAGCTTCTTGGCCTGATAGTTCTCCAACTTCTTGGCGTGATAGTTCTCTAGCTTCTTGGCCTGCTAGTTCTCCAGCTTCTTGGCGTGATAGTTCTCTAGCTTCTTGGCCTGATAGTTCTCCAGCTTCTTGGCGTGATAGTTCTCCAGCTTCTTGGCCTGGTAGTTCTCCAGCTTCTTGGCCTGATAGGAGTCTCATTTGGCATTCAGTTGACAACGATGGGAATTGAGACTCGGTCAAATTCTTATAATCACCTAGATATTGTCTCCTCCTGTTCCATACATCCTACTGCCTCAGTAGTCAATCGATTTCTACCTTCCCTCTCTTCCATGTCAGTCCTCCGTTACTTCCGGAACGTGCCCACTACGGAGGGTTCACACAAAATAAACGTACCCACTACGGGAGTGTTCACACAAGAGAACGTACCCACTACGGGGGTTCACACAAGAGAACGTACACCCACTACGGGAGGGTTCACACAAGAGAACGTACCCACTACGGGAGGGTTCACACAATGAGAACGTGCCCACTACGGGAGGGTTCACACAAGAGAACGTGCCCACTACGGGAGGGTTCACACAAGAGAACGTGCCCATACGGGAGGGTTCACACAAGAGAACGTACCCACTACGGGAGGGTTCACACAAGAGAACGTACCCACTACGGGAGGGTTCACACAAAGAACGGTACCCACTACGGGAGGTTCACACAATAGAACGTGCCACTACGGGAGGGTTCACACAAGAGAACGTACCCACTACGGGAGGGTTTACACAAGAGAACGTACCCACTACGGGAGGGTTCACACAGAGAACGTACCCACTACGGGAGGGTTCACACAAGAGAACGTGCCCACTACGGGAGGATTCAGATAAGAAACCGTATTTTCTACTGAACGGCTCAGATACTTTACCGTTAAAGCGAATGATTTGCTCTATCGGATCTATCTTATAGCGGACCCCAACATTTATTACAGAACCTTTCCTGCTTACAGTTCCGATAAGCGGAGAATACCCCCTAACAAGATGTCCAAATACGCCGTCTGTTCCATGTTTGACAATTAGATTTCTATCTCGTAGTTTAGAAGTTCGGCTAAATGATCACTTGCTTGAGAAGTTGCATCGTCGAAGAAATAAGTATTCCGGTGATTTGCTTTAATTGTATAATGAGGGTTTGGCAGAGGCTCCAAGGAGCAGATAGGTCCTCATAAACAGAAGTAACCGAATTAGTGTATGCTTTTGAGTGATTTTGTCTGGATCGAACTGTCGAAATTAAGGAATTCTGGAATGAGGAGAGTACCCCTGATGACCGTATTAGGATAAGAATTTGACTCAAAAACCTAGGTATATTGGACAAGTGACTTTATAAGTGGCTTTGAATAAGTGTGGCCATCCATGTAACGAATCTATTCCTGATAAACAATGTACTCCGGATGAGAAAGTTACTGTGGTTATAAATAATGCTTCTGTGAAGCATACTAGGTAAGTTTCAAGTTCTTAATTTTGTGAATATGCTCGGAATTCCAGATCAGCCGTTCTTTGGATAAGCATATTGATGCAGATAAGCAAGATGCTCTAGATAAGCGAGGTGATACAGATTATCAAGGTGCTCTAGATTATCAAAGTGCTCTTGAAAGGCAGAGTGCTCTGATAAGTAATGTGTTCTAGGTCAGCTAGGTGCTCTAAATAAGCAAAGTTTACTCTAGATATGTAAGGAGATCCGGATAATCAAGGTACTCTAGATATGCAGGGGTAGTGGCTCCGAATAATTTAGTGCCTCCGGATAAGCTAGGAGGACCGGATAAGCGAGTAAGGGTGTGTGTGGAGGCGAGACAGCCAGGATCGGAGACACGGAGGCATCTGTCAGTCGTGATGACCCTTGATAACATCCCTCCTCTTGATTTGCCACATCCCTCCTCTTGATTTGCCACGACTTACAAAAATAAGAACATACAGAAAAACGCACAAACCCGAGCCACCCACCTAACATATCCAGCATACGCATAGAAAACGTTAATATCTGTGAGCCGCTAGTTTACATAATTCCCCTTATTTTGTACGTTAAGGACATTAGACGTATTAGACGATAAGGATAAAATGAGACGTAATAGTTGAGAGGATGGGGCGCTTGAAGACGTCCTACCCTGCAAACACGCTCTTCTTGCTTCATTTATTTAGTTTTCATGTATATTTATTTTGTTAGGAAAGTATACAAGAATCGTCGCAGTTTTGTGTGTGTGTTTTTCCGTATTTTTTGTGCTTGGGTTTTTGTATATGCTTGGTATTGCTGTTGTTGTTGGTGGAGTTGTTGTTGGTGCTGTTGGTGGTGGTGCTGCTGTTGTTGGTGGAGTTGTTGTTGGTGCTATTGTTGTTGGTGGTGTTTAATGACCGGATTTCAATCGATACCTGTCACCTTCAGTTGTCACTCAACAGTGGACATGTTGAATAATTACGAACTGTTTCTTAAGACATCTATTGTCTGGCTATTTATGACGTCAGATGTTTGGTTGTCTGATAAGACGCTATGTGGTGTGGCTCTTTGTTAAGACGCTATGTGGTGTGGCTGTTTGTTAAGAAGTCATTGTTATGGCAACTTCTTAAGACGTGTGTTTGTTCCTCAATGTTGGTCCTTCATGTGTATTAATTGTATTCAAAATTGGTCCTTTAAGTGTATTAATTGCATGTCCATACATTAGCCTTCAGTGTGTCTGTGTTTTCACCTGCAATTGTGTCATTAGACTAAAAGTATATGTACAGTCTCTACTAAATCTACTCTGGTAACATAAAGTCATGTTTAAATTCGTCTGTATCAGCTGCATTATTCTTCATTTATGCATGTATTCATCACAGGGTGCTGCATTAGCGTATAAACCGTACGCCTGTGTTCCATTCAGGCCCCCTTCCCTCCCTCTCTTGGGTTATATAAGTCGCTTCCTCTACGATAACTTGACTTCGTATCAAATTATATGCAAGTCCTCTATCACTGTTCATTTATATCAACATTAGCATATCAGGGATCTGTGTGTATCGCGGGTCTTCGGCCATACTGGGGTCCCGACGCCCAGCATAAATAGTCTTTACCTTGTCTCCGGTGGCTGGTGCATTAGCTGCCGGACCTGACTCAGCCGTACTCTGTTTTAAGCGAGGCGGCTCTTCGCGGCTCTCTGATAAACCCGAGTCCGCAAGCTGGACTCGTTGAGCACCAGTTACAGCCCCGCTCCTGTGCCAGGTAAGTTCACTATGGGCTCACCATAGCCCGTGCTACTTGTTACAGCCCCGCTCCTGTGCCAGGTAAGTCCACTACGGGCTCACCATAGTCCGTGCTACTTGTTACAGCCCCGCTCCTGTGCCAGGTAAGTCCACTACGGGCTCACCATAGCCCGTGCTACTTGTTACAGCCCCGCTCCTGTGCCAGGAAAGTCCACTACGGGCTCACCATAGCCCGTGCTACTTGTTACAGCCCCGCTCCTGTGCCAGGTAAGTCCACTACGGGCTCACCATAGCCCGTGCTACTTGTTACAGCCTCGCTCCTGTGCCAGGAAAGTCCACTACGGGCTCACCATAGCCCGTGCTACTTGTTACAGCCCCGCTCCTGTGCCAGGTAAGTCCACTACGGGCTCACCATAGCCCGTGCTACTTGTTACAGCACCGCTCCTGTGCCAGGTAAGTCCACTACGGGCTCACCATAGCCCGTGCTACTTGTTACAGCCTCGCTCCTGTGCCAGGAAAGTCCACTACGGCTCACCATAGCCCGTGCTACTTGTTACAGCCCCGCTCCTGTGCCTTTAAGTCCACTACGGGCTCACCATAGCCCGTGCTACTTGTTACAGCACCGCTCCTGTGCCAGGTAAGTCCACTACGGGCTCACCATAGCCCGTGCTACTTGTTACAACCCCGCTCCTGTGCCTTTAAGTCCACTACGGGCTCACCATAGCCCGTGCTACTTGTTACAGCACCGCTCCTGTGCCAGGTAAGTCCACTACGGGCTCACCATAGCCCGTGCTACTTGTTACAGCACCGCTCCTGTGCCAGGTAAGTCCACTACGGGCTCACCATAGCCCGTGCTACTTGTTACAACCCCGCTCCTGTGCCTTTAAGTCCACTACGGGCTCACCATAGCCCGTGCTACTTGCAACTTTTTGTTCCAAGTAGCTGACTCTAAAACAACAACAAGAACAACAACGCAGGCTGGAGAGTCGCTCGCGTGATGTATATTGTTTGTGATAATATTAATGAGCTTCAGGAGGAGTATGTCTTAGACGGGCAACAACCACGACTTACTTTCAGTCGTGTTTAACATGGCTGGTGTGTATAATGTCGAGGCATATAGGGGAGCGTGTTGGCTTATGTTACGGGTATATAAACATGTTCTTAATTGTATTATTCTCTTCGCCAGCCATATAGGTGAGAGTGTTCACCTAATTGTACTCATCCTATTGTGCTCCTGATGGACCGGACGCTTGCTCTTGGGCCTCGCATTTTCACCTGTTGGTCATCGAATGAGATGATACACGACCATTATATTTCTATGATATCTACATATTAATTTATATGCGGTATTAGCTTCAACTACCTACTTATCAAACTTATTCTATTTTTATCTAACTTTACTTCATTTACTCATGGGTAAATAAACTTTTCCTTACATTCCTATGGGGTTATCTGTGTCTCCAGTTTCCACCCCATGGCCTCTCGTTCAGCTGTTACACCTGCTAAAATGTTCGTTTTTTTCAACTTTATCAGTACCACCCGTTTAGCATCGTATATGTTGCAATCATGTCTCCTCTTTCCCGTATCTTATATTGTGAGGGAAGATCCAGTTCCCTCAGTCTTTCCTTGTTCGCTCACCCTCTTACTTCTGGGACCAGTCTTGAGGTATATTGTGTGTGTGTATGTGCGAGTGTATTTACTATTTGTGTCTGCAGAATATTATTACATATTATATTATTAGAATCTGCAGAAGAAATTAGCTCTTGGACCCCGCTTTTCTAACCATCTATTTTTTTTTCTTTTATATCTACTACTCATATTTCTCTTTAATACCCACATACACATCCCCAGGAAGCAGCCCGTAGCAGCTATCTAACTCCCAGGTACCTATTTATTGCCAGGTGAACAGGCACATCAGAGTGAAAGAAACTCTGCCCATTTGTTTCCGTCTCCGACGGGAATCGAGCCCGGGCCATAGGGCTACGACCCCAAAGCGCTGTCCACTCAGCTGTGAGACCGTACTCACATAATTGTGCTTGCGGGGGTTGACCTTTGGCTCTTTGGTCCCGCCTCCCGACTGTCAATCAACTGGTGTACAGATTCCTGAGCCTACTGGGCTCTATCATATCTACATTTGATATGGTGTGTATAATGTCGAGGCATATAGTGTGTGTGTGTGTGTGTGTGTGTGTGTGTGTGTGTGTGTGTGTGTGTGTGTGTGTGTGTGTGTGTGTGTGTGTGTGTGTACTCACCTATTTATGCTTGCGGGGGTTGAGCTTTGGCTCTTTGGTCCCGCCTCTCAACTGTGTGTGTGTGTGTGTGTGTGTGTGTGTGCGTGTCGTGAGACAAAGGAGTCCGCGTCACGGACTCGACGTGACAGGTACATTTTCCTTTACTGTAAATTACAAACATGTATGGTAAATTATATGGAAATTAATATTTTAAATGAAACAAAGGCACCTGGAACGGTTTACAGTCCTTTAAGAAGGTTACA
>WNGS01169217.1:5845962-5861194 GCA_020271785.1 Procambarus virginalis
ACCTGAAGATTTCCTTCGGACACCACACCTACAACCTCGAACGACAACACTGTAGTGTCAACAAGAAGTAAGACTACCACGAAGACCAACGACTCAAGCTTGATGGAAAATGCCAGAAGAAATAAATAAAAAGAGCTCTGAAGCCAGAAGACCGGCGGATGAAGAGCTAAGAGTGAAGTAACACCCCAACTGCCAGGCTTTGGAACCGACCTTATGTGCAATGGCTAGGTATGCAAATGGACAACGAGAGCGCTGTACAGTATCACGCCAAAGTCAAACCCGCGGTGGTTGGGCCCCCGAGCCCCGCTCCTCCGACTTGTACCCTGCTCCCTGCTCAAGTTTTTGGCATCCTCGCCCTAGCCTTCCATACATGCTTACCTGCCCTAGGGTCTTGGATTCGATTCGACCCCCCACCCCCGTCCCCACCCCCACTCTTCTATCCAGCGGGCGACATTTCCACTCAGTATAATGCTTTCTACAAAAGATCATGTTGAACAGAGTGGTTATTGAGTTATTTATTACCTTGAGGATACCTTGAGGTGCTTCCGGGGCTTAGCGTCCCGCGGCCCGGTCATCACCAGGCCTCCTGGTTGATGGACTGATCAACCAGGCTGTTGGACGCGGCTGCTCGCAGCCTGACGTATGAGTCACAGCCTGGTTGATCAGGTATCCTTTGGAGGTGCTTATCAGTTCTCTCTTGAACTGTAAGGGGTTTGCCAGTTATGCCCCTTATGTGTAGCGAGAGCGTGTTGAACAGTCTCGGGCCTCTGATGTTGATAGAGTTCTGTCTCAGAGTACCAGTTGCACCCCTGCTTTTCAACGGGGGTATTCTGCACATCCTGCCATGTCTTCTCGTCTCAAGTGGTGTTATTTCTGTGTGCAGGTTTGGGACCAGCCCCTCTAATATTTTCCACGTGTAAATTATTATGTATCTCTCCCGCCTGCGCTCAAGGAAATACAGATTTAGGCACTTTAGTCGGTCCAATAGTTTAGATGTTTCACTGAGTGGATTCTAGCAGAAAAGGACCTCTGCACGCTCTCCAGGTCAGCAATTTCTCCAGCTGTGAAAGGGGCTGTCATTGTGCAGCATATTAAAATAAAGCTAGGAACAAGGATATAAAAAGGGGATGTAGATGCGTATGATTTCTATAGGTGAGCATTCAATATAATGGGTCTAAAATTAGGTGCAGGAGTTGTGAATAAACCACGAAGCTTAGCTAAGAACCTTGGGCTGACCTGTACATCAAGTTCAAGTTCAAGTATGTCTACTGAGACAAGAAAAAATACATCTCAATGGGATAGAGTAGCTTAGGCTATTTCTACCCCCAACCATGTACATTAAAATTAATGATTCCCACATATCGTTGGCGACTTGAGTAATCCAAACGTTGACAGGAATGCTTTATCGAATCACCAGAAAGCAGTTATATTACCTTATAATCCTGAGAATAATAATAATCCTGAGAAGTGTTAGAGGTTTGTTCTAGCGATCAGCTTAATCAAGCTGATGACAGGAAATTAAACTCATCAGAGGCCGCTGGTATGAAGAGATATTATGGCCGAGCTTAAGGCCAAGAGTGATGGATTTGAGTGTATTTTTCCGCAAGGTGGAATAGAGAGACGTGATGAACCTGGCAAAACGGATTCGCAAGGTTCGTTACAAAGCCACTATGATCATTGTTTCGAGAAATATATATATAAGCTACAGATGCAAAATTTGAGAGAAAGAGAAAGGGTAGAAGATCAGGTGCAAGCACAGAGGAAAGAAGGGTTGGTTACTGGTGCGAGAACAAAGTGAAGAGGCCGAGTTACAGGTGCAAGAAAAGAGGGAAGAGAGCCAGAATTACATGCACAGCGAGACATGCGCAAGAGAAGCGGGAAGCGAGAACTTTAGTCACAGCAAGCAGGGAGACAGTCAGTTCTAGCTTCAGAAGCTTCTGAAGTTTGAACACAAGTTGAAGAACGAACAAGATGAAATAAAGGGGTCCAATACCCATCGTACCCTTCCCTGTCACACTCCAAGACATCTCGGAGTGTGGCAGGGACGTTCCTCTCATCGCATAACATCTCTCAAACACCCTTGACACTCAAGCGAAATATATATATATATATATATATATATATAATATATATATATATATATATATATATATATATATATATATTATATATATATATATATATATATGTGTGTAAACTTACAAGTCGGGAAATCTGGCGACCAATGCGAGCTCAGTGTAAGAAAAAACATCAGTGAGACTAAACAAGAATTTATGGAGTGGGTGAGAGGGCAAGTCAAAGCGTAGCGGCCCCCTGGAGACGAGAGTGACAACAACAAACTCTACCAGGACCCACAACCCGACACGTGGATCCTGTGATAATGCTTCCCCTTTTTAACGTTCTCTAAATGTATTTCTGATTCTCCAGCGCCTGGAATTTTTATTTCTGCCACTCCAATACCAGGACTGTTTAATTCAGCCACTCCATTACCAACCACTTGTGGGTTGGACGGTAGAGTGATGGTCTCGCTTTATGCAGGTCGGTGTTCAATCCCCGACCGTCCAAGTGGTTGTGCACCATTCCTTTTCCCGTGTCCCATTCCAGATCCTTATCCTGACCTCTTCCAAGTGCTATATAGTCGTAGTGGCTTGGTGTTTTCTCCTGATACGAGACTTTCTGCATTACTAGGACCGTTTGTTTCTCACTCCAATGCTAGGACTTAGTTCTGCCACTCCAGTGCTATTTTATTTTATTTATTTAAAATTTTTGAACTAACATTAAGGCTCATTAAGGACGTAAATTGACGGATCAAGTGAAACTGCAAGAAAGGGCTGTTATCATACCTCAACTCATCTGAAGCCTGCCCCTACAAATCATTCATGAGGTTATTATTTGAATAATTGGGAATGCACTTTATTTAAATCTAAGCAGCAATCAAATAGGGGACAGGATGAGCTAATAGCCAACTGTGTGCCAGAGCCTTCATGTGATCAGTTGACCTGATCTCCCGTGTATCAACCTACTGAACGAACACGTTCCAAATGCGATTCTGTCGAGGAATGAATGATCACTGAACGAGTGATGTTCTTGATAAAGGCAGTTCTAGCATGATAGCTGAGAGCCTTGTGTTACAGGCTCCAACTACTAGTTGTCCATGAAGTTGGGCCAGGTCTGCAACTTCAAGAATGTTGGCCTTGTACATAACAGTAAGCCTACCACGACGGTGTTATAGTCTCTGATGTTCAGACCATTCCCACCTGACTTTGTCAAGACTAGAGATGAGTCTCCTCGCGCGGTTTTCCACTTTGTGCAAAATTATACTAAGACTGCTTATTTCCGCCACTCAATCTCTTGTATTTCTGGCACTCCAGTACTAAGACTGCTTATTTCCGCCACTTAATCTCTTGTATTTCTGGCACTCCAGTACTAGGACTGCTTATTTCCGCCACTCAATCTCTTGTATTTCTGGCACTCCAGTACTAGGACTGCTTATTTCCGCCAATGAATCTCTTCTATTTCTGGCACTCCAATACTTGGCCTGATTATTTATGTACCTGAAATGCTAGGACTGCTTATTTCTGCCTCTCCAATTCAAGGATTAATTTCTGTCACTTCAATACTAAGACCTTTTTTTTCTGAAAGCCAAATTAGCAGGATTGTTTTTTTTCTGTCTGTCTGTACAAGTCAGCACAGCATCACATCAGTACATCACCACATCCAGGATAGTACATCATCACATCCATGACAGGAGAAAAACTAATCCAAGACAGTTCAACATCACAACCAACATCCCCCGCCCCGACCTGCATGACACACCTCTATAACTCTCTCTGCCTTGCACGGCCAACGGCTAGCATCGCCCCTCCTGTATCTTACAGCAAGATAAAGCAACCTTCCGCTGTACCAGTAATCTTACAGGGGTCTCTTGCGTCCGTATGATCGAGGACAGCTCGATCGCACGATAAGGGTGAAATTTTATGGAATTTCCCCCCGGGCAAATGTGCAATTTTCGTACCAATTCGCTCCTTCAATAAGGGTAGTTTTCGCTCCGTGGAGTCATTGGTAATGACTATACCAATGACTAATATATATATATATATATATATATATATTATATATATATATATATATATATATATATATATATATATATATATATAAGAAAGAGAAAATGCGAGGGACATAGTGAAGCATAACTTGGTTGGCGCACCATTCTGAAGCATCATACAGTGGTTGCTTGTCTTGTGAGTCGGTGCTGCATTGATTCTTCTTGCTACTAATGCTGAGGCTGCAGGAAGCGTAGTGGGACAAGATGCTTCTTGCAAATGAGCTATAAGACGAGAAGCAGGATAACACACACACACACACACACACACACACACACACACACACACACACACACACACACACACACACACCGGTGGTTGAGTGGACAGTACGTTTGATACGTAGTCATGTGGACCGAGATTCGATTCCCGGGACGTTCAGAAACAAATGGGCGCAGCTTCTTTCACCCTGATGACCCTGTTATCTAGCAGCAAATAGGTACCTGGGAGTTACAGCTGCTACGGGCTGCTTCCTGGTGTGTGTGTGTGTGTGTGTGTGTGTGTGTGTGTGTGTGTGTGTGTGTGTGTGTGTGTGTGAGTGTGGAAAAAAAATAGTATTTACAGTTGACTGACAGTTGAGAGGCGGGCGGAAAGACCAGAGCTCAACCCCCGCAAACACAACTAGGTGAATACAACTAGGTGAATACACAGCCTCGCTGCTGAGTGGACAGCGCTCGTTGGTTGTTGTCGTAACTTCCCGGTTTAATTCTCGATCGAGGCAGATCCAAATGAGCAGAGTTTCTTTCCCCTGGTGCTTCTGTTCACTTAACAGTAAATAAGTCCCTTAGAGTTAGACAGCGGCTCCGGGCTGTTTCCTGGGGATGCGTACGTATGTGAGAGATATGTTGCAGATATGAAAAATCTGCAGAAGATGCACAAGACAAATATGTTGGGAATCAGTACATTTGACAACCAACTGTTAGAAAGGCGGGAACCAGGAGCTAACAGCTCGATCTTGCAAGCACAAAGAGTTGTATTTGCGAAATTCTTAAATTGCCACCAGGGAATGTCTTTTAGGGACCACTAGGTAATATATCCTTCAGGAGCCACCAGGGAACATATCCTTCAAGATCCACCAGGGAACATATCCTTCAAGATCCACCAGGGAACATATCCTTCAAGAGCCACCAAGGAACATATCCTTCAAGAGCCACCAGGGAACATATCCTTCAAGAGCCACCAAGGAACATATCCTTCAGGAGCCACCAGGGAACATATCCATCAAGATCCACCAGGGAACATATCCTTCAAGAGCCACCAAGGAACATATCCTTCAAGATCCACCAGGGAACATATCCTTCAAGAGCCACCAAGGAACATATCCTTCAAGAACCACCAAGGAACATATCCTTCAAGATCCACCAGGGAACATATCCATCAAGATCCACCAGGGAACATATCCTTCAAGATCCACCAAGGAACATATCCTTCTCAGGGCCCCCTGGTGAGCGGCGTGACAACTACAAACCACCAGCCCGGCTCTCCTCCGCACACACCTCCCTTATCTCTCTGCTTTATTGTGTCCATCCCGGCCGTTCTTCTAACTCATATAGTTACCGAGTTATTAGTATCGTCTCTCGCTTAATATTATGCAAGCGAGTACGCCAGCGCTGCTCCAATACAACAACAGTTGGAATTAATTTTCGTTTCAGCCTGGGCTCCACCTCGGGCCCCCTGGTGGCCGCCGTGACAACTACAAACCACCGAGGGTTCCTGGGCAGGACGGCCCAGGTTACTCATTAGAAATAATTTGTTCTTTGTTCTTCCGTTCTGTGGCGTGGCACAGTCCTGATGTCGGTGAGAGATAGAGCGAGTCTAGCCGTGACGTAGGTGAGAGAGAGAGAGAGCGTCTAGCCATGACGTAGGGGATAGAACAAGTCCCGAAGAGAGAATGAAGTGAAGAAGAGATTTTGCCCCTTTGACCCGGACGATGTATTGAAGGGTTAAGTAGACGATACAGGTTATGGAGATAAAGTCTGAAGTGTTGTCTAATGACTTTAGGCATGGCTCTAATTTACTCGTTTATTTTGTCAGTGTCACTCGTTTAAAGAGGAACAAAAAAAATTATTTAATCGAAACATATTAGCCAAAATTTTCCCTTGTACTCGCTGTTTTCTAAACTTTCTTTTTTTATCAACCACAAAGGATCTAATTACTGTTATTTACTAGAGTAAATGTTTGATACATAGAGGCAATAGCCAGCTTGTCTTAGGGAAGTAAAAGTAAAAAAAAGGTCACATTAAGGTGATTAATTTCGTGTTTATGTGATATATTTCACCTTGTGTTGCTGTCCCCCCCTGGGGGTGAGAACGGTAAGTGACCGTACAGTGCTCTATTGTGCACTCCCGTGCTCTGTTGTACACTCCTGGGCTCTGTTGTACATTCCCGTGCTCTGGTGTACACTCCTGGGCTCTGGTGTACTCTCCTGGGCTCTGTTGTACACTCCTGGGCTCTGTTCTACACTCCCGTGCTCTGTTGTACACTCCTGGGCTCTGTTGTACATTCCTGGGCTCTGTTGTACACTCCCGTGCTCTGTTGTACACTCCTGGGCTCTGTTGTACACTCCTGGGCTCTGTTGTACACTCCTGGGCTCTGTTGTGCACTCCCGTGCTCTGTTGTGCACTCCTGGGCTCTGTTGTACACTCCTGGGCCCTGTTGTACACTCCTGGGCTCTGTTGTACACTCCCGGGCCCTGTTGTACACTCCTGGGCTCTGTTGTACACTCCCGGGCCCTGTTGTACACTCCTGGGCTCTCCTTGTACACTCCCGGGCCCTGTTGTACACTCCTGGGCTCTGTTCTACACTCCCGGGCCCTGTTGTACACTCCTGGGCTCTGTTGTACACTCCTGAGCCCTGTTGTACACTCCTGGGCTCTGTTGTACACTCCCGGGCCCTGTTGTACACTCCTGGGCCCTGTTGTACACTCCCGTGCTCTGTTGTACACTCCTGGGCTCTGTTGTACACTCCTGGGCTCTGTTGTACACTCCCGGGCCCTGTTGTACACTCATGGGCTCTGTTGTACACTCCCGGGCTCTGTTGTACACTCCTGGGCTCTGTTGTACACTCCTGGGCTCTGTTGTACACTCCTGGGCTCTGTTGTACACTCCCGGGCCCTGTTGTACACTCCTGGGCTCTGTTGTACACTCCTGAGCCCTGTTGTACACTCCTGGGCTCTGTTGTACACTCCTGGGCTCTGTTGTACACTCCCGGGCCATGTTGTACACTCCTGGGCTCTGTTGTACACTCCCGTGCTCTGCTGTACACTCTCGTACTGTGCTGTAGAGCATTTAATGGGAGCAAGAGAGTCTTTAATGACTCAAGCTAACGACCGCTCGGACACTGTAATTAAGCATCGCTAACGATCACTAGAACACAGCAAGAACGTCGCTAACGACCGCCGGAGAACGTTAACAGACATAGCTAACGACCGCCCGGAAACGTGAACAGACACAGCTAACGACCGCCCGGAAACGTTAACAGACACAGCTAACGACCGCCCGGAAACGTTAACAGACACAGCTAACGACCGCCCGGAAACGTTAACAGACACAGCTAACGACCGCCCGGAAACGTTAACAGACATAGCTAACGACCGGCCGGAAACGTTAACAGACATAGCTAACGACCGCCCGGAAACCTTAACAGACACAGCTAACGACCGCCCGGAAACGTTAACAGACACAGCTAACGACCGCCCGGAAACGTTAACAGACACAGCTAACGACCGCCCGGAAACGTTAACAGACACAGCTAACGACCGCCCGGAAACGTTAACAGACACAGCTAACGACCGCCCGGAAACGTTAACAGACACAGCTAACGACCGCCCGGAAACGTTAACAGACACAGCTAACGACCGCCCGGAAACGTTAACAGACACAGCTAACGACCGCCCGGAAACGGCAACAGACATAGCTAACGACCGGCCGGAAACGTTAACAGACATAGCTAACGACCGCCCGGAAACGTTAACAGACACAGCTAACAACCGCCCGGAAACGTTAACAGACACAGCTAACGACCGCCCGGAAACGTTAACAGACACAGCTAACGACCGGCCGGAAACGTTAACAGACACAGCTAACGACCGCCCGAGAACGGCAACAGACACAGCTAACGACCGCCCGGAAACGTTAACAGACACAGCTAACGACCGCCCTGAAACGTTAACAGACACAGCTAACGACCGCCCGGAAACGTTAACAGACACAGCTAACAACCGCCCGGAAACGTTAACAGACACAGCTAACGACCGCCCGGAAACGTTAACAGACACAGCTAACAACCGCCCGGAAACGTTAACAGACACAGCTAACGACCGACCGGAAACGTTAACAGACACAGCTAACGACCGCCCGGAAACGTTAACAGACACAGCTAACGACCGCCCGGAAACGTTAACAGACACAGCTAACGACCGCCCGGAAACGTTAACAGACACAGCTAACGACCGCCCGGAAACGTTAACAGACACAGCTAACGACCGCCCGGAAACGTTAACAGACATAGCTAACGACCGCCCGGAAACGCTAACAGACACAGCTAACGACCGCCCGAGAACGGCAACAGACACAGCTAACGACCGCCCGAGAACGGCAACAGACACAGCTAACGACCGCCCGAGAACGGCAACAGACACAGCTAACGACCGCCCGAGAACGGCAACAGACACAGCTAACGACCGCCCGAGAACGGCAACAGACATAGCTAACGATCCTCCGACGTCAAATTGCCCCGTTACCCTTCCCCCTCCCATCTCTAGTTCCGGCATCCATCATCTTAACTCTTCGTTCAGTCTCCCAGATAAAGATCTTGGGCCGGCGGGGCACCTTTACCGGGATGGGTATACCGGGCTCTCACCCCGGTACCGGGATGGGCATCAGGTTCTCTCCTCGGTACCGGGATGGGCACCAGGTTCTCTCCTCGGTACCGGGATGGGCATCAGGTTCTCTCCTCGGTACCGGGATGGGCACCAGGTTCTCTCCTCGGTACCGGGATGGGAACCAGGTTCTCTCCTCGGTACCGGGATGGGCACCAGGTTCTCTCCTCGGTACCGGGATGGGCACCAGGTTCTCTCCTCGGTACCGGGATGGGCACCAGGTTCTCTCCTCGGTACTGGAACAAGAACCGGGTTCTCTCTCCGGTTCAATAACTTATCTAGAAGACTTCTGGCAACATCCTTATTCACTGATGATAATGAGATGGGAAAATGAGGTAAAGGAAACAACGGTGTGAGATATTAAGTTTCTATAAACACTGAGACAGTGACGGGGAGACAGTGACGGGGAGACAGTGACGGGGAGACAGTGACGGGGAGACACTGACGGGGAGACAGTGACGGGGAGACAGTGACGGGGAGACAGTGACGGGGAGACTCTCTTGGGAAGACACTGCACCTTTCCGAGCTTCCATTTGTGTTGTTTTGGATAGGGGCTCCTCGATGGGAAGGTATATACTCTAAGACTGACCACACTTAAACGGTATACAGTGATATAAAAGCTTCGTGTGTGTGTGTGTGTGTGTGTGTGTGTGTGTGTGTGTGTGTGTGTGTGTGTGTGTGTGTGTGTGTATGCTAATGTTTCATTTATGCAAGTTTAAACATATTGCAATTTTTTTTTATAATAACTAAACAAAAAATTAATAATACTAATATAAATAGTGAACTAGCCTCAAGATCTTGGACACTCTGAGACATTCAAACAGATCTTGCAAGTTGAACAAAGCTTTCAACAGAAAACGAAACGCGTGACGAATGGTAGCACAGAAATTCTCATGCGTAAATGACACCCTGAACCTGAGCCTGCCTTAAGGAGGGCGTAATCTGATCTTATCAGAGTAAATAAAAATTATCATTTCTTTCATGTATTCTTAAGCTGCTTCTGAAGAGAGTAGGATGGCCTTTGACGCCTGGGATGAAGTGGGTTACATCCTCTATTTTGTATGTAGATGTAGTGTGTGTGTGTTTGTGTGTGTGTGTGTGTGTGTGTGTGTGTGTGTGTGTGTGTGTGTGTGTGTGTGTGTGTGTGTGTGTGTACTCACCTAATTGTACTCACCTAATTGTGCTTGCGGGGGTTGAGCTTTGGCTCTTTGGTCCCGCCTCTCAACTGTCAATCAACTGGTGTACAGATTCCTGAGCCTATGGGCTCTATCATATCTACACTTGAAGCTGTGTATGGAGTCAGCCACACACAGTGTGTGTGTGTGTGTGTGTGTGTGTGTGTGTGTGTGTGTGTGGTGTGTGTGTGTGTGTGTGTGTGTGTGTGTGTGTGTGTACTCACCTAATTGTACTCACCTAACTGTGCTTGCGGGGGTTGAGCTTTGGCTCTTTGGTCCCGCCTCTCAACTGTCAATCAACAGGTGTACAGATTCCTGAGCCTACTGGGCTCTATCATATCTACACTTGAAACTGTGTATGGAGTCAGCCTCCACCACATCACTTCCTAGTGCATTCCATTTTAAAACTCTGACACTGAAAAAATTCTTTCTAACGTCTCTGTGGCTCATCTGGGTACTAAGTTTCCACCTGTGTCCCCTTGTTCGTGTCCCACCCGTGGTTTTTATATATATTTATTTATATCGTGGTCCCGTGGTGTGTGTGTGTGTATTCACTTAGTTGTATTTTTTTTTTACGGGGGTTGAGCTTTGCTCTTTCGGCCCGCCTCTCAACTGTCAATCAACTGTTTACTAACTACACTAACTACTTTTTGTTTTTTCCCACACCACACCACCACACACCCCAGGAAGCAGCCCGTGACAGCTGACTAACTCCCAGGTACCTATTTACTGCTAGGTAACAGGGGCATTCAGGGTGAAAGAAACTTTGCCCATTTGTTTCTGCCGGGTGCGGGAATCGAACCCGCGCCACAGAATTACAAGTCCTGCGCGATATCCACCAGGCTACCTGGCCCTGTAGCACACACACACACACACACACACACACACACACACACACACACAGCTTCAGCAGGTCCTGGGCGAGAGAAGGAAAGGTCGGGGACTGGAACACAGATGATAGGGGCGAGTTTTTACAGCGGGTGGAAGCGACAGTAACCTTACCTAACAGTCAAAATATTGTATTTTTCCCCTCCCTTTTGGAAGATGGTTAGTGTATGTGTAAGCGCCTGCAGGTGCTGGGGTCGCCAGACAGTAAATATATCTGGCAGGATAACTTATGTTTTATATATATTTATTTATATTATATCTTTTTTTTTACCGGCGAATAAGCGAGGCAGTCAGCGACTATCGCGCTAAGTTATTACTCAATAACAGAAAGATTTCTCGGTAGGCACCAGCGAAAGTTATTGCTCAAATTGCCAAGATCGGCTACCAGCCTCCTGCCAAAATGATTAGTAAATAACAAGAAGGGAAATTCCGGGTGACATTTACGGGCGCTTCAGTCCTGCCAATCTCCGGGGGTTGGAGTGACCGGCTCCGTCTTGTAATTGTCTCTCCTGCCACCAGGGGGGGGGGGCAGCACTAGCAGGCCCCCTCCCCGCCCCCCACGCTCCCCTGATCCCCACTCTCGATAGAATATTTTGAACGATGCACCTGTATCTTGATATTTTTTTATATTTACAAGAATTATCTCCTATACTTCATACCTTTTATAAAAAAAAATCAATTAAAAAAAATTATTTATGTTGTACTATATATATATATATATATATATATATATATATATATATATATATATATATATATATATATGTGTGTGTGTGTGTGTGTGTGTGTGTGTGTGTGTGTGTGTGTGTGTGTGTGTAAATTTATATTAAAGCACAACAAAACACAAAAGGAAGGGGGTGGTAGGAGAAAAGCACACAGAAACTGTATTGGAGGGGACCTAAACATTCCCTCTAATGCGTTATGTGTGATTTCCTCCGAGGCTAAGAGTCCCCTTCTTCCAGTCAGAGGTGGTACTTCCTTCCATATTGAATTTATTTTTTATTTTTAGATATTACCTTTTTTTTTTACTACAGTAAAATAGCAAGAATTTAAAACGGGGATTTTCTGTTCATGTAACAAGAATGGACAGGTGACACAATGCGAAAATTTTTCGTTCTATCTGTCCACGTGTTGAGAGAGAAATAGTGGGAGTCCCAGACAGGCGAGTCATCATATTTGATGGCAAAAGCAAAGCGTCTGGAGATCAATGACCGTTAGCTAATTCCATTCCATGGTTTCTTTTATGTTTCTGATTTTGCAGTGTAGAGCAGAGCACGGGGTGTTCGGAAGTGTACAGTAGAGCACGGGATGTACAACAGAGCATGGGGTGTACAACAGAGCATGGGGTGTACAACGGAGCATGGGGTGTACAACGGAGCATGGGGTGTACAACAGAACATGGGTGTACAACAGAGCATGTGGTGTACAACAGAGCATGGGGTGTACAACGGAGCATGGGGTGTACAACAGAACATGGGGTGTACAACGGAGCATGGGGTGTACAACGGAGCATGGGGTGTACAACAGAGCATGGGGTGTACAACGGAGCATGGGGTGTACAACAGAGCATGGGGTGTACAACAGAGCATGGGGTGTACAACAGAGCATGGGGTGTACAACGGAGCATGGGGTGTACAACGGAGCATGGGGTGTACAACAGAGCATGGGGTGTACAACAGAACATGGGGTGTACAACAGAGCATGGGGTGTACAACAGGTCGAAAACAATACTAACAAGGCCGTTAATGTAGATTTTATTTTAATTCATATTTAAGTGAACGACGATACTCCAGTAGCTTTGCTTTCCTTGTCTCTTCCCTCCATCCTTGCCTCCTTCTCTATCCCTCCATCCTTGCCTCCTCTCTCTCCCTCCATCCTTGCTTACTCTCTCTCCCTCCATCCTTGCTTACTCCTATCTCTCTACATTATATACCTCCTCTTTCATTCTTTTCTTCCTTTCTCTCTTGCTGTCTCTCTCTCTCTCTCTCTCTCTCTCTCTCTCTCTCTCTCTCTCTCTCTCTCTCTCTCTCTCTCTCTCTCTCTCTCTCTCTCTCTCTCTCTCTCTCTCTCTCTCTCTCTCTTTCTCAATTTCTTTTGACTCACTCTACCCTTCGTCCTCCTCCCTCCAACTGCCCACTCCATCCTACCCTGCCTCCCTACCTCCCTCCCTCTGCCCTCTCCACTCTACCCATCCTCTCTCCCTCTACCCACTCCACCCTACTCTGCCTTCCTCCCTCTGCCCAGTCCACCGTACCTTACCTCCCTAACATCCCTCCCTCCCTCCCTCCTCTCCTTCCTCACAGTCTCAACTACATCACCTGAGATAAGGAATCCAATATCAGAGAGAACAAGATGGACGATGCCAGCCCTTATTTATTACCTACGGCAAAGTCAAGGTCATGCTGCTCTATAATTATTTATAGCCACGAATAAATTGGTGAATAAATGAAGGGGTGATAAATGCTCCCAACGTCGCCACTCAATATGTAACCTGGATTTACATGATGAATGTGTGTCTTCAGAGTTGTTCTTGCCTGGTGTTGCTCTTGTTATTGTCCTTTTTATTAATAACATTCTTGTAACTGTTATTGTGGTTAATGTTAGTATTATTATTTGCTTGTATTTTCTATTGTTGCCATTATTGTTGTTATTAAATTATTAATTTTTGTATTTTTTTAATGTTATTATTAGTGCAAAAAACAGCAGATATTGGGTTTGAAAAATATAGTTTCCAGAGTTGGGAGGTAATTGTGTTATTTTCAATCATTTCTTTGCAACACTTCTTTTCCTGTGTGTCAGAACTGGGAATATTGTTTGGGGTGGTTAGAGACCGGGCCGCTGGGACGTTGATCCTCGGAATCACCACAAGGTAGGGAATCACCCCAAGATAAGGAATCACAACAAGGTAGACCTACTCAAAATACATGACCCACCTATCATTAGTGCTGTAACCTGTAGGCATTGCATAGTTCTCTGTTTAAATATTAACAAAACTTTTTGTATTTTGGTGACTGTGCTGGCTTCTCTGGGTCCTTTTGACCACTACTAGGTTGTCCAGGTCCCTCTGACAACTGTCTTAACTTGCCAAGGTAGCCCTGACGACTACTGTAGCTTGTCTTGGTCCCTTTGATAACTCCTATAGCTTTTCTTGGGTCATATGACCTCAGGTATACCTTGTCCGGCTTCCTCTGACCTTACATTACCTTGCTTTGATTCCGGGGATCAAGGTCCCTCACGGCCCGGTCTCTGACCAGCCCTCCAGACCAATTATACAGTTTTTCAACGCTTCTCTCAATACACATATATAATTTGGCTCAAATGCATGATTAATTTTTTTAATTTTGTAATCCACGAATCTGAGAATATGTAACCTAAGACTCCGTAATTTATGTAGATCTTGAAGAGAAAGAGGGCGATAAGTGAGCCCTTTAGGTACCCCGAGGGAGGAGGAGGAGGAGGAGAAGAGGAGAAGCAGGAGGAGAAAGAGAAGCAGGAGGATGCCGAGGGAGTTGGGGTGGAGGAGCAGGATGAAGAAGGAAGTAGCGGAGTAGAATCGTCACCAGACAATACCACAATGGACGGAAGTGAGACGGTCGGTTCCAGAGTGTGTTCGCTGACCCGAGACTGTCCACAGGTTGAGGGGTTGTTGTGCGGTAAGGGGGGGGGGGGACGGAGGGTAGAGACAGTCAAGGTGGGGGCGGGAGATATGTTGACGGTTGGCGACAGTTTGGGGGGTTGGGGTTTGGACGGGATGGGTCGCCATTCGGCTGGGGTTGTTGGGGAGTTGTTTAAGTGCAGTTGTTTACAGAAAGAGTTGCTTAAGCAGGTCGTTTAAGCAAGTAGTTACCCAACCACTTGGGCTGGACGGTAGAGCGACGGTCTCGCTTCATGCAGATCGGCGTTCAATCCCCGACCGTCCAAGTGGTTAGGGCACCATTCCTTTCCCCCGTCCCATCCCAAATCCTTATCCTGACCCCTTCCCAGTGCTTTATAGTCGTAATGGCTTGGCGCTTTCCCCTGATAATTCCTCCTTCCTAAGCAAGTAATTTAAGCAAATATTTAAGCAATAGGTTGTTTTAGCAAGGGATTGGCTAAGTAAGGGGTGGCTTAAGCAAATGCAGATGTACCTAAGTATGTCAATAAAAAAAGGGGTTGTTTAAGAGAGGAGTTGCTTAAGGAAAGGG
>WNGS01169217.1:5886106-5909432 GCA_020271785.1 Procambarus virginalis
TGGAAACATTAGAAACCTGCATAACAGCACAGGAACCTACCAGATTGGGCAAGTATCAGGGCACAGGATACTACCAGATTGGGGGAAAGTTCCCCACCTCTCCCCCATCTCCCCTTTCCCTCCCCCATCTCCCCTCTCCCTCCTTAGCGCCCAACAACAGTCGTCTATCATGGGCGGTAACGCCCCCTTTCGGCTCCGCCTGAACACCCTCGGTATTTTATGCGATATTTACATACTTATTGTGTAATGATTTACGTCAGACAACATACGTAAATGATTTACGTCCACCAGTGTATGTAAATGGAAACACGCCGCTCATCGGACTACTCTCTCCATACACTGACTGCAGTCTGTGTATGAAGACTGCAGCCTGTATACACACACACACACACACACACACACACACACACACACACACACACACACACACACACACACACACACACACACACACACACACATGTTATTATACACACCTGACTGTTGTATTAAGTATCACGTCACTACTAGACTGCCCGTTCATTGCCGTGGATAATTCATGCAAGTGACTGTGTTGCAGTTTGAGTTGTTGCAGGGAAGGAGTTTTATGAATGTTGTGAGATGAATGAAAACTGCTTTTCAAGGCTTGTTCAGAAAGGCCATAAGAGTACTAAAGATGCTTCGACACACAGGTACTTAAAGCTATTGCTTCAAGGAAGAACTATAGAAGAATCTACACTGGAACTCAACATACTAATGCCTCAAAAAATTATATTTTAGGCTTAGAGATGAAACTAGCACCAATGGAATGCATGATATATACATGAAAATTCAAATTCATTTCCGTAGGAGAATAAATGGTATCTGTTTATGTGTCTCTCCAAAACTGGAGGCCACAGATGCTTGAGGACACACCCAATTTTGCAGGGAAAAGGTCTGGGGTACGGGACGAACATAGGTCAGGGGTAGGCCTCAGAAAAATGTTTGATGTAATATTAGCATTTATGAACCCCGTGTTATTTTTATGGAGTCAAGTGTGAAATATAAGAGAGTAATTCCCTTTGTGATATTGGTGTGGCGCTGGTGATGTGAGGTTAGGGCGCTTTAGTGGTACCAGTTGTGGTTGCTTGTGGTGGCCAGCACGATGGTTGATGGTAGAGTGATAGATAGCTCGCCGGAGTCAGCGGACTCGGATTCTTCAGCAATTGTTGGCTCAATACGAGACGAATGCAGTGTATGAGCGCTTCTTGTTACCCCTCTCCACCATTAGCCAAACAGCTCAATTAAGCTGAAGACGCCTCATAAGTAGCCACCTCCAGATAAGTGTTTCTGGGCGATACATAGAATTTACTCAAAAGGATTCCAAACCCTTACACAAAGGCTTCCAAGTCCTTACTCAAGGGATGCCAGTACCTTACGCCAGTGATTCCGAGATATTGCTTAAAGGATTTCAAGACATTTCCCAATGGATACCACGACCCTGCCTAAGGAATACCGTTATCTTTTCCAAGGGATACCTTGGTCATACCTAAGGGATACCATGGTCGTCCTGATGGGATACCAAACTCTGGCCCTATGGATACCATATCGTCTTACCCAAGGGATATCCTGTTGTGCTAAAGAGACACCATGGTTTGGCCCTGGAAATAGTATTGTCTTGACAATGAGATACCACGAAACTAATTTACCATTCCCATTATGTATATCCACTATGGTGGGGTGTTCCATTGACCACCATTGTGCGAGCTGCTGCTGGTCACAATGGTGGTGGTGGCTTTCATTGACCACCATGAGAGTGTTACCACTGGCTTCCATGTACAGAGGCTGCCACTGACCAATATGATGGGAGCTCCACTAACTGCCATGATGAGTTGTTCTACATACCATTATGGTGGGAGGGTTGACACTACCCCAACCATGATAGGGGCTGACACTCCCCACCCATTGGGGGGAGTCAGGCACCACCCACCATGCACATCTGCCTGCCCGGCTCTGTTATGCATGACTGACGCCAGTAGTAAGACCCGATATATCACCTCCAGAATATGACCAAATATATCACCCCCAGCATATCTGGAATAACATCTGTATTCTCCCGTCACTGACACATTGTCTCGCTCGTATCGTCACGGACGAAGTAAACCTTCTGGACACATATTTTGGGTGTTTAAAGGTCACCAATAATTGTATCAAGGTCACCAGCTATTGTACAGATGTCAACAGCAATTGTTCAGAGGTCACCAGTAATTATGTAGAGAAAGTATCAATTATCACATGCTACATATATATATATATATATATATATATATATATATATATATATATATATATCAGTGAAGTCCAGGGAGGTGCAGGCAGGTCCAGGAAGGTCTAGACAGATCCAGGGAGGTCCAGGAAAGTCCAGGTCTCGAGCGAGAGCGTGAGAGCCAGGCAGGTCTATGCTGGTTCCACACCACCGTGCTTAAAGCAGCTCATTAGTCAAAGTCTCTATGATAATTTTCTCGTCTATATTCCGGTATCTAATGAGAAGAAATAACAAGATACTGATGCGTTAATTATCATTACGAGAGTTTTGTGGATCACAGAAAAAATTCAATTGATTTGTCTCCTTCTTTTGTTATGCATGTAATTGCCACAAATATTTCAGACAATTATCCTGGGAGCCGGTCGGCCGAGCGGACAGCACACTGGGCTTGTGATCCTTTGGTCCTGGGTTCGATCCCAGGCGCCGGCGAGAAACAATGGGCAGAGTTTCTTTCACCCTATGCCCCTGTTACCTAGCAGTAAAATAGGTACCTGGGTGTTAGTCAGTTGTCACGGGCTGCTTCCTGGGGGTGGAGGCCTGGTCGAGGACCGGGCCGCGGGGACACTAAAGCCCAGAAATCATCTCAAGATGCTAACCAGTGCCCGGCCCGAGCGCTTTGTTACTGCTTAACCTTAGCTGTCTAAAGCCGGTGTTTACCGTAAACACGGTAACTGATTGTTACTATGTAAACATCACGAGTAATTTGTAAGAAACTAAACTTCCGAACGAAAATGGAAACTTAAAAAAATTGAAAATTTTAAAAATAAATAAAACTTAAATTCAGAACATTTTCGTATTTCACCACATTATCAAGGAAATACGGAGGCCATTTTTTTTATTATTATTATTTTCTACCACAAACGTGGCCACACATTTACAATGCTAACCAGAATATATACATTTTCTTCTGTCCTCCATGGACAGGGTTAGAGATCAGTTAAACATATAGTTCAGGGATTTATTGAACAATCAACCACAGAAGGTGATTCGGTACGTTTAAAATGCTAAGCTAACCTACATACGTAAATACATAGATACACAGATTTACGTATGCCCTACATAAAGTGTTCAAAGTGTCATTAATGTGCATTTACAAAGGTGAAATGCAATTCTGATCAGTTTCCATATGTACTTTATACACATACATATACATACACACACACATATATACGTACATAAGGGTTGGGATTTTATACCCAACTACACCTGACTGGACAGAGTTGTTGTTGTTGTTTAAGATTCAGCTTCTGGGAACAAAAAGTTCCAAGTAGCACGGGCTATGGTGAGCCCGTAGTGGACTTACCTGGCACAGAAGCGAGGTTGAAACTTGTTCTCACCTGGGAGAACAAAAAAAACCTAGACGGAGATCCGCAAGCTCCACGAGATCCACTAACAAGTAATGGCCTGAAGGAAAAGACAAACAATGCATTGGACTCTTAAATTGCTGTTATACTATATTTGTGTTCTGTTATTCTCTGGTCAAGTGACCTGAAGGTGAGATGATTAAGTGGATATTAACTGGGTTTTGCCTCATGCTTGGAATGTACTACACATACACTTATTGTTAATTTTATACATTTTACAAATCTAACCAACTACAAATTTATTTCATTTATATAATTCTTGACTTACATAATATTATCTAATTCACTAATATTTATAAATGAAGATTCAATAATATTTCTTTTAATAACTAATGTGTACGCCACAATTTTGCATGAGTTAGTCCATTAATTGAACTATTTCAATATCTTAAGTGAACAAACAATGCATTGGACTCTTGAATTGCTCTATATTATATTTGTGTTCTGTTATTCTCTGGTCAAGATGTTTATCTGTTTGGCCAACATAGAACTTATTACAATCATACATGAAATTGAATACGCAGCCATTGCAACTGCCAGGGGAATTACCAGGAGATTTTTTTTATTATACCAAGATTCCAAAAAGCTAAATTTATAATAAATTGCTTTAAAAATTTAGGAATTTAATTGAAATTATCATGAAATGGAAGAATTATTATATTATTAATATTGAATTCTTTCTTTTTCAAACTAAAGAAAGTGTTACGAGCAATTTGGCTGGCTTTATCAATAAATAACTTAGTGTATTTTAAATAGAAACCTAAATATATGTGACACTAATTTCATCACCTATGAACTCAGGACCACATATCCTTAAATCCCTCAGAAACATACAAGAAAATACAGCTTGTTTTACGTTTTGACGATGAGATGAGTAAAAGTGTACATAAGACCCAACAATTGTTGGTTTTCAATATACAGAAAACTTTAAATTATTTTCACATTATAAATTAGCTCATCTAAGAATAGCTAATAATCTTGTTCCATTTCAATTGTAAACTCAATAAATGGGGGCTAGATTATTTAATTGTAATACAGATGTGTCCAAGTTTCTAACCTTAGTCCATAAGCAAAATATATCAATATTTTGCTTATGGCCTAAGAATAGAGACCAGGACACATTTCAGAGAGTCCCTGTAGCACAGTGGGCTTCATAACCTTGCACTTACTGGAATTAAAAACTTGTAGTCACTTGTGTGACCATTGACTCAGCAAGTTGAAGACCTCCTGTAGTCTCACCAAACACAAAGGGGTAAATTCCATTCGGGAGAAAGGGAAAGGAATCATCAGGAAAAGCGCCGAGCCATTACGAGTATACAGCACTTCGAAGGGATTAAGATTAGGATTACGGGATGGGGACGGGGGGGGGGGGGTAAGGAATGGTGCCCAAACCACATGGACGGCGGGGATTGAACGCCGACCTGCATGCCGCGAGACCGTCGCTCTACTGCTCAGTCCAAGTGGTTGGATCTCTCTCCGAGAGATCATTCACACACATAGATTCTCCTGCTAGAAACATTTCGACTCGCTCATACGTATTGTCTCACCGTCATTGTGTTTTCCGCCGTTTGAGTACTTCCTTGCCCACTGGAGCACCTTCAGAGTCACTCTTCTCTGTATCCCGGGGGGCCGGGAAGCCGAGCGGCCGAGCGGACAGCACGCTGGACTTGTGATCCTGTGGTCCTGGGTTCGATCCCAGGCGCCGGCGAGAAACAATGGACAGAGTTTCTTTCACCCTACGCCCCTGTTACGTAGCACTAAAATAGGTACCTGGGTGTTAGTCAGCTGTCACGGGCTGCTTCCTGGGGGTGGAAGCCTGGTCGAGGACCGGGCCGCGGGGACACCAAAGCCCCGAAATTATCTCAAGATAACCTCAAGATAAAGATCCCGCATGACCACACTCCACGAATATACAAATTGCCCGGCCTTCTCTGTAGTGTATTACTTGTCATAAACTTGAACCAGGTTGTCTGACAAAACACAAAATGCTGTTCATGGTGCACTGTGTGTGTGTGTGTGGTGTGTGTGTGTGTGTGTGTGGTGTGTGTGTGTGCACGCGTAAACAGCCCGCAAGCAGAGCTAATAGATAAACAACTCAGTACAGGTGAGCGGCTTCTGACCCCAGCGGTCCGGACATATCGGACTACAGGTACCCAGGGTGCTCAATGAGGTAACAGGCTCCGTCCACCTGTTTGCAGGTCTCACGGGGCCTTGGCCCAGTGTTTAGAACAGTCGTCTGTGGATGTCAAGTCTTCCTCTAGAAGGAAGATTTGAAAGTTAGAAAGAAAAGTGCCCTAAGAAGAAAGTTTTAGGGCATCATTTTACCGGAACGTCTGGCCGGAAACTTAATTAACATCCACAGATATCTGTTACAAGCACAAGGCACAGCCCCGTGAGGCTTGTAAACAGTGGGATGTGGGACACCCAGGGTAACCCATCCGGGTTACCCTGGGTGTCTGGAGCCGGATGTCGGCACTGCAGGGTACGGAAGATGCTCAGCAATCTTGCGATGGTTAGCCTGCAGCCCTGCTTGCAACAGGGTGTGTGTGTGTGTGTGTGTGTGTGTGTGTGTGTGTGTGTGTGTGTGTGTGTGTGTGTGTGTGTGTGTGTGTGTGTGTGTGTGTGTGCGTGTGTTTATGCGTGTGGGTGTTCGTATGTGTGTGTGTTTTCTTCCTCGCAAAGATGTGGTTAAGTTCACCATACCAAGTTCGTTCACCTGAAACGAGGTAAAGTGTAAATATAATTTTATCTGAAAAAAATGCCATATATTTTCAATTTAACAGGTTCGTCGAAAAATCTATAAATTGATAGGCTATATAGGAAATAATAAAGCCACAGTGACACCGAAATATATCCAAAGCAGTAGCAAATAAATTGAGATCATGAATATATCTATTTCCCCTTTACTCGGAAAGGCATATCGGACCAAGAGGGAATATATTGCATATCATTCTCACATATGGAGATCAGAGGCCGAGAGATTATCATGTGCTCCTGTTCGCTTGGGAGGGGAAGTTTGCTGACCGTGTTGGCAATTGTGAATTCCCCGCACGGGTAGGCAGAGGATTGATCAACACCACCGGACGCGAATGGATGGATTGATGGTGGGATAAATGGATGCAATGACGCCTGGCCACACAGTCAATCTCTCAGGCGGATATGACCTCTGTTGCAGTGTGTGTGTGTGATTGGTGGTGGTGGTGATGGTGATGGTAGTAATGGTGGTGATGGTGGTTAGTGGTAGTGTTGGGGCTTGCCTAATAGTGCTTCCCTGGCAGTGACTAAGTGACTAAGTCATTAGACTTGTTCCTGTTACGTTATAATTTAACCTCCCTGTCGTTAGATCTCTTTGCTGAATCATGCCTCAGGCAGGATAAACTGATTTATATAATATCTGTCACTCCTGCTATAAACTAACCACTACTCAAGCCGATCAAAAACTTCACACAAGTCATCAGCAAGGAAAAGGAAGAAGCCTTTTTGTTAACAGTAGGCATCCTTAAGGACTCGGGTCGAGGCCTGGTGCTCTTTAACACGCATGTGAACCACTTCTTACTTCCAGTGCACAATGACACATTCGTTATCCAGTTCGTAACTCATGCCTCTTAGTTCTGGGTCTAGTCTAGTGGCATACCTTTGGACTTTTTCCAGCTTCGTCTTGTGCTTAACAAGGTACGGGTTCCATGCTAGGGCCGCATACTCCAGGATTGCGGCCCCAGGATTGCGGATTACTCCGACGTAATTCTTTTAGTGACGTCATCTACCAGGAACATCACCAACCAATAGCGTCACCTGCCAGCAGCGTCCGCTACTAAGGGCGTTCCCCTACCAGTAATCAGAAGCATCACCAGAGATTCCCATTTGCCCTCCAGAGTGGTTCTTTGGTGACCTATAGTGAAGTAGGGAAGGAATGGTAAAAGACGTCCTCAAGTCTGCCTCCATTTGGAGGGTAGAAATAGCCTAAGCTACTCTATCCCTTTGAGATGTATTTCTTTCTTGTCTCAATAAACATACTTGAACTTGAACTCAAGTCTGCCAACCCTTGGAGCTGCATTACCAGTGTCAGTAACGAAGCCCGTAAACACTCCTCGCCCTGACATGGGCGCCGGATCGAAAACGCATTTCAGTGACAGGTCTCCCGAGAAACATAGTTGAGATTAATATCCGTACCTCAACGAATGTGACGTGACAAGCAGTGAGGTCACGGAGGTTGTATTGCAGTGAGCTTCAGTGACTCTTGTGATGCCCAGCTCACTGATCCGGTCATCCCTCACCTCCGGGGAAAGCGTGCATTTAGTGATTTGTTTTTATATATAATAAACACCTCAGGAGCCGCTATAGAGAACATATAGTGGCACAACGCTTCAAAATGGAGTGAGAAAGACAATAGCTCTTGTAGAATATATCACTCTTTCTCTCTCGTTTCGTGCAGGTCGAGTTCAATCTCCGACCGTCCAAGTGGTTGGGCACCAGTCCTTTCCCAGTCCGATCCCAAATCCTTATCCTGACCCCTTCCCAGTGTTATAGTCGTAATGACTTGGCGCTTTCCCTTCATAATTCCCTCCCTCAGCCTTAATCCTGTAAAACTCTAGGTATTACTTAAAAGCGCGANTGGGGTCGACCGCTGGATGTAATGAGCTTGAGTCGAGGACAGGTTGAAACCAATACGAAGTTGTTGCGGTCAATACGATAACAAATGACAGTCAGTACAGTAAATTCGCTCCAGTAAGAGGGGTGACTTATGTGTTATTAGTCCTCCTCTAATAGCAAAGACGCATTAATTCCCTGTAGACTAAACCATATTTTACCTTTATATCTGTTCGAGATTAACGTTAGATACGCGGGGAATATCTCATAGTTCTTAAACACCGTATCTGTAAGTCAATGTGAGTATCTCTCTTACCCACACAGGTTCGCCCCGAAGGTTAGTTGGCGTCTTCAAGTATTAGAGATCATTGTCGATAACCTTATCCAAACGGCTGTAATGAAAGTGACGACGTGTTTGGTTAGTTGTTGACCGACGTTAATGTGACGTAGTCTTGTATGGCTGTGAAGCCATGAAGCCCGGACCTCCAAACTATTTAGGTAAGTACTCTTTTTAGTAGAATAAACATGTGCGCGCGCACAAGAGCACACACACACCACACACACACACACCACACACACTTAGGCAAGTGACGTGGTGGAGGTTGACTCCATACACAGTTTTAAATGTAGATATGATAGAGCCTAGTAGCTGCAGGAATCTGTACACCAGTTGATTGACAGTTGAAAGGCGGGACCAAAGAGCCAATGCTCAACCCCCGTAAGCACAAATAGGTGAGTACACACAGGTAGGGGTCTGGAAGCCGAGCGGACAGCGCGCAGGGCTTATAATTCTGTGGCCCGGGTTCGATTCCCGGACCAGGCAGAAACAATTGGCAAAGTTTCTTTCATCCTGAGTCCTGTTACCTAGCAGTAAATAAGTACCTGGGAGGTAGACAGCTGTCACGGGGCTGCTCCTGAGGGTGTGTGTGCGTGTAAAAAAATAGTTAGTAGTTAGTCCAGTTGTTTGATTGACAGTTGAGAGGCGGGCCGAAACAGCAGAACTCAACCCCCGGAAGCACAACTAGATGAATATATCTAGGTGGATACACATGTTATCATGTAATGGGCTGATAGCGGAGTGGACAGCGCTCTGGACACGTATCCTAAGGTCCGTGTTCGATCCCCGGTGATGGCAGAAACAAAATGGGCAGAGTTTATTTCACCCTGATGGCCTGTTCACCTAGCAGTAAATAGATACCTGGGAGTTAGACAGCTGTTACGTGCTGCTTCCTGAGTGTGTGTGTTGTGAGAATGGGGGAGGGGAATTAGTAGCTAGTAAGTTGATTGATTGACAGTTGAGAAGTGGGCCGAAAGAGCAGAGCTCAACCCCCGCAAGCACAACTAGGTGAATACACACACATTATATATTATATATATATATATCTATATATATATCATATATATATATATATAATATTTATATTATACTATATATTATATATATATATATATTATATAATATATATCATATTAGGGGTACCACCTCTGGTGCAATTGCAGGGACCCACATCCTCGAAGAAGAAAACAAGAGCATTCAGAGAAGATCTTGTGGATTCCACTGAATACTTAATTCTTTTCTTCTCCTACCACCCCTATTATTTTTTTGTATGTTTTGTTTTATTTATTGCAATGCTACAGTTTACAGAGAACCACACACACACACCCACACAAATATATAACAATGAACAATCAGCGTTCGAAGACCTCGCCAGCTCCTCGGAGGTTGGGTGCGTACCAGGATACAGCACGCATTTCCCCTCTGTACTGCGACACTGAGGCGCTGGAATAGGAAACTGGCTGCTCGTGGATCTCTAGTTTTCCCAATGAGTTCCTCACCAACCTCCTTTAAAAAACTTGAGTGCACATTACCCCAGCAGCGCCAGAGTCTCTGAGCCTATCGGCACGAACCTGTAACAACGTTCTAGGTCTCTGTACTTGTGGATTTTCTGGGTCTCCCTGAAGGTGCTGCCCCACCTCCCTCCGCTGAGCTGTAACGTAAAATAGGTATCAGCCAATGTAGATGCACAGGTTAATCCCATACGACCTGTTTACCTTCCCTCCATGGCTGCAGGGTGACTCCATCTGGGCGTTTTTGGCTGTTGTCAGGTCTGCACAGCTGGGGTTCCCTTTGTGCTGGACACCCAGCTGTAGCCAAACTTCTCTTGATGATGCCATTGACTGCCTCGTGTCTGGCAATCTTTCCCTGTGTCTTACGACAGATGAGACCATGGCTGCCGTATTGGTCTGCCCGTGCCTGGCCGCAAATACACCGGTGCTCGGTGGAGATAGGGCGGCAAGGCGCAGACCAACACCAATACTTAGGGCCCGATGATCCAGGCGGGTGCCCAAGGCGAATTAGGGACTGCCAACAGGAAGTCCCCAGCATGGGGGCTTGCACAGCTAGGAGACGCGCTCTGTCCTTCTGAGAAGCTACGTCCAGCAATGCTTTGGCGATGTTATATATATATATACTATATATTATATATATATTAAGATATATATATATATATATATATATATATATATATCATATATATATATGACTATATCGCTTGAGCAAGACTCTTGTACAGCGTCCATTCTTTGACTCTCCACCCTCACACAGTCTTTCCGTTTTCTGCACCGTCCTTAAATGAAACCCTCAACAATTCAATTACACCACTAATCTCCCTCACTGTACATCAGCTCCGTCGAAATATAGCCTCATGATCACGATTGAGATACTAGTCCGTTCGACTCCTCGAGGCCAAACCGCTGAAGTATACCGCATATAACTCTCAGTAATATGCTAAGCACTGCTGATAGTTTATTCAAATATTCGTCATATTTTACGCGGGTCTGTAGGCCCGTTCCACACCTGGGCACACATAATGGCCGGTTCAGATATGCATCTCTGACTCCGGCCCGAGTCCGAAGTGGAGGGAGGGGCCCCCAGCCTTATTCTGGTGGTGGTTGTGGGTGGTAATGTGGGTGGTAGATGATGGCAAGGTGGGGGCGGTTGTGCAGGTGGTTTGGCTGGTGGGGCGTTTGGGTACTTAATTAAGAGTGCTTATCTAACAGTGACTACGTGGGGTACAGAGCTCTAGCTCTTCAAGTTCGACTATTTGCCTTGATGAATCTGTAGACTAAAAACAGTAACTATTCTGACGTTCGAATTTTGTTGTCGATTCTGGTCTTAAATTGGTGGATGGAAGTGGTTTCAACAACTCATTTTTTAAGTGCATTCTACTTATTAACCACCCGTACAGGATGGAGTTTTCTTTTCCCATGTCTTTTGTCCGGTATTATCTTAATTTAAAGAGGCTTCTATTCCCTTCAGTATCATATACGTTGTGTTCATATTCCCTCTGTTTCTTCCCTCATTTAGGGTTGTGAGATTTAGTTCCTATTACCTCTCCCCACCCAGTGGCAGAGGTGGCATTAGTGGTGATATTTGAGGTGGAGTTTTAATAGTGTTTGGGTGGTGTTGATTATAATAGTGACGATATTAGAGATTTCTGTGGAGGAGATATTTTGTTTTTACGTTTGTCGTGGCTGTGGTGATGATGATGATGATGATGGATACTGTTGTTGGTATGGCGGAGGATGAAGAAGTGGGTTTTGAAGAATCCTACATGCTATTTCCCTCCGCTATGGCATTTCCTTACTGATTAAGACTCCGTTACCTGAATGTCAGCTAGTCTCATGCCAAGACCGGTAGATTCCCAGTTATTCCGTCCTGCTTCCCCTTCTTATGTTCCAGCACTTGTTTACGCTCAAATTTTGTGAAATGTTCAGGCGCTTCACTCTCCTCTTCCTGATTATTTGATCTAGTGCGTTACGGAGATTGCATGTCAGACCTCAGTCTAGTTTAGGACTTCCACCTCTCCTCTTTCTTGATTATCGGTACAGCATGTGCAAATATACATCAATAGGGAGCTCCTTAATCTGTGTTGCTGCACCATAAATCATAAGTTAATAGGATGCACCCGTGCATCCTCTTTTAATTGCCGCGGCAATACTTAATTTAGCTTTGCGTTCTTAGGCTGAAAGTTCTAAGAACGCCGCGTCGTCTTGAACTCCTCCTGGATCTTACAGGACTCTTCCTATTTGCTGAGGGATTATGCGACCATTACTACTAACTTCTTGCTGTGGGTACTATGCCCGTTACGCAGCTGTGTACTGTCCACCTGTCATGTATATTTCCTCAGAACACCTGCACAACGGTAATAACAGTGGTACTCCATCTATGTCGTCCCTCTTGTTTTGTATTAATTGTAGCCTTCTGTGAGGACAACATCCTCCTCGGTGAGTTATATTGACGAGCTTGTGATTCCATCTACACGTATAATCATTAACTATGCACGACTGAGTTCTACTGTAGGAGCGTTTGCCCTTGAAGGGAATAGGGGACATGTTTGGGGCTGATATCAAAAGAAAAAAGAAGAGTGCATGGTGGTGCAGAAGTGGTGCACCACCATGCAGATCCCATGCAGAAGTGGATCCCATGCAGAAGTGGTGCATGGGATCCATTCTGCTTGTGCATGAATGGGGCCAGGAAGAATATATGGTCAAGGACTGTTAACCAGGGAATGTGTGCTTCTACGTTCATCTTGTCTTGCTCCCATTCACCTCTCAGCGTATCCAGAATTAAAGGCTTCTCGTCCCTTTACTTCTGCTTTTGTGCCAGAATGAAGCCCATACCTACATACTGACATAAGGTGTAATCACCAAGCTGTACTTGGAAGCAGGTTAAGCTTCAGCTTATGCGTTTCGTCTCTCAACCTTAAATACATGTGTGTGTGTGTGTGTGTGTGTGTGTGTGTGTGTGTGTGTGTGTGTGTGTGTGTGTGTGTGTGTGTGTGTGTGTGTGTCTTTTCGCTTGTGGGTAATATGAAATATCAATATATCATAACCAAATAATGAAGCTAAAGATAAAGATTAATAAGTCTTCGGGAGAAGTAAACATACGATGTGATGAACGAATAATGATGAATTTGTGATGAACTAATTCTCATTCAGTTTTACCAGAATGTCGAGGACATAATTTTGGAAGCTGGCAGTGGAACAGCCATCGTCCAGTGGCACGTCAGTCTCCGCTTAGTAAATTAGATTCTACTACAGCGAGGATGCTGCTCATATTCACTCTCACACAAGACAGTGAGATTGTTATTCTTATTCACTGGCACACACAGGACAGTGAGTATCTTATTCATATTTACGGCCTCACAGGACAGTGAGGATGTTATTTATATTCACTACCCACAGAACAGTGAGGATGTTATTCATATTCACTGCCTTACAGTACAGTGGATCATACGTAAGTTATTTAGTTTGAATTATAGATTTAAACACACACACACACACACACACACACACACACACACACACACACATATATATATATATATATATATATATATATATATATATATATATATATATATATATATATATATATATATATATATATATATATATATTCAAACTATTCATGAGGCTACAACTGGTTACATCAAATATTATACATGTTTTAATTTATAAATTCATAAATACACAGAGAGATGCTTGGGTCATTGTGAGCAGGTTGATAGTAAGGATAACAAGTGAATTATACTAAAGCATTCATGCAAAGAAGTTAGGAAACAATTCAAAACTAAAACCAAACAAATGGTAAGAACCCGACGAAGTATTTTCCATTCTTAATAACATGTAAATTGCAGCTCTTGTCAAATACACTAACAAAAACATTATAGTTCTCAATCTATCTGAATTGTGAAGAGTTGCAAATACTGTCTCGACTTTTAAACAGATCGTAGATCACTAGACTCAAACTAATGTTTAATTATTTAACGTCAATTTGGAGAAAATTACTTGAAGCTATATTTCTAAATGTCATTCAGAATCATCTTAAATAGGGTAAAGTGAGAGTGGGAGAACAGTCGAAAGGTAAGTTGTTCACTCTGCCTTAACTGGAACCTCTGATGTTCATCATAATATTGAATTATTTTCTACTTGAACAGCCCCCATTAGTAAATAATTGGCCGGTGACGATAAAATAGAGAGGGACAATATTTCAAAGCCCACAAAAAATTCCCAGATGATGTTCAATGCCATCAAGTTTAGGCTAATAAGCTTTGGTAATTAAAACAGGCGTACCAGATACCAGCTTAATAATATCGAAAATAATGCCTCTGCTTAGAAAAGTAATCAGGGAGAAGTGATTAGTAGGGATCTTAAGTCTAGTAACCAATGCCTACTTGCTTGAAATGTGACTTTTAGCGGTGTGAGAATTTGATATCTTGAAGCATTAGGAATACATATCTTGATGTTATCCTTAAAGTTTAATTTGTGAGACCCCCACTTGTGAGACATCCACTTGTGAGACCTCCACTTGTGAGACCCCCACTTGTGAGACAGAGAAAGATGAACAAGTTAATATCTAGGAACAGGAACTTTTTAACATGGAGACACTCAAAGAAGGTTCCATTTAAACCCTTATAAAGACGTAGAATAAAGGCGGATATTACTAAGTGCACAATTGAGTGACACGCTCTAACACAATTTCACCAGGAAAATAATTATGGAAAAACAAAAATCAAGAATTTAGAACAAATCCTAATACAAAAATTCACAAAATATCTAAATACTTAGTTAAAAAAATCTTTGTCAAATATCGAAAGAAATTTGTCTATTGAAAGTTATGCCAGGACTTAGGAACTAGGAACTTAGGAACTTAGAACTAAGATCCTGAAATATTCGTCTCCAGTTAGATCACGGAACTGTCGATTCAAGATGAATAGGTTTTGATATATAAATAAAATGTTTGAACACTACTTCAGAAATAGGGTTGGAGATTTGTGGAACCAATTATCAATTAAGAAGCAAACTCATTAGAAATGATTATGAAGCATTGGATACATTCATTTGTGGGTTCATCTTGCATGATCCCCAAGCATTAGTTTTTTCAACACTGCTGTAATGACCCATTAAGGATTCGAACATAGGGCGCCAAGGCATCAACCACTGAAGCCCAGTAGTATACACACTCAGTAGCAGAGTGGGTACAATAGAAGTTCATGCCCTAACGGCGTAAGTTCGAATTATTTATGGATCATTAGATTACTGAAATAAACATAAACATATGTGGGAGATAGTCCCATATGTGGGACTGAAGATAAAGAAGAGCTGCCTCGCGGGGCTCAATAGACCTCTTATTGTAATGTTCTGTAATAAGTGACGTGGTCAGTGTGGTAAGGTGTGACCGCAAACAAGGTGTGGCGATGAGTGTGGCAAGAGGTGGCGATCGATGAGAGATTGTGACACCTCACTGTCACTCGTGTCACAGTGACTAGAGATCGCTCTAGTCACTGTGACAAGAGTGACAGTGAGGTGCTGAACAACGACGAAGGAGGTAGTAATTAACGGACTAAGAGGCACCGAATAACTGACTAACCGTACCAGATAACTGATTAAAGATACCAGATAAAGGACTATGAGGTTCCAAATAAGGTACCAAGAGATACCAAACAAATGCATAGGTGTACAAGAATTATCTCAAATCCGGTTAAATGTTATGGGTGTGGCGCAGGCAAGTTCGATAAGGTGGGATAGACAGGGTGTGGTTTTGCAGGATGAGGGTGCAGGGGAAAGGGGGTGGGAGCGAATGGGGGTGTGGTACCAGCAGTTGGGGAGGGGGTGGGTGTCGTTCGTACAGGTGGGGGAGGGGTGGGGTGAGGTGGGTAGGTCGAGAGGCGAAGGCAGGACGACCCAAACGTTGATTGAACCTGTGGTGTAATTGTTGGTATCGAAGGCAAGCTCGTCAATAACACATAATTGAGCAGTGGGTATCACGGTTCTCCTGGATAAGCTCAGATCCAGCTCGTAAACAACGATATTTATCCTCCTTGTTAGCGCTGGCTGCTCCGTCCTCCACTCGTAACATTGGACGGCTCTTTCAAGCCGAATTATCCGGCCATTTTATTCGCAAGCTGCGTAAGAACCGATAATTTATTCGGGACCCAAATGATCAGATTATTTCCACGTTCCGCCAACTGCGATCTCCACCTGTGTTTGTGAGAGTTGCTGCTACGGCTCTCAGCGTCACCAGTCTTCACGCTCGTCTCCTTCTTGAGTACTTTATTAATGTCTTTCTAATGCACTCTGAACTATTTGTTTTTATCAAACTTTATTATTTTGTATTTTATTTTTGTATTTTATTAATAAATATTATTTTCGTATGCGAACAAGCCTGAACGGTCTCCAGGCATATATGCCACTGAAACTCACACCGCAGAAGTGACTCGAACCCATACTGCCAGAAGCAATGCAACTGANAACGCAAGAAGAACAACAATAAAGAGATAGATCTCACTCTCTCGTATACACTGGGGGTAAAACACTGATGGTAAGCACTGATGGGTAAATACAAGTTGCACTGCCTTAGTTTGACAGCAGAAGAACATTGACCAGACACACACTAGAAGGTGAAGGAACGACGACGTTTCGACTTAAGAATGGTCCAGGACGGACCGAAACGTCGTCGTCCCTTCACCTTCTAGTGTGTGGTCTGGTCAACTTACTTTAGCCACGTTATTGTGACTCATCGCCTGCAGCAGAAGAACATGCATTTTACTGAAGACGCACATGTTGCTGGTCTGGATGAGAGTAACGGTGTTCATGAGGTATTGGTGTGGCTATACGTGTGTGTGGAGACGTGTGAGGAGGTGGAAGGGGGGGGGGGGGTAAGTAGAAGGCGAAAGGAGAGGGAGAGGGAGCAGATGAATGAGAGGGAGGACGGGGGGGGGGGACGTGATGAGGAGGACGAGGGAGGAGACGATGATGAAGGAGAGAGAGACACAATGAGGATAGAGGAGACATGATGAGGAAGGGATTGTGGTAGTGTGGTGATGGTGGTGTGGGAATGGTAGGGTGGGGTGTGGTGATGGTGTGGGAATGGTAGTGTGGGGTGTGGTGATGGTGGTGTAGGGATGGTAGTAGTGTTGTGCTGGTGGTGTGGGGAATGGTAGTGTGGGGTGTGGTGATGGTGGTGGTGTGGGAATGGTAGTGTTGTGATGGTGGTGTGGGGATGGTAGTGTGGGGTGTTTTATAACATCTTAGTTATAACAAATCATGCAGGGAATACGGACAAATCTTACAAACTTCCAAGTTACGACTTTTTGGGATAACATCACATCAAATTAACAAATAGAGCCTGTAAACGATAGGACAATAATTGCAAATAAATTTGATTCCTGCGAATTATATAGTAATAGTGTTATAGTATAGCAAGTGTTATTAACTAGTTTCTTACGTATAAAGCTATAGAACATGACTACTATATTATTCCCTCAAACTGTGTTTTTGTGACGAGAGAGTAATTGTTTTAACATTTAACATTTCTAATGGGAAAACATGCGAATTTCTGTCTTTACTTTCAAATACAGGCAGAAAAAAAACACATGAATAAAAATTAACACGTATTTATACTAAAGTTGTACAAAAACAGTTTTTTCCAAACTTGCACTTACAGTGTAAGTTGGATTTGCCTCAGATATAGAGAGTATTTGAGTGTGTCAAGCACAAAATACTGCTACATAAACTCGCGTACAATTCTAGGACCTATTCTCTTCCTATTGATCACAAATCATTAACAAAACGCTAAATACAAACTTCACAAATGGTTGCAACACCACGCTTTCCTCCATTATAATAATAAGAAGACTTATTGCTGCACAGAAGACGCCGCAATAAGTTTTCCTTGGAGCAGCACACAACAACTGACGACACATCCGTAACTACACAACTGTTCCCCCTTGAATCGGAGAACTTATTTCAAGTCCAGCTCTATCAGTCAGTATATATAGTCTAATTCATCCTCACTCTTCTACGCAAAAATTGCTTATGGCTATTTTTCTTATCACGTAAGAATAATACAGTGATATTAGAAAATATAAATATTCGTACTTACCGCAGTTGGCGTCAGGTCCGAGTGAAGTGTTGCTAGCATTGAGCATTTGGTTGTATCAGGCGACACTACACTACACTTGCTCCACGCGGGGTCGCGGCGCACTTACGTGAATGAGGACACTCATTTCATTCTAATCTGTTAAATGTTCACTTATTTAATGCATGTACAATATGGCACTTGCCTGTATATTGCTGCGTTCGTCAACGAGAGAAAAGTTAGCACTACACTGCACATTTGCTTACAATCTTCACTTTTATATTAAAGTTATTTGAGGTGTACTTTTCGCGACTGTTGAGAGAGTACTGCAAGGCACGATTATTTTCTTCAAATACGGGTACTAGGCCGCCAGAGACATCTGGCGGCAACAACCGTAAACCTGTTGAATTGCTCTCTGGTTGCTAAGCTGTTGAGGTGCTCACTTGGTAGTTAGCACCAACCCATCCCAACGTCTGTTCGTTCAAGCTACGGCCGACCCTATATACACAACCCGTCCTCATAAACAAAGGCTAATACTCATTAATCCAACCACCAAACCTCTTGTTTATATATACATAAAAAAAGGTTCTACACACGTGATGAAAAGGTTCAGGTGATGACGATCGAACATTTCTCGAAATATACATTGTTTATGTCCTCTATACGAAGCTCACTACTGCAAATGCTTCACCCACGTACTGCAAATACAAATAATTGTCATTAGGACCTAAACACCTAACCTAATCTATAATAACTTGACAACTGAACACAAATATTCACAAAATAGCATAATTTGCAAATCTATAATCACGTTTTCCAGGAAAACTTAACAAATGTACAAATACTATCTGACCTATAGCTTGACCATGAGGTGACCTTCAACCCTTTCGAAAGTGTCATAATTAAAACCTCGACTCTAACTAACCATACACTTCAATGTTATATAAATTACTAAGTCAAGACGAAACCTCAAATTCCCATAAGTTCACGAAATTAAAAATTTATTTTTACTCTCTTTACTCGGCAGAAAAGATAAAATTTTTACTCGATTGATTAGAGATTCTAACCCTCTTGAATCTGGTGAGAGAGAAATTCTCATCTTTTATACTTGGGTGAGAAGGTATTAAAAAATATTGACTCCTTCTCTATTGATCTATAACCACGTCCTAGAAAGAATACATATTTGTGAAGTAACCAGACAAGCAATGTCTGTTTACCAAGTGTGTTACTAACCGGCTGTTACCAATAGCCGGAATTGTAATATAATTTAATCCGTTTAATCTGTAAAGGAAAAGGAATCAAAATCAATAAATTTCGCTTCTTATGTTTACTGCTGTTTACCCAATCATATCTTATAGTTAAGATAAGGAGTACTCAATTCCTTATGCCTCTTTGCATTTATTTTGCACTTGTAGTGTCATATTATGCAAAAAACTATGTTGGAATCGCTTTAAAAATGGGCAGAAAAGGTGGTAATATAATCTGCTAGCCCAAAACATATGAATAAGAACGATCCTTTTTAGCATAACATTACCGTCTTGTAAATAATGGCGAGGGTTAGACGCCTAATGAAGATATCCTCGAGAGGTGAGCATCACCACCACCACACCGTCACCACCACACCGTCAGTCGCCGTCACCACCACACCGCCAGCCACCGTCACCACCACACCGCCAGCACCGTCACCACCACACCGCCAGCCACCGTCACCATCACCACCCACCGTCAGCCACCGTCACCACCACAACAGCACAATTGTGCTGGTGAGATGTCACCAGCGTCACCAGCACCACCAGATGTTGAGATGTAGTGGCGAGATGCTACCAGCGGAGTCCCACAGGGCTTAGTACTTAGACACATCTGTTTGGGTATAGACTCGTTCCTCTCATGTTGCTGATGATGCAAAATTATGAGAAGAATCAAGACGGATGAAGATAGACAGAGACTACAGGATGACCTGGACAAACGGGAGGAATGGTCTAGGAAATGGCTGCTAAAGTTCAACTCAGGAAAATATAAAGTAATGAAATTAGGCGAAGGGAGCAGGAAGTTGAACACAGGTACCATCTAGGAGGTGAAATCCTGCAAGAGTCAAATAGAGAGAAAGATCTGGGGGTTGATATCACACCGAACCTATCCCCAGAGGCCCACATCAAAAGAATATCATCAGCGGCATATGCTAGACTGGCTAACATAAGAACTGCCTTTAGAAACTTGTGTAAGGAATCATTCAGGACCCTGTATACCACTTATGTCAGACCAATCCTGGAATATGCAGCTCCAGCCAGGAGTCCATACCTAGTTAAACACAAGACAAAGTTAGAGAAGATTCAGCGGTATGCCACCAGGCTCGTCCCGGAACTGAGAGGTATGAGCTACGAGGAAAGGCTAAAGGAGCTGAACCTCACGTCTCTGGAAAGCAGAAGAGTAAGGGGAGACACGATAACCACCTACAAAATTCTCAGAGGAATTGACAGGGTGGACAAAGACAAACTCTTCAGCACGGGTGGAACACGAACAAGGGGACACAGGTGGAAACTAAGTACCCAAATGAGCCACAGAGACGTTAGATAGAATTTTTTCAGTGTCAGAGTAGTTAGTATATGGAAAGCACTAGGAAGTGATGTGGTGGAGGCTGACTCCATACACAGTTTCAAGTATAGATATGATAGAGGCCAGTAGGCTCAGAATCTGTACACCAGTTGATTGACGGTTGAGAGGCGGGACCAAAGGGACAAAGCTCAACCCCCGCATGCACAGCTAGGTGAGTACACCTAGGTGAGTACAATCTGCTTGCACCACCACCTCAACAATACCACCCACATCTATTTCCATCATAAACAACATTCTCTTCCTGCATCATAACAGCATCTTGCTGTCTTCAGCATCACCACAATACCATCCGTCACCCTCACGACACCACCATCCCTCACCATCATTCCTCATCATCACTCTATCACCATCCTCCTCAACCATCCCTTCCTCATTCTCCCTCTTCACCACCATCGTCCTATCATCAACGGAGATCATCAGTAAAACAAATAACCTTTAATTGAAATCGCTAAAACAAAGCTAAAAGGCACACATAACAGATCCATCAAAGCGTCGACCGTAATCCGGGAGTTCATCGAACATTTATGCATCAAACGTCCCTCTCATAGTGTTCTCCATTCAAGTTTATTCGGTCGTAATTCATATTTTATGGTCGCTTCGGTCCGAAGGCTGGATACCTTCAGCACGAAGGTGGTAGAACTGGAGGCTGTTAGGTTCGCACCTATGTATGGCATTACTGACGGAGCTGTGTGCTGGGAGAGGAGGAGGAGGAGTAGGAGGAGAAGGGTATGAGATGAAGGGAGGAGAGATAAAAGGGTCAGTCCCGCTCCTGTGCCAGGTAAGTCTACTACGGGCTCACCATAGCCCGTGCTACTTGCCCCGCTCCTGTGCCAGGTAAGTTACGGGCTCACCATAGCCCGTGCTACTTGGAGCTTGTTTCGAATTGCTGAATCTATAACAACAATAACAGATAAAAGCTGGGGGGGTCAGCCCCGCTCCTGTGCCAGGTAAGTCCACTACGGGCTCACCATAGCCCGTGCTACTTGGAACTTTCTTCAGAGTAGCTGAATCTAAAACAAGAATAACAACAACAGATAAAAGGTTATTTTATCTCAGAGAAGGATACAAGCAGAAACTCGACGAGAATAAGAAATGATTTGAAGAAAATTAAAGATAACAATTCCAAGATAATCAAGCATAAAGTAGGGAAAAAAGGAGCGTCAAAAAAATTAATTAATGAAGATAAAACTGAAAGGAGAGATAGAAGAAAAGTGGGAAAGCGAGTACAACAGTGAGAGAAAAGAAAGAGACATGAGAGGTAATACACAAAAGAGTAACAGCGAGAGTTCTCAGACCACGAGAAAGGAAAAGCTCCCGATAACGCATTACAAAGGCTATTAATCACCTTAAATAACTTACCTTCAGCCTGCGCCTCGTATCAAGCTCAAGCCTTCCCACAAGCCATCATTATAGTCATATATAACACCCACCATCCGTATACAGGTGAGTCGCAAGAACGCAAGGATACAGGGGGGACGCAAGGACGCAAGGACTCTCTCCTCACCTTACTGCTAAACAAATCATGTCTACAACAAGTAATCCTTGTTGTAGACATGATTGTTCTGAGCTAATAACCACAGGTCTCCACGCTGAGGTGATTATATCGTAGACCAAAAGTCTTCTATGAATATTTGTCAAGTTCGTTGCTTCTGGTTACCTGCATGAAAAGGCCATAATATATTCGGTGTTTTTTTCTGTTTTTTGTAGAATATTTTGCGGATGAGTTTCTGTCGTTGAGAGTTATAAATCAGTTTGATTTTGTTCATCTTGCAAAGCAATATATCAAGCAAATGATGTTTAATACGTTTCCTATAGAAACACACCCACACACACCACACACACACACACTGGAAAAGGTTCAAAGGTTTGCCACCAGACTAGTACCCGAGCTGAGAGGTATGAGCTACGAGGAGCGACTGCAGGAATTAAACCTCACTTCGTTGGAAGACAGAAGAGTTAGGGGGGACATGATCACCACATTCAAGATTCTCAGGGGAATCGACAGGGTTGATAAAGACAGGCTGTTTAACACAAGGGGCACACGCACTAGGGGACACAGGTGGAAACTGAGTGCCCAAATGAGCCACAGAGATATTAGAAAGAACTTTTTTAGTGTCAGAGTGGTTGACAAATGGAATGCATTAGGAAGCGATGTGGTGGAGGCTGACTCCATACACAGTTTCAAGTGTAGATATGATAGAGCCCATTAGGCTCAGGAAACTGTACACCTGTTGATTGACGGTTGAGAGGCGGGACCAAAGAGCCAGAGCTCAACCCCCGCAAGCACAACTAGGTGAGTACAACTAGGTGAGTACACACACACACACACACACACACACACACACACACACACACAACACACAACACACACACCCACTGTAGCTTGGGGACAGCACGCAGGACTCGTAATTCTATGGCGCGGTTTCGATTCCCGCACCAGTGAAACAAATGGGCAAAGTTTCTTTCACCCTGAATGCCCCTGTTACCTAGCAGTAAATAGGTACCTGGGAGTTAGTCAGCTGTCACGGGCTGCTTCCTGGTGGTGTGTGTGTG
>WNGS01169217.1:5912749-5930579 GCA_020271785.1 Procambarus virginalis
GAAAGAACTGATTTATTTGGAGGTGAATGCCTTAATAGTGCTACAAAGTTATGGTTCAAGATTATTTATGGGTATATATTGGGAATGTTGAAAATTTGAAAGGACGTTATTCGCCATCAATGAAGAATTCATGCCGAATTTTTTTTAAAAGTTAGTATTTATTGTTCCAAAACGAACATATCCTTCATAATTTTGATAAATTTTTGAAAAGTTAATTCCTAAAGACACTTGGAGGTGAACAAAACTTCTTAGAGCAGAGAAACATAGATCTTAAAACCGCATTTAAAGTGTTAAGAATTCTAAAGAAAAATATTCAAGATAGCCAAAAAAGTTTAGAATGATGGCGACACTAAGAAACGGTCATACTTGATGGCACAAAATCCCTTGTATTACAACACTGGTCGAAGATGTTACTGGTTACTAGTGAATTAAACTTCCAAAATGTTAGTTTTCTTAAAGCTGCAATAAATTGTAGACACAAAATTTGGAAGGCAAGCGGTATTATTTCTGGAAACACTTATTAAAACCGACATTGTTAGATTGATCTTCCTGATCACGCTTTTCCTATGGTGTAGATCGACTGGAAAGATGGACCCCCTGGAAAGGTAGTCAGTGAAAGAATTTATAATTCCTGGAATGTGGAGACGAGTCTCATATACGTATATTTTGGAAATTTCTCACAGAAAGTGGAGCCTTAAGACTTCGTTGAACGAGATCACTTGATGCTGGAAATTCTGATCAGTTTGACCTGCTATCAGTCTCGTCTCTATTTGTAAAGTTATTACAGGATCATATCGAGAAATTTATTCTCGAGTTACGTTGGTTGTACAATGGAGCTTTGTGCCTAGGGATATACGGCCTCACGTCCGAGATTGAAAGTCGATCAGACGGTGATATCAGACGGATTCAATGAACGTAAGAAGTGGCGAGATGAAATAATCGAAATACAGAATACCAAGCAACAAAATTCAAATATAAAATCATTCTGCGAGGGTATAAATTAATGATTATAAGTTAGAACATTTATCACTTCCTTCTTTCACCATCGTCCTGACCTGGACCCACCCCCTTCTTCCCTTGCACCCTCTTGCACCCTATAGTTCACCTATATGAACCTTCAAATGTTCTTAGAATTTTACTCACAGTCCAAGCTCTATCTAGGCTCTTGACCCTTCTCACCTTCTGGGAAGGATCCTCCCCATCCAGGAGCCAAGAGCCTTTACATCCCGCTGTCAGGAGTCTTCACACTCTCATTAGGACTCCTGGTGAGCCTCAGCCTCATCTAGCGAACTTCTATCTTGCCTCCAGATGATAGATAAGCGAGGGGCATGACTGACAGACTCGCGGGGTGTGAGACCTGGGCGTGCCTTGATGGGGTGTTACACTCACCTAGCGTCCAAGGATGATGGGGTATTACACCTTCCTCAAACGTGTGAGGATGATGGGTTATAATGCCCCCCTCCTGCCACCTGTGAGAATAATGGGGGGGGCTCCTCTCCCACCTCCCCTCACCCCTCCCTACCCATTTTCTAACCCAGAGCGTGAGTGGAACACTGGTGACTTGGTAAACCCAGGAGCAGCGAAGATCATCTACTTCGACGACGTTTTGATCCGTCTTGGACCGTTAACAAGTCGTGTGTGATCCACACCACTTGATAAAGGTCCAGACGAACAGAAACGTCGTCGCTTCTCAATCATCTGAGTTGTGGTTTGATCATCCCTTGTGAAGCTGTGGATGAAAACCGTTTATTTCCCTTTTCATCCTCCGTGACAATATTTCTCGCAGGCAAATATTTCATAGTTTGGTTCTTTCACTCTTCTCTACTGCATTTCCTCTTCTATCTTCTGAATCTCACACAACGTTCAGTAGCCCTAACCCACATCTCTCCCATCCACACACACACTCACACACACACACACACACACACACGCACACACACACGGGGTAGGCGGGATCCAAGAGTCAATGCTTGATCCTGCAGGCACAAATAGGCGAGAACACACACACACACAGGACGAAAGGACCAAAGCTCAACCCCCGCAAGCACAGCCAAGTGAGTACACACCCCTCACACACTCACAGCTATTTAATACACATATTCCTCGCTCCCACCCATCCGACACACAAAGAAGCATCACACACCCACCACATACATATATACGCACATAACACACAAACAGCAGCATATGCTATCATATGATATCAGCGCATATGATATCATCAGCGGCATATGCTAGGTTGGCAACATAAGAACTGCTTGTGTAAGGAATCGTTCAGGACCCTATATACCACTTATGTCAGGCCAATCCTGGAATGTGCAGCTCCAGCCTGGAGTCCATACTTAGTTAAACACAAGACAAACTTAAAGAAGATTCAGCGGTATGCCACCAGGTTCGTCCCGGAACTGAGAGGTATGAGCTACGAGTAAAGGCTATAGGAGCTGAACCTCACGTCCCTGGAAAATTAGAAGAGTAAGGGGAGACATGATAACCTTATACAAAATTATCAGGGGAATTGACAGGGTGGACAAAGCAGGGAAGCATCCGTGCTTCCATCTTTAGCACGGGTGGGACACGAACAAGGGGACACAGGTGGAAACTTGGTACTCAAATGAGCCACAGAAACATTAGAAAGAATTTTGTCAGTGTCAGAGTAGTTAACAGATGGAATGCACTAGGAAGTGATGTGGTGGAGGCTGACTCGATACACAGTTTCAAATGTAGATATGATAGAGCCCAGTAGGCTCAGGAATCTGTACACCAGTTGATTGACAGTTGAGAGGCAGGACCAAAGAGCCAGAGCTCAACCCCCGCAAGCACAACTAGGTGAGTACACACACACATAAATACTACCCAAATACCTCTCCATCACGCCCCACCCACACGCCCCACCCACACGCCCCACCCACACGCCCACCCACACGCCCCACCAACACGCCCCACCCACACGCCCCACCCACACGCCCCACCCACACGCCCCACCAACACGCACCCCCACCCACACGCCCCACCCACGCCACACCAACACGCCCCACCCACACGCCCCACCCACATGCCCCCCCCCCCACGCCCCCACAGCACACGCCCCACCCACACGCCCCACCCACACGCCCCACCCACACGCCCACCAACACGCCCCACCCACACGCCCCACCCACGCCCCACCCACGTGCCCCACCCACACGCCCCACCCACACGCCCCACCCACATGCCCCACCCACACGCCCCACCCACACGCCCCACCAACACGCCCCACCCACACGCCCCACCCACACGCCCCACCAACACGCCCACCCCCACGCCCCACCCACACGCCCCACCCACGTGCCCCACCCACACGCCCGCCCACACGCCCCACCCACGTGCCCCACCCACGTGCCCCGCCCACATGCCCCGCCCACATGCCCCACCCCACATGCCCCGCCCACACGCCCCACCTACGTGCCCCACCCACACGCCCCACCTACACGCCCCACCCACACGCCCCACCCCCACGCCACCCCACCCACACGCCCCACCCACACGCCCCACCCACACGCCCCACCCACACGCCCCACCCACACGCCCCACCCACACGCCCCACCCACACGCCCCACCAACACGCCCCACCCACACGCCCCACCCACACGCCCCACCAACACGCCCCACCCACACGCCCCACCCACACGCCCCACCCACATACCTCACCTGGGAGAGAGAGGGGCCACCAATTACAAGACGGGACCAACTCGAGCCTTCAAGTAAATCACAGGTGTTTAGTGGCGTATGCAACCCTACACGTCGGGGCGACGGGGCGACGGGCTCACTAGGAGAAGGGGCAGGAAGGATAGGAGAAAAAAGGATTGGATGAAGGATAGAGAAAGGATAAGAGGAAAAAAGATGGGAGGAAGGATATGAAGAAGGGTAGGGGGGAGGATAGGAGGCAATATAGGAAGAAGGAAGGACAGGAGGAGGATGGACGGGAGAAGTGTAGGATGAAAGATATAACGAGGAAGAATAAGAGGAAATGTAGGAACAGAAGAAGGAAGATAAAAGAAAGAACAAGATCAAGATCGGAGTATACACAACTGAAGAAGAAGAACAGAGGAATGAGGAGGCGCAGGAGCAACAGAAGGAATAAAGCTTGATGGGCGAAGAAAATACATAATATCCAAAAAAAAGTTGGAAGAGAAGCAAAACGATAAAATGAGAGAATACAAGGAAGAGGGACAATAAACCAACGGGGGGGGGGGGAGCAAGAAGAGAAGCCAAATGAGGATTAAGAAGGAGGGACAATGTAAAGAAGAAAGAATTAGTGGAGAGCGAAACCGAGTTATTATTAAATTTGACGCTTTTAACGACATCGTTAGCATGAGGGATAAATTAACCTCTTTGACCACTCCACCTTTATTGAGGACATAATTAACATCTTCCTATCCCTCCCTTCGTTCTCCCATCTCTAATAGGAGGAGCCCATTCGAGGGGATAAAACTCTGTGTTAAAAAGAGAATCGCTAGATACATCTTAAGGTAACTACTCACTTTTAGTCTATCTCCTATCCTTTGGCAAAGAATAGGAGACGACGTCTCACGATGGATGAAACACAAAAGGGGTAGGAGGATGGAGAGACAAAATGAGGCAACGAAAGAGGGAAGCATACAGAAATATACGAGATAGCAAATCAGTCCATTCTCAGAATGGATAGGTGAATAAAGTATATTGATCTACATACAAATATACGCGGAAAGTTGACCAAACCACACACAATCGACTTAAGAATGGTCCAGGACGGACCGAAACGTCGTCGTCCCTTCACCTTCTAGTGTGTGGTCTGGTCAACATACTTCAGCCACGTTATTGTGACTCATCGCCTGCATACGCGGAAACCTAAGAAATGATTCATAATTACGATGGTGTATAAATCAAGATATACTGAGCGGACGGAAGAAAGGAAAAGACTCATTGTCTCCTCTTCAGATGGGTGGAGTCACTTACCTTCTGAGAGACAGGAAGGAAAGTCCTGCTAACCATCCCACATGTTCTCTGGACTATTCACCCAGTGAAGATTGTAACCGTTTTGCCGAGACAAAACGTACAAACCCAACCAACCCACCTAACTTATCAAGGACGATGCACAGAAAACTGAATTATTTAATGCTTTATTTTTTTACTAATACATCGCATTTTAAACGGGCTGATCGATTTCGTAAAAACATCTATTAATTAAAAGGAATGGTTGAACCAGGTCATGCGATGAGATCTAACAGAAAACAAGTTTAATGCAAATTCGAATGAACAGCAGTGAGTCATGCGGCCAGGAAAAGTTTAAGACCAGATTCGACAAACAATTTGAGTCAGAATAGATCAATTATAACGCAAGAAGAACAACAATAAAGAGATAGATCTCACTCTCTCGTATACACTGATGGGTAAACACTGATGGGTAAGCACTGATGGGTAAATACAAGTTGCACTGCCTTAGTTTGACAGCAGAAGAACATTGACCAGACCACACACTAGAAGCTGAAGGAACGACGACGTTTCGACTTAAGAATGGTCCAGGACGGACCGAAACGTCGTCGTCCCTTCACCTTCTAGTGTGTGGTCTGGTCAACTTACTTTAGCCACGTTATTGTGACTCATCGCCTGCAGCAGAAGAACATGCATTTTACTGAAGACGCACATGTTGCTTGGACTGGATGAGTAACGGTGTTCATGAGGTATTGGTGTGGCTATACGTGTGTGTGGAGACGTGTGAGGAGGTGGAAGGGGGGGGGGGGTAAGTAGAAGGCGAAAGGAGAGGGAGAGGGAGCAGATGAATGAGAGGGGGGAGGGGGGGGGAAGACGTGATGAGGAGGACGAGGGAGGAGACGATGATGAAGGAGAGAGAGACACAATGAGGACAGAGGAGACATGATGAGGAAGGGATTGTGGTAGTGTGGTGATGGTGGTGTGGGAATGGTAGTGTGGGGTGTGGTGATGGTGTGGGAATGGTAGTGTGGGGTGTGGTGATGGTGGTGTGGGAATGGTAGTGTGGGGTGTGGTGATGGTGGTGTAGGGATGGTAGTGTTGTGATGGTGGTGGTGTGGGAATGGTAGTGTTGTGATGGTGGTGTGGGGATGGTAGTGTGGGGTGTTTTATAACATCTTAGTTATAGCAAATCATGCAGGGAATACGGACAAATCTTACAAACTTCCAAGTTACTACTTTTTGGGATAACATCACATCAAATTAACAAATAGTGCCTGTAAACGATAGGACAATAATTGCAAATAAATTTGATTCCTGCTAAATTATATAGTAATAGTGTTATAGGATATTAAGTGTTATTAACTAGTTTCTTACGTATAAAAGCTATAAAACATGACTACTATATTAGTCCCGTCAAACTGTGTTTTTGTGACCAGAGAGTATTGTTTTAACATTTAACATTTCTAATGGGAAAACATGCGAATTTCTGTCTTTACTTTCAAATAAAGGCAGAAAAAACAACACATGAATAAAAATTAACACGTATTTATACTAAAGTTGTACAAAACTGATCACAAAAGGTTAAGAAGCGAGTATTTTTTTTTCGAAACTTGCACTTACAGTGTAAGTTGGATTTGCCTCAGATATAGAGAGTATTTGAGTGTGTCAAGCACAAAATACTGCTACATAAACTCGCGTACAATTCTAGGACCTATTCTCTTCCTATTGATCACAAATCATTAACAAAACGCTAAATACAAACTTCACAAATGGTTGCAACCACCACGCTTTCCTCCATTATAATAATAATAAGACTTATTGCTGCACAGAAGACGCCGCAATAAGTTTTCCTTGGAGCACACAACAACTGACGACANGTCGTTAGCTGTGTCTGTTGCCGTTCTCGGCGTCGTTAGCTGTGTCTGTTGCCGTTTCTCGGGCGGTCGTTAGCTGTGTCTGTTGCCGTTCTCGGGCGGTCGTTAGCTGTGTCTGTTGCCGTTCTCGGGCGGTCGTTAGCTGTGTCTGTTAGCGTTTCCGGGCGGTCGTTAGCTATGTCTGTTAACGTTTCCCGGCGGTCGTTAGCTGTGTCTGTTAACGTTTCCGGCGGGCGTCGTTAGCTGTGTCTGTTACGTTTCCGGGCGGTCGTTAGCTGTGTCTGTTAACGTTTCCGGCGGGTCGTTAGCTGTGTCGTTAACTTCGTCCGGGCGGTCGTTAGCTGTGTCTGTTAACGTTTCCGGTCGGTCGTTAGCTGTGTCTGTTAACGTTTCCGGGCGGTTGTTAGCTGTGTCTGTTAACGTTTTCGGCGGTCGTTAGCTGTGTCTGTTAACGTTTCCGGGCGGTGTTAGCTGTGTCTGTTAACGTTTCCGGCGGTCGTTAGCTGTGTCTGTTAACGTTTCAGGGCGGTCGTTAGCTGTGTCTGTTAACGTTTCCGGGCGGTCGTTAGCTGTGTCTGTTGCCGTTCTCGGGCGGTCGGTTTAGCTGTGTCTGTTAACGTTTCCGGCCGGTCGTTAGCTGTGTCTGTTAACGTTTCCGGGCGGTCGTTAGCTGTGTCTGTTAACGTTTCCGGGCGGTTGTTAGCTGTGTCTGTTAACGTTTCCGGGCGGTCGTTAGCTATGTCTGTTAACGTTTCCGGCCGGTCGTTAGCTATGTCTGTTGCCGTTTCCGGCGGTCGTTAGCTGTGTCTGTTAACGTTTCCGGGCGGTCGTTAGCTGTGTCTGTTAACGTTTCCGGCGGTCGTTAGCTGTGTCTGTTAACGTTTCCGGGCGGTCGTTAGCTGTGTCTGTTAACGTTTCCGGGCGGTCGTTAGCTGTGTCTGTTAACGTTTCCGGGCGGTCGTTAGCTGTGTCTGTTAACGTTTCCGGGCGGTCGTTAGCTGTGTCTGTTAACGTTTCCGGGCGGTCGTTAGCTGTGTCTGTTAAGGTTTCCGGGCGGTCGTTAGCTATGTCTGTTAACGTTTCCGGCCGGTCGTTAGCTATGTCTGTTAACGTTTCCGGGCGGTCGTTAGCTGTGTCTGTTAACGTTTCCGGGCGGTCGTTAGCTGTGTCTGTTAACGTTTCCGGGCGGTCGTTAGCTGTGTCTGTTAACGTTTCCGGGCGGTCGTTAGCTGTGTCTGTTCACGTTTCCGGGCGGTCGTTAGCTATGTCTGTTAACGTTCTCCGGCGGTCGTTAGCGACGTTCTTGCTGTGTTCTAGTGATCGTTAGCGATGCTTAATTACAGTGTCCGAGCGGTCGTTAGCTTGAGTCATTAAAGACTCTCTTGCTCCCATTAAATGCTCTACAGCACAGTACGAGAGTGTACAGCAGAGCACGGGAGTGTACAACAGAGCCCAGGAGTGTACAACATGGCCCGGGAGTGTACAACAGAGCCCAGGAGTGTACAACAGAGCCCAGGAGTGTACAACAGGGCTCAGGAGTGTACAACAGAGCCCAGGAGTGTACAACAGGGCCCGGGAGTGTACAACAGAGCCCAGGAGTGTACAACAGAGCCCAGGAGTGTACAACAGAGCCCAGGAGTGTACAACAGAGCCCGGGAGTGTACAACAGAGCCCATGAGTGTACAACAGGGCCCGGGAGTGTACAACAGAGCCCAGGAGTGTACAACAGAGCCCAGGAGTGTACAACAGAGCACGGGAGTGTACAACAGGGCCCAGGAGTGTACAACAGGGCCCGGGAGTGTACAACAGAGCCCAGGAGTGTACAACAGGGCTCAGGAGTGTACAACAGAGCCCAGGAGTGTACAACAGGGCCCGGGAGTGTAGAACAGAGCCCAGGAGTGTACAACAGGGCCCGGGAGTGTACAAGGAGAGCCCAGGAGTGTACAACAGGGCCCGGGAGTGTACAACAGAGCCCAGGAGTGTACAACAGGGCCCGGGAGTGTACAACAGAGCCCAGGAGTGTACAACAGGGCCCAGGAGTGTACAACAGAGCCCAGGAGTGCACAACAGAGCACGGGAGTGCACAACAGAGCCCAGGAGTGTACAACAGAGCCCAGGAGTGTACAACAGAGCCCAGGAGTGTACAACAGAGCACGGGAGTGTACAACAGAGCCCAGGAATGTACAACAGAGCCCAGGAGTGTACAACAGAGCACGGGAGTGTAGAACAGAGCCCAGGAGTGTACAACAGAGCCCAGGAGAGTACACCAGAGCCCAGGAGTGTACACCAGAGCACGGGAATGTACAACAGAGCCCAGGAGTGTACAACAGAGCACGGGAGTGCACAATAGAGCACTGTACGGTCACTTACCGTTCTCACCCCCAGGGGGGACAGCAACACAAGGTGAAATATATCACATAAACACGAAATTAATCACCTTAATGTGACCTTTTTTTTACTTTTACTTCCCTAAGACAAGCTGGCTATTGCCTCTATGTATCAAACATTTACTCTAGTAAATAACAGTAATTAGATCCTTTGTGGTTGATAAAAAAAGAAAGTTTAGAAAACAGCGAGTACAAGGGAAAATTTTGGCTAATATGTTTCGATTAAATAATTTTTTTTGTTCCTCTTTAAACGAGTGACACTGACAAAATAAACGAGTAAATTAGAGCCATGCCTAAAGTCATTAGACAACACTTCAGACTTTATCTCCATAACCTGTATCGTCTACTTAACCCTTCAATACATCGTCCGGGTCAAAGGGGCAAAATCTCTTCTTCACTTCATTCTCTCTTCGGGACTTGTTCTATCCCCTACGTCATGGCTAGACGCTCTCTCTCTCTCTCACCTACGTCACGGCTAGACTCGCTCTATCTCTCACCGACATCAGGACTGTGCCACGCCACAGAACGGAAGAACAAAGAACAAATTATTTCTAATGAGTAACCTGGGCCGTCCTGCCCAGGAACCCTCGGTGGTTTGTAGTTGTCACGGCGGCCACCAGGGGGCCCGAGGTGGAGCCCAGGCTGAAACGAAAATTAATTCCAACTGTTGTTGTATTGGAGCAGCGCTGGCGTACTCGCTTGCATAATATTAAGCGAGAGACGATACTAATAACTCGGTAACTATATGAGTTAGAAGAACGGCCGGGATGGACACAATAAAGCAGAGAGATAAGGGAGGTGTGTGCGGAGGAGAGCCGGGCTGGTGGTTTGTAGTTGTCACGCCGCTCACCAGGGGGCCCTGAGAAGGATATGTTCCTTGGTGGATCTTGATGGATATGTTCCTTGGTGGCTGAAGGATATGTTCCCTGGTGGATCTTGAAGGATATGTTCCCTGGTGGCTCTTGAAGGATATGTTCCCTGGTGGTTCTTGAAGGATATGTTCCTTGGTGGCTGAAGGATATGTTCCTTGGTGGATCTTGAAGGATATGTTCCCTGGTGGATCTTGAAGGATATGTTCCCTGGTGGTTCTTGAAGGATATGTTCCTTGGTGGATCTTGATGGATATGTTCCTTGGTGGTTCTTGAAGGATATGTTCCTTGGTGGCTCCTGAAGGATATGTTCCCTGGTGGTTCTTGAAGGATATGTTCCTTGGTGGATCTTGATGGATATGTTCCTTGGTGGTTCTTGAAGGATATGTTCCTTGGTGGCTCCTGAAGGATATGTTCCCTGGTGGATCTTGAAGGATATGTTCCCTGGTGGATCTTGAAGGATATGTTCCTTGGTGGCTGAAGGATATGTTCCCTGGTGGATCTTGAAGGATATGTTCCTTGGTGGCTGAAGGATATGTTCCTTGGTGGATCTTGAAGGATATGTTCCTTGGTGGCTCCTGAAGGATATGTTCCCTGGTGGATCTTGAAGGATATGTTCCTTGGTGGCTCCTGAAGGATATGTTCCCTGGTGGATCTTGAAGGATATGTTCCCTGGTGGCTCTTGAAGGATATGTTCCCTGGTGGCTCCTGAAGGATATATTACCTAGTGGTCCCTAAAAGACATTCCCTGGTGGCAATTTAAGAATTTCGCAAATACAACTCTTTGTGCTTGCAAGATCGAGCTGTTAGCTCCTGGTTCCCGCCTTTCTAACAGTTGGTTGTCAAGTGTACTGACTCCCAACATATTTGTCTTGTGCATTTTCTGCAGATTTTTCATATCTGCAACATATCTCTCACATACGTACGCATCCCCAGGAAACAGCCCGGAGCAGCTGTCTAACTCTAAGGGACTTATTTACTGTTAAGTGAACAAAAGCACCAGGGGAAAGAAACTCTGCTCATTTGGATCTGTCTCGATCGAGAATTAAACCGGGAAGTTACGACAACAACCAACGAGCGCTGTCCACTCAGCAGCGAGGCTGTGTATTCACCTAGTTGTATTCACCTAGTTGTGTTTGCGGGGGTTGAGCTCTGGTCTTTCCGCCCGCCTCTCAACTGTCAGTCAACTGTAAATACTATTTTTTTTCCACACTCACACACCACACACACACACCACACACACACACACACACACACACACACACACACACACACACACACACAGGAAGCAGCCCGTGGCAGCTGTAACTCCCAGGTACCTATTTGCTGCTAGATAACAGGGTCATCAGGGTGAAAGAAGCTGCGCCCATTTGTTTCTGAACGTCCCGGGAATCGAATCTCGGTCCACATGACTGCGTATCAAACGTACTGTCCACTCAACCACCGGTGTGTGTGTGTGTGTGTGTGTGTGTGTGTGTGTGTGTGTGTGTGTGTGTGTGTGTGTGTGTTATCCTGCTTCTCGTCTTATAGCTCACTTGCAAGAAGCATCTTGTCCCACTACGCTTTCTGCAGCCTCAGCATTAGTAGCAAGAAGAAACAATGCAGCACCTACTCACAAGACAAGCAACCACTGTATGGTGCTTCATACACAGCAACCACTGTATGGTGCTTCATACACAGCAACCACTGTATGGTGCTTCATACACCGCCACCAGTGTATGATGCTTCAGAATGGTGCGCCAACCAAGTTATGCTTCACTATGTCCCTCGCATTTTCTCTTTCTTATATATATATATATATATATATATATATATATATATATATATATATATATATATATATATATATATATATATATATATATATATTAGTCATTGGTATAGTCATTACCAATGACTCCACGGAGCGAAAAGTACCCTTATTGAAGGAGCGAATTGGTACGAAAATTGCACATTTGCCCGGGGGGAAATTCCATAAAATTTCACCCTTATCGTGCGATCGAGCTGTCCTCGATCATACGGACGCAAGAGACCCCTGTAAGATTACTGGTACAGCGGAAGGTTGCTTTATCTTGCTGTAAGATACAGGAGGGGCGATGCTAGCCGTTGGCCGTGCAAGGCAGAGAGAGTTATAGAGGTGTCATGCAGGTCGGGGCGGGGGAAGTTGGATGTGATGTTGAACTGTCTTGCATTAGTTTTTCTCCTGTCATGGATGTGATGATGTACTGTCCTGGATGTGGTGATGTACTGATGTGATGCTGTGCTGACTTGTACAGACAGACAGAAAAAAAAACAATCCTGCTAATTTGGCTTTCAGAAAAAAAAGGTCTTAGTATTGAAGTGACAGAAATTAATCCTTGAATTGGAGAGGCAGAAATAAGCAGTCCTAGCATTTCAGGTACATAAATAATCAGGCCAAGTATTGGAGTGCCAGAAATAGAAGAGATTGAGTGGCGGAAATAAGCAGTCCTAGTACTGGAGTGCCAGAAATACAAGAGATTAAGTGGCGGAAATAAGCAGTCTTAGTATAATTTTGCACAAAGTGGAAAACCGCGCGAGAAGACTCATCTCTAGTCTTGACAAAGTCAGGTGGGAATGGTCTGAACATCAGAGACTATAACACCGTCCTGGTAGGCTTACTGTTATGTACAAGGCCAACATTCTTGAAGTTGCAGACCTGGCCCAACTTCATGGACAACTAGTAGTTGGAGCCTGTAACACAAGGCTCTCAGCTATCATGCTAGAACTGCCTTTATCAAGAACATCACTCGTTCAGTGATCATTCATTCCTCGACAGAATCGCATTTGGAACGTGTTCGCTCAGTAGGTTGATACACGGGAGATCAGGTCAACTAATCACCTGAAGGCTCTGGCACACAGTTGGCTATTAGCTCATCCTGTCCCCTATTTGATTGCTGCTTAGATTTAAACAAAGTGCATTCCCAATTATTCAAATAATAACCTCATGAATGATTTGTAGGGGCAGGCTTCAGATGAGTTGAGGTATGATAACAGCCCTTTCTTGCAGTTTCACTTGATCCGTCAATTTACATCCTTAATGAGCCTTAATGTTAGTTCAAAAATTTTAAATAAATAAAATAAAATAGCACTGGAGTGGCAGAACTAAGTCCTAGCATTGGAGTGAGAAACAAACGGTCCTAGTAATGCAGAAAGTCTCGTATCAGGAGAAAACACCAAGCCACTACGACTATATGACCGACCGACTACTGACCGACTTGGAAGAGGTCAAGATAAGGATCTGGAATGGGACACGGGAAAAGGAATGGTGCACAACCACTTGGACGGTCGGGGATTGAACACCGACCTGCATGAAGCGAGACCATCACTCTACCGTCCAACCCACAAGTGGTTGGTAATGGAGTGGCTGAATTAAACAGTCCTGGTATTGGAGTGGCAGAAATAAAAATTCCAGGCGCTGGAGAATCAGAAATACATTTAGAGAACGTTAAAAAGGGGAAGCATTATCACAGGATCCACGTGTCGGGTTGTGGGTCCTGGTAGAGTTTGTTGTTGTCACTCTCGTCTCCAGGGGGCCGCTACGCTTTGACTTGCCCTCTCACCCACTCCATAAATTCTTGTTTAGTCTCACTGATGTTTTTTCTTACACTGAGCTCGCATTGGTCGCCAGATTCCCCGACTTGTAAGTTTTTTATATATATATATATATATATATATATATATATATATATATATATATATATATATATATATATATATATATATATATATATATATATTGACACGCTTGAGTGTCAAGGGTGTTTGAGAGATGTTATGCGATGAGAGGAACGTCCCTGCCACACTCCGAGATGTCTTGGAGTGTGACAGGGAAGGGTACGATGGGTATTGGACCCCTTTATTTCATCTTGTTCGTTCTTCAACTTGTGTTCAAACTTCAGAAGCTTCTGAAGCTAGAACTGACTGTCTCCCTGCTTGCTGTGACTAAAGTTCTCGCTTCCCGCTTCTCTTGCGCATGTCTCGCTGTGCATGTAATTCTGGCTCTCTTCCCTCTTTTCTTGCACCTGTAACTCGGCCTCTTCACTTTGTTCTCGCACCAGTAACCAACCCTTCTTTCCTCTGTGCTTGCACCTGAGCTTCTACCCTTTCTCTTTCTCTCAAATTTTGCATCTGTAGCTTATATATATTTCTCGAAACAATGATCATAGTGGCTTCGTAACGAACCTTGCGAATCCGTTTTGCCAGGTTCATCACGTCTCTCTATTCCACCTTGCGGAAAATACACTCAAATCCATCACTCTTGGCCTTAAGCTCGGCCATAATATCTCTTCATACCAGCGGCCTCTGATGAGTTTAATTTCCTGTCATCAGCTTGATTAAGCTGATCGCTAGAACAACCTCTAACACTTCTCAGGATTATTATTATCTCAGGATTATAAGGTAATATACTGCTTTCTGGTGATTCGATAAAGCATTCCTGTCAACGTTTGGATTACTCAAGTCGCCAACGATATGTGGGAATCATTAATTTTAATGTACATGGTTGGGGGTAGAAATAGCCTAAGCTACTCTATCCCATTGAGATGTATTTTTTCTTGTCTCAGTAGACATACTTGAACTTGAACTTGATGTACAGGTCAGCCCAAGGTTCTTAGCTAAGCTTCGTGGTTTATTCACAACTCCTGCACCTAATTTTAGACCCATTATATTGAATGCTCACCTATAGAAATCATACGCATCTACATCCCCTTTTTATATCCTTGTTCCTAGCTTTATTTTAATATGCTGCACAATGACAGCCCCTTTCACAGCTGGAGAAATTGCTGACCTGGAGAGCGTGCAGAGGTCCTTTTCTGCTAGAATCCACTCAGTGAAACATCTAAACTATTGGGACCGACTAAAGTGCCTAAATCTGTATCCCTTGAGCGCAGGCGGGAGAGATACATAATAATTTACACGTGAAAATATTAGAGGGGCTGGTCCCAAACCTGCACACAGAAATAACCCCACTTGAGACGAGAAGACATGGCAGGATGTGCAGAATACCCCCGTTGAAAAGCAGGGGGTGCAACTGGTACTCTGAGACAGAACTCTATCAACATCAGAGGCCCGAGACTGTTCAACACGCTCTCGCTACACATAAGGGGCATAACTGGCAAACCCCTTACAGTGTTCAAGAGAGAACGGATAAGCACCTCCAAAGGATACCTGATCAACCAGGCTGTGACTCATACGTCAGGCTGCGAGCAGCCGCGTCCAACAGCCTGGTTGATCAGTCCATCAACCAGGAGGCCTGGTTGATGACCGGGCCGCGGGGACGCTAAGCCCCGGAAGCACCTCAAGGTATCCTCAAGGTAATATAAATAATCAATAACCCACTCTGTTCAACATGATCTTTTGTAGAAAGCATTATACTGAGTGGAAATGTCGCCCTGCTGGATAGAAGAGTGGGGGTGGGGACGGGGGTGGGGGGTCGAATCGAATCCAAGACCCTAGGGCAGGTAAGCATGGTATGGAAGGCTAGGGCGAGGATGCCAAAAACTTGAGCAGGGAGCAGGGTACAAGTCGGAGGAGCGGGGCTCGGTGGCCCAACCACCGCGGGTTTGACTTTGGCAGTGATACTGTACAGCGCTCTCGTTGTCCATTTGCATACCTAGCCATTGCACATAAGGTCGGTTCCAAAGCAGCTGGCAGTTGGTGGTGTTACTTCACTCTTAGCTCTTCATCCGCCGGTCTTCTGGCTTCAGAGCTCTTTTTATTTATTTCTTCTGGCATTTTCCATCAAGCTTGAGTCGTTGGTCTTCGTGGTAGTCTTACTTCTTGTTGACACTACAGTGTTGTCGTTCGAGGTTGTAGGTGTGGTGTCCAGAAGGAAATCTTCAGGTCTATAGTTGCCCTTCTGTTGATGTGGGGATGATGCTCCAATTGAGACACCTTCGTCTGACGAATCGCTTGCATCAAAAGCAGAGGCAGTGTTGACCAGACCACACATCAGAAGGTGAAGGGACAATCGACTTGAGAATGGTCCACGACGGACCGGAACGTCGTCGTGCCTTCACCTTCTAGTGTGTGGTCTGGTCAACATACTTGAGCCACGTTATTGTGACTCATCGCCTACAGCAGAGACAGTGATCCTTGTAGGTTGAATAGTAGCAGGTCCTGCAGCCAGAGTAGAAGGTTCAATGGGCGTATACAGGGTCTGTGGTGTGATGGTAGTAGATAGTTCTAAAGGTGGCACTGTGGCAGACTGTTCATATGCAGGGGCGGGTGGAGGAGCTACAGCAGATGTCGTCGGCTGTGGAGGCGTTGTTTCCGAGGCCGCTTCCTCCATAGTTGTGGGAACGGGCCTTGCAGCCGGCGACAGTAGATCAGCAGCGTTCACAGTGATGTTCGAGTCAGAGGCCTGGGTAGAACTCTTTAACTGGAGTAGAGGTGGTGTAGACTTCCTCGGGTACGTGAACGCCGGGAGGCCATTTGCAGCATAGAGTACGTTCAGAATCCTCATATATTCCTGGCCGTTGGGGCCAGCAATCTTGTCAGCCACCATGGGTAAGTGTGCACCGTGCTGTGTAGTGTGTTAGTACCGGTATCTGCTGTGGCGAAGGCTGAGTCAGTGGTTGGCTGTGATGGGGTGGTGACACAGCTGGGTCGGTGAGTGGCTGGTTGACTGGGAGCTGGGCCTCCATTGGCTGGGTTGCTGTGCGGTAGCTCTTCCTCCTTCCGAACATTCAGGATGAGAGTGGGCTGACCTCCTTGTGTACTGCACCTTGTCGACTATCACATGATCGGTCGATGTGGGGTGCGAGAGCGGACACGTTCGTTCCCGCAGTAAGGGTACAGAAGAGTCTGTGTCCTGGGGTGTTTCTAGAGATTATTTAAGTGTCGCTGAGAAGTGTAATGTCTAGAGTTCTCGTCATGCTGATACGGAAGAAGTTCATCTCGTTACAGCATAATGTTCACACCCAAGTTTCAAACGTCCTTATTCTGGCCACCGTGCGAGTGAACGACTTTCGCTAGCGTCAGGTGGGAAGATCAAGTGAGAGAGAGAGAGAGAGAGAGGAGAGAGAGAGAGAGAGAGAGAGAGAGAGAGGAGAGGAGAGAGACAACAACAACATACACATACAAACACACAAGTGAAGAAGTGTGACTCACTGGCGCGTGAAATTATAGTTTGCGTGACATTTATTCCATATTGACTGTTCCGAGATGAAACGTTATCAATATACGTCAAATATAGAGCAGTACGAAGCCTGGCCGGTATCCTCCGTGACCGGACAGGCCGGTATGCCCCGTGACCGGCTGGCCGGTATCCCCCGTGATCGGACTGGCCGGTATCCTCCGTGGCCGGTATGCCCCGTGACCGGACTGGCCGGTATCCCCCGTGACCGGACTGGCCGGTATCCCCCGTGACCGGACTGGCCGTATCCCCCGTGACCGGACTGGCCGGTATCCCCCGTGACCGGACTGGCGGTATCCTCCGTGGCCGTATGCCCCGTGACCGGACTGGCCGGTATCCCCCGTGACCGGACTGGCCGGTATCCTCCGTGACCGGACTGGCCGGTGTAATCCGTCACCTCACGACCCCTGCTCCACTGCGCGTGCGCACCTTGGATCCCCACTATAATCAGGAAATCACCATTAATCTCCAAGGCAGCCGGCGACGCGATGACAGAGCCATCTCTCGGCCGGAGGTTGCACGATCATCCACCTGATACCAACTATGAATTTGTGAGCGTCATGATATGTATGGTTTTGCTACACACTGAACTGT
>WNGS01169217.1:5939715-5949988 GCA_020271785.1 Procambarus virginalis
TTAGTTAATAAGCGCCAAGACTGACCAATCCTTATAGACGATCATTGGTGCGGTGGTCACGGTACTGTGTACGTTTAGGGGTGATCCTGGACGGCATGGGTTCGAATCCTGGCCGGGTCAAAGAGTTCTTAGTGATATATGGCTTGCGCGTTCATGCAGCTTTCTCACACAAATTAGACTCAGTGCGGCCCGTGCATGCGCCAGAATTTGATGAAAAACTGTACCCAAATGGAACCATGAGTGTCGTCGGGGGTTGGTCAGTCAGGGAGCTTAGTTAATAAGCGCCAAGACTGACCAATCCTTATAGACGATCATTGGTGCGGTGTCACGGTACTGTGTACGTTTAGGGGTGATCCTGGACGGCATGGGTTCGAATCCTGGCCGGGTCAAAGAGTTCTTAGTGATATATGGCTTGCGCGTTCATGCAGCTTTCTCACACAAATTAGACTCAGTGCGGCCCGGCATGCGCCAGAATTTGATGAAAAACTGTACCCAAATGGAACCATGAGTGTCGGGGGGTTGTCAGTCAGGGAGCTTAGTTAATAAGCGCCAAGACTGACCAATCCTTATAGACGATCATTGGTGCGGTGGTCACGGTACTGGTTACGTTAGGGGTGATCCTGGACGCATGGGTTCGAATCCTGGCCGGGTCAAAGAGTTCTTAGTGATATATGGCTTGCGCGTTCATGCAGCTTTCTCACACAAATTAGACTCAGTGCGGCCCGTGCATGCGCCAGAATTTGATGAAAAACTGTACCCAAATGGAACCATGAGTGTCGTCGGGGGTTGGTCAGTCAGGGAGCTTAGTTAATAAGCGCCAAGACTGACCAATCCTTATAGACGATCATTGGTGCGGTGGTCACGGTACTGTGTACGTTTAGGGGTGATCCTGGACGGCATGGGTTCGAATCCTGGCCGGGTCAAAGAGTTCTTAGTGATATATGGCTTGCGCGTTCATGCAGCTTTCTCACACAAATTAGACTCAGTGCGGCCCGTGCATGCGCCAGAATTTGATGAAAAACTGTACCCAAATGGAACCATGAGTGTCGTCGGGGGTTGGTCAGTCAGGGAGCTTAGTTAATAAGCGCCAAGACTGACCAATCCTTATAGACGATCATTGGTGCGGTGGTCACGGTACTGTGTACGTTTAGGGGTGATCCTGGACGGCATGGGTTCGAATCCTGGCCGGGTCAAAGAGTTCTTAGTGATATATGGCTTGCGCGTTCATGCAGCTTTCTCACACAAATTAGACTCAGTGCGGCCCGTGCATGCGCCAGAATTTGATGAAAAACTGTACCCAAATGGAACCATGAGTGTCGTCGGGGGTTGGTCAGTCAGGGAGCTTAGTTAATAAGCGCCAAGACTGACCAATCCTTATAGACGATCATTGGTGCGGTGGTCACGGTACTGTGTACGTTTAGGGGTGATCCTGGACGGCATGGGTTCGAATCCTGGCCGGGTCAAAGAGTTCTTAGTGATATATGGCTTGCGCGTTCATGCAGCTTTCTCACACAAATTAGACTCAGTGCGGCCCGTGCATGCGCCAGAATTTGATGAAAAACTGTACCCAAATGGAACCATGAGTGTCGTCGGGGGTTGGTCAGTCAGGGAGCTTAGTTAATAAGCGCCAAGACTGACCAATCCTTATAGACGATCATTGGTGCGGTGGTCACGGTACTGTGTACGTTTAGGGGTGATCCTGGACGGCATGGGTTCGAATCCTGGCCGGGTCAAAGAGTTCTTAGTGATATATGGCTTGCGCGTTCATGCAGCTTTCTCACACAAATTAGACTCAGTGCGGCCCGTGCATGCGCCAGAATTTGATGAAAAACTGTACCCAAATGGAACCATGAGTGTCGTCGGGGGTTGGTCAGTCAGGGAGCTTAGTTAATAAGCGCCAAGACTGACCAATCCTTATAGACGATCATTGGTGCGGTGGTCACGGTACTGTGTACGTTTAGGGGTGATCCTGGACGGCATGGGTTCGAATCCTGGCCGGGTCAAAGAGTTCTTAGTGATATATGGCTTGCGCGTTCATGCAGCTTTCTCACACAAATTAGACTCAGTGCGGCCCGTGCATGCGCCAGAATTTGATGAAAAACTGTACCCAAATGGAACCATGAGTGTCGTCGGGGGTTGGTCAGTCAGGGAGCTTAGTTAATAAGCGCCAAGACTGACCAATCCTTATAGACGATCATTGGTGCGGTGGTCACGGTACTGTGTACGTTTAGGGGTGATCCTGGACGGCATGGGTTCGAATCCTGGCCGGGTCAAAGAGTTCTTAGTGATATATGGCTTGCGCGTTCATGCAGCTTTCTCACATATATATATATATATATATATATATATATATATATATATATATATATATATATATATATATATATATATATATATATATATAGGTTCCAGGACAGAGCCTTGAGGCTCTTCACTAACAATAGTTTCCAACTCTTACTTGACCCCATTTATACTAACTCTGTTTCCTCTGATATAACCATGCCTTTACCCAACCTAAGATTGCACTCCAATACCGTTACGGTAATTTCTTTGGGGCAGTCGACTACCTCAAAAATGCTGGATTATGATGAAAGTAATTTGTTTAACATGAGCGGCTCTTAGTAAAGCCATGTTGTGAATCATTTATTAAACAATGTTTTTCAAGATGTAAACAAATAGCTTTTGCGATCATCGATTCAAACAATTTTCCCACAATAGACGGTATACTGAGTAATAGATAGTTGGTCGCAAGTGATCTATCTTCCTTCTTAAAAATCAATACCACATGAACAACTTTCCACAACTTTGATACTCCTCTCGACTTTAAGGACAGGTGGTCACCCCTATCCTTCACCAGGGCAGGTGGACACCCCCCCTATCCCTCACCAGGGCAGGTGGTCACCCCTATCCCTCACCAGGTCAGGTGGGCACCCCTATCCCTCACCAGGGCAGGTGGTCACCCCTATCCCTCACCAGGTCAGGTGGTCACCCCTATCCCTCACCAGGTCAGGTGGGCACCCCTATCCCTCACCAGGGCAGGTGGTCACCCCTATCCCTCACCAGGTCAGGTGGGCACCCCTATCCCTCTCCAGGGCAGGTGGACACCCCTATCCCTCACCAGGGCAGGTGGTCACCCCTATCCCTCACCAGGACAGGTGGACACCCCTATCCCTCACCAGGGCAGGTGGACACCCCCTATCCCTCACCAGGGCAGGTGGTCACCCCTATCCCTTATCAGAGCAGGTGGACACACGTGTGTCCACCTGACAGGCAGTTGGTGACCTGGCAGATGGTCTCCACAGCGACGCCATGTAGTCGGAATCTCTCCTCTTCCAGTCTTTTAAAGCAGAACGTTAATATTTAATATTACTCCTACCATTTAATTACGTTCCCATTAGTTTCCAGACCAACAACGACTGGAGAGACGTTAGTGAAGCCTTGTGGTGAGGAAATGGTTTGTGTTATTTTTTGACTTGGAGCAGAGAAAAAGAACTGAAGCAGAGACGATAAAATCATTGGAGCAAAACGGGGATCGAAGGACTTTATAAACACCAAAGGTGCTCACAAGTCTTCTAAACTGATGCGGTATGTCATGAGAAATTGATAAAAAAAAGAGTAGCAGATGGAGGGTGTCAGGTGGCAGCACCACAAACTGCAGCACAAGAAGCAGCATCAGCAGCAGTATCAATACCACCAGAAGTAGAAAGGATAACAGCAGCAGCAGTAGCAGCAGGAACAGGAGTATTTCAGGTGGCAGAACCACTAACGGCAGCTGTAGGATGTCAGGTGGCAGCAGCAGCAGCAGCACCAACAGCAGCAGCAGGGTACTTACTGGTGAAGCAGTTTAAACAGAAAGGAACACTTTTATAGAGCTGGTTAACCAAGGAATGACAGCAAATTCCAACGAATAGACCGCAAATAACAGAAAGGAGTAGATAAATCAAGTAACAAAAAGTGAATAAAATATTCGTAATAAAGTGAACGAGTTAAAAAAAAAGAACTCGTCGAGAGAAAACTAACCGGAAAACGAAGAGAAAACTCATCTAGGAAGCTGACCGGAAACATATATCCCCCGACAACATTTGCAAGTAAACGCCCATAAATTATTATAATAAAAGAGGGGATGGGGAGGAGGGAGAGGGAGGGGGGTAATTATATTTCAGCGTTGGAATTATGAGGATTTTTTCCCCCTCTTTACTTGCAACGATTATATCCCAGATCTATTTTATCTTTCACTGGCTATGGGGGTTTGGCTCTGTGTCCGTCTGGCCTGTTTACTGCAGGTGAAGGTGTCCATCTGGCCTGTTTGCTGCAGCTGAAGGTGTCCGTCTGGCCTGTTTGCTGCAGGTGAAGGTGTCCGTCTGGCCTGTTTGCTGCAGCTGAAGGTGTCCGTCTGGCCTGTTTGCTGCAGCTGAAGGTGTCCATCTGGCCTGTTTGCTGCAGCTGAAGGTGTCCGTCTGGCCTGTTTGCTGCAGGTGAAGGTGTCCGTCTGGCCTGTTTGCTGCAGCTGAAGGTGTCCGTCTGGCCTGTTTGCTGCAGGTGAAGGTGTCCGTCTGGCCTGTTTGCTGCAGCTGAAGGTGTCCGTCTGGTCTGTTTGCTGCAGGTGAAGGTGTCCGTCTGGTCTGTTTGCTGCAGGTGAAGGTGTCCGTCTGGTCTGTTTGCTGCAGGTGAAGGTGTCCGTCTGGTCTGTTTGCTGCAGGTGAAGGTGTCCGTCTGGCCTGTTTGCTGCAGGTGAAGGTGTCCGTCTGGCCTGTTTGCTGCAGCTAAAGGTGTCCGTCTGGTCTGTTTGCTGCAGGTGAAGGTGTCCGTCTGGTCTGTTTGCTGCAGGTGAAGGTGTCCATCTGGTCTGTTTGCTGCAGGTGAAGGTGTCCGTCAGGTCTGTTTGCTGCAGGTGAAGGTGTCCGTCTGGTCTGTTTGCTGCAGCTAAAGGTGTCCGTCTGGTCTGTTTGCTGCAGCTAAGGTGTCCGTCTGGTCTGTTTGCTGCAGGTGAAGGTGTCCGTCTGGTCTGTTTGCTGCAGCTGAAGGTGTCCGTCTGGCCTGTTTGCTGCAGCTGAAGGTGTCCGTCTGGCCTGTTTGCTGCAGCTTAACCTAATCAATTCCAATATAAAGAAGACCAGAGAAAATGTGTGAGTCGAAGAGAAGGAAATATACAAAATTATAACATATGAGAAAAAATATGATAAAACGCTAAGAAAGCGGACAGAAAAAGGAATAGGGCTGAGGTATAGACCAACAAATATGAGTGAGGTATATAGGCTTACAAATATAACAGAGGTATATAGGCCTACAAATATAACAGAGGTATATAGGCCTACAAACATCGATAACGCTTCAATGTGAGTTCAAAGAAGGGGAAGTCTTGTCTAATACTCCTTGTAGAGTTCCGTGTCAAGATATCACGATCACACACACTAGGAAAGACAATAGTGAGCTGACAACATCTTATTTAGCTCCCGCAAGGTCTTCGACACTTCCACGCTGGAGGCGACTGTACTAACTCAAGTAACAACGTATAACTAGAAGCACGCTCAGCTGGCTGGGAGAACATATCATAAACAACAAGTATAGAAACTAGTGCTTCTGACAGATGAGAATGAAAGTAGCCAGCGGAGTGCCGCAAGGGTCAGAATTAGGGCCGATACTGTTTCTGATTACGTAAGAAGTATGTGTAATGTTTTGCTGATCTTATCTCGTTTAGTGAAGTCTACATCAACAGGTGATGCAAACTCCACTTGGTACCTCTAGCTCAGCCTCTGCCTAGCAGTAGTAACGTCCTGAGTCTACTAACTTTATTGGAAGATTTATTGGTCTTCGGTTCTTCGTTCTCTGAGTACTTAGTGGGTCATTTTTGGGTTCAAAACGTATATAATTCTCGTTGTGGGGTACAGAACGCCTGAGATCACAGGCAAGCACTTACCGGATGCACTTGCCGGCCTGCACTTACTGGCCTTAGTCTATATATTTCATCATAACCTCATCTGTTTCATGACTTTGCTTAGCATCTCTCCCGACAGTGATATGTTGCAAGAGTATATAGCATTTTGTCACCACCAGCAGTAGCAGCAGCAGCAGCAGGATGTCAAGTGGCATCACCAGCAGCAGCAGCAGCAGGATGTCAGGTGGCATCACCAGCAGCAGCAGGATACATACTGATGAAGCAGTTTAAGCAGTAACATTTTTATCGAGCAGGTTAGTCAAGGAATGACAGCAAGTTCCAACTAACAGGCCGCAAATAACAGAGAAGAGCAGATAAATCAAGTAACAAAAAGTAAAGTGTTGCAAGAATATATCAATTTATCGGTATTGATGTGTTCTACGAGTGTAACATTTTATAGCTAGAGTTGATTTGCAAGATTAAAGCAGTTTATCGCTATTGTTGTGTTACACAAGTATCGCATTTTATTGCCAGTGATGTGTTGCAAGAGTGAAGCACTCTATCGCCAGTTTTGTGTTGCAAACGTAATAGCATCTCGTCGCCAGTGGTGTGTCAGGCAGGTATAACGTCTCGTCGCCAGTTGTATAAGAAATGGCCAAAGCGTCAAGCCCTGAGGACAGTTCACTACGCCGAGGGTCGTTCAGAGAAAGACTTGCACACAACAATAGTCAGCTGTACCAAGGGGAAGTGCAAATGACATGCATTAGTATCTTTAATGATACGGTTGGTGGCAATTAAGCTCGCATGACGCATATTAAAAAAAAAAGAAGAGTAAGTAAAACTCTAATAAAGCGCAGATAAATAACCCAACAAGTGGACGCAGATAAAAAAAAGCACTGCCCCCCCCCCTTCTCTTCAACCCCTCCTAAAAAATATTGAAGATATATAAAATTAACCCCCCCCCCCAAAAAAAAAGTAAGCAAGCGTCAATATTTTGACCTAAAAAGGAGTCGAGATAACAATCCAAAACAGATGATGACGGATGATGCTGTGAACACAGGAGAACACCTGTTCCCCGGATGACTGACCGGAAGTATAAAATCCCAGACACGTTTGCAGGCAGTTTACCCATAAATCAGTAAGCGAAAAAAAGGTCATTATATTCCAGTATTGCAAAACAGGATTTATTTTTATTTTAGGGGGGGAGGGAGAGGGGGGAGAAGATATTCACTTCCCAGAACCCAAGGGAGAATAGAAAACAAAGACATGAAGGAGAAAATAAAGAAACAACGAAGGATATGATAAAGCAAATAGCATGAATATAAGAACATGGTTTAATTGAAACAATCCCCATATAATTTGTTCAGTAAATCAACAACCCAATTTCCAAGCCAATATTTACCCAGGTCTTTTCAGAATTTTAACATATCCTATTTGAGTAATTAGTTGTGTGTTCAATTGTGAAACGTTACATATAACGTCATACAATTAATCTGTTTGGTATACCCTTTTTATCCACTTGAATATTTCACTGATATTCCTTCTAACGTTTCGCCGTTCCAGAGAATGTAAATTTATCTTTCTTAATCTTTCTTCATAAGGAAAACAGAACACGAAACAATGGAGATACATATTTTGGATAAGTTTAAATTCGGGAAAGACCTGGGTAAATACTGGTTTACCAGTATTTACCCAGAAACAGAACTGTTGATTTATTGAACAAATTACACGGTAACATAAAAGGTGTAGGTTATCTTGAGGTTATCTTGAGATGATTTCGGGGCTTTAGTGTCCCCGCGGCCCGGTCCTCGACCAGGCCTCCACCCCCAGGAAGCAGCCCGTGACAGCTGACTAACACCCGGGTACCTATTTTACTGCTAGGTAACAGGGGCATAGGGTGAAAGAAACTCTGCCCATTGTTTCTCGCCGGCGCCTGGGATCGAACCCAGGACCACGGGATCACAAGTCCAGCGTGCTCTCCGCTCGGCCGACCGGCCTGTGTAGGATCAATGGATTGTTTCAAACGTAGGTTTGACATATATATGAATGAGTTTGGGAGAAAATATATAGGAGCTGCCTCATATGGTCTCTTCTTGAGGTTATCTTGAGATGATTTCGGGGCTTTTAGTGTCCCCGCGGCCCGCTCCTCGACCAGGCCACCACCCCCAGGAAGCAGCCGGTGACAGCTGACTAACTCCCGGGTATCTATTTACTGCTAGGTAACAGGAGCATCAGGGTGAAAGAAATTCTGCCCATTGTTTATCGCCGGCGCCCGGAATCGAACCCGGGACCACAGAATCACGCGTACAGTGTTCTGTCTGAGCAGTGAGACTCACAGTGCCTCAGTGAGCAATGAGAGACAAATACACTCTCAGTGAGCTAATCTCTACCATGGGCGACTCCTCCTCCTTCTGAGTTCCCACACCTACTCATCTCCTCCATCTCTTCCTCCCAAATCTGCTCATCTTCATCCTACACATTGTGTTATTTCATCTCTTCGTCCTCCTTCTCAAATTGACCTCCCTTTCCCTCTTCCGCCTGCTCTTTAAAGCCAACCTTTGTCTTCTTATTCTGCAAGGAGGACTTTCTCACTCCCTCACATCTCCCACACCTCACACCTCTCTCTCTCTCTGTCCCCCACCGGAGTCTCGTTGTCTTATGGCACACACACACACACTCCCTCACGCAAGAGGGTCTTGCTTCAGCCTCTCTGGCCTCAATCCAGGACGCCTTATTCTTCTATCCCCATAAAAAGAAATGTTAGAGGTCGCTCCGTTCGTTGTTCTTCACGAAAACCAATATTTTTTAAGTGCTCTGCCCTTTCCGTCGTTCCCTCCCTCTCTCTCCCGATGCTAAATTTCCAATGCATGCATTCACAAAGGCCGCGGAGAAGGGCGTTTACCAGACAATATCTTAAGAAAGCAGAAAGCTTCAATATAATCTCTCGACCTTTTGGCCCATGTGTTTTCGGGCGTCTCAGTTATCTGTCTCGCACTAATTCCAAAACATTACCTGGGTGTATTTCCTCCCTAAGCACCTCTGGTCAGGCATGTGTTAACGAGGCGGCGGACGGTGGTGTTAACTCCCTTCCCCCATCCTTCCCCATCCTTCCCCATCCTTCAGAATGAAGCCATGATTACCGACACTTCCTCTCGCGAATTCTGCGATTTGGATCATCGGTTATAAGGATGTTAATCCTATATCAGTACTTTTCTTTTTAAGTGGAAATTTGTACGCTGTTACGTATGCAAAGTTATTCTTTGTTAGCTAATAATTGAGCTCGCACGCTTGCGCGCACACACACATACACACACACACACTCACACACACACACACACACACACCACACACACACACACACACACCACACACACACACACACACACACACACACACACACACACACAGGGGTCTGGTAGCTGAACGCGCAGCACGCCGGACTCGTAATTTTGGGGCCGGGTTCGATTCCCGGACCAAGCAGAAATAAATGGGCAAAGTTTCTTTCACCCTGATGCCCCTGTTACCTAGCAGTAAATAGGTACTTAGGAGTTAGACAGATGTTACGGAGCTGCTTCCTGGGTATGTGTGTGTGTGTGTGTGTGTGTGTGTGTGTGTGTGTGTGTGTGTGTGTGTGTGTGTGTGTGTGTGTGTGTGTTGTACTCACCTAATTTTGCTTGCGGGGTTGAGCTCTGGCTCTTTGGTCCCGCCTCTCAACTGTGTGTGTGTGTGTGTGTGTGTGTGTGTGTGTGTGTGTGTGTGTGTGTGGTGTGGGTGTGTGTGTGTGTGTGTGTGTGTGTGGTGGAAAAAAATAGTTAGTGGGTAGTTACAGTTGATTGACAGTTGAGAGGCGGGCCGAAAGAGCAGAGCTCAACCCCCTCAAGAACAACTAGGTGAATACACACATGCGCGCGCGCGCGCTCAGTTTCATATTTTTCTGCCCGGAGTTAAAAAAAAAAAAATTCTTATTTTTTTTACAAAACATACTCCCCTGTTAAGTATATGTTGCCCCCAAATACACACGTCTCATGTACCAATCCAATATAGAACATACTACCTCATTAAGTGCGCCGACCGTCAGAACGATGTTCAAAGTTATACCCACCCTTGGAACGAGGGCCCCGTGTAGCACATCCACCGGGGAAATATCTCTCGTTCGTTAAGTCCCGACACTGTCGGAGCGAACCTTTAAATATATACACAGATCTCAAGACACGAGACAGATTCTCTCTCTCTCTCTCTCTCTCCTTTTTGCTCCCATGACTCTAGGCATCCCCACTCCTTACTCACCTGAGTATATCTTGGTGCTGAGTATACACGCTATATATATAGTATTCACGATGAGTATACCGTGTATTGCAGCTCACAATCCCCTCTCCCTTTCCAATTCATTCCTATCCC
>WNGS01169217.1:5980874-5997043 GCA_020271785.1 Procambarus virginalis
GGATTATTTGTAGATACATCTCTAAGGGTGGGGGAATGTGAGTGGGAAGGTAGTGGGAAGTGGTTTGGAGGTGTGGGAAGTATGGGAATAGTGCAAGATGGTGTAGGAAGTAAGAAGTAGAGAGAGCTTTCTTTATACCGAGAACTACAATTCTTAGTTCTCCATGACTGCTCTCTCCCTTTTTGGTCCACTGTTTTCTAATTAAGTGATCATGATTCAAGTTCAACATTACTAATTTTTGCTTTCAGTCTATTGGCTGTCTCTGCCTCCTCCTGGAGGATATTTATGTATGCTGTGTATATTTATGTATGTTCGGAATGTATATTATTGACTCGGTCTTCTGCGGAGGAAGAAGACCAAGATCATCTTCTTCTACAGGGAAGCTGTAAATCACAGCCACCTTACCTTTCCTTCTTTCCAGCGAGATTATTCCCACGATGCTGCCTTTTTAGATGAAGTCAAACAGAAGTAACAGTAGCAATAGTGACAGCAGCAACGGGAGCAGCAAAAATAGCCATAACTGTCGCAGCAACAACAAACAATTGCCAATTATTCTTTGGTAATAATTTTAAAGATATATCAGTAACTATCAAGAAGTAAATATCTGTAATGGCCAGAAACCATTGTCTGTACTCACAAAGTAAACTCATCTTATTTATGATTTCGTAAATGTTTTGCTCCTCCTAGAAAAACAAGCTGAAATGACATTAAAATAACAAAAATGGAATTTTGTTTAAGAGTACTGTAAATTGCCTTTTGTAACGTGAAGTGAAATACCCCGAAAAAGGACCGAATTGCAGAGAAATAAATTATAAGTTCAAGAAGACCACAAAAAGCCAAATATAAACAAACGAACACAACCGTATTTGGTAAACAATGCGAACACCATAATCAACATGAACACACTTAAGAAAGAAGAGAGTAAATGAACGGTGCAGACAATGAGGCCATACGATAAGGCCGTTGCTGGCCTTTAAAAGAAATATTAATAATAATCTCAAGTTTTTGAGATTCTAATGTCGCCTCTAAGCCACCCGCTACAACAGGTCAAACTATTATAAAATGTTACACTCATTTCAGGAACGAGGTATATTTTTGTGTAGTGTCATTTCTCTGTCGGTCGCTTTAAGGCGAAACCTGATTATCTAAACCACACAATACTTAAATAACCAATCCTATTAAATGATAAATCTGAGACGTTAATTGTTGAGTGACTCTGTGCTCGGGCGAGTACTCGCCTTAATGTGTCTTCACAGTCGAACTTTATTCAGCTTTAGGATACCGCAATTCCAATCGCTGGTTGTTCAGTGCAAAGACTCCTGACGTATCTTTATATCATATAATGTTGAAATTATGAATGAAGTTGGTTTCTACAGCCAGTTCATTCCATTTCCCTCAGAGTCATTCGCTAATAAATGTGAGCTCTATAGCTCATTTGTTCCACAAGTTTCCATCTATGCCTTCTTGTTCTAATACTATTTATTGTAAACATTTCCTGTTTTCCATCTTATTAGTCCTATTTTGTATTCCTCCAGACTCCTCTTTACTCCTCTTTTCTACTGACATTAGGCCATGGCCTTTCATTCGGTAATTAAGGTACCAGCCTTTTTTCAAACTTCTTTACCTTTAAAAGTTTCTACGTGTACTTTTTTTGAGAAGAGCTTCACGATGGGGCAGCATACTACAGATCTTGTCTTACGTAGGTGGAGTCCAGAGATCGGAATGCCTCCTTAGTTAGGTTTCAGAATGTTGTTTTGTTGCTTGCCATTTTAGAGTATGCTGCCAACGTTAGTCTATTCCTATGTGCCTATAACATTAGACCTAGTGGTATATTTGCTTAAAGTTCTTTTTCCATCGTCTTTGAAGAGAGCTAGTTCCCCTTCATTGTGTATCGTCCTGCTGATCTCCTGCCGCCTGTTTCACCTTACACATGCTGGTGTTAAAATCTAGAAGCCATTTCTCCGAATAACTGCAGCGTGCCTTGGTCACTTTGGAGCAACTTGCAATACTTATTTTTTGTCGACTCTTCTCAATAATTTTGCATCGTTCACATCAAAAGAGGCATAAAACTCTACCTCCGTAGACATATCATTAGTATAAATAAGATATCGTACAGGTTCTAGCATAGATCCTTGAGGAACTCTTCTTAATATCCTACACCCTCTCACAATGATTCTCTGGAAGATCTGTTAGATTCTCTCTCTCACTCAATTCCGTTTCCTCCCTATTTGCTTCGCAAAAATATATGTACTAACCTCATATATCATGCTGCATCTAAACCTTTTAGGCAGGCTAGAAATACACAATCTATCTTTCCTCCTCTGCCCTGTCTTATTATCTTTAGGTTATATTATTGCTCAACTAAAGCCATGTTGGTGTTTGTGTGTGTCCCTTCTCCTGTCTAGGTGTAGAACTAATCTTACCATAGTTATTCTTTGAAGTACTTTGCAGAGAGTGCTGTTGGTGACACTGGTGAGTACTTAACTGTTCCCTTTCTAGCCGGTGGTGACAGTGGAAGAAAGCCATGCAGAGGTTTGACAGTGGAAAGGGGTCATGCAGCGGGTTGAAAGTGGAAGGGGATCATGCAGGTAGTGACAGTAGGAGGAGGTCAAGTAGATGTCAACAATATCAAGGGGGACCTTTTCTTTCATTTCACTGTATATATAAGGGAGTAAACTCACACGTTCTCATCCAAGGGGAGACTTCTTGAGCCTGTAGAACTGAATAGAATGCAACAATTCCCTTATCAATAACAGTAACAATTACATATAATTATATAAAACTCCACTTGAAAAACAAACCGTATAATATATTATATACAAACTCTATAATAAATGTAAATTGCTACATTTAACTTGATTACTGAATAAAGTATAAAAAGCGACCCTAACACATAATTGTGTTTTTCTGATTCGCGTCAATAACGAGGAAAAAACGAATAGCTTCGCCGAGCCAAAAAATTCCAAGTTGTCAGCAGTTATAAATCTTCTTAATGTACCATTATTCAACATTAATTCGAAGATTCCAAGCCTGGCAGCAATGCTAGAAAGATCAGTCTTACATTCAAGATTATCTCGATCGTCCTATTGGGCATCACCCCATTATCCTCATCTCGTTCTGATCATTATTCTTATATAAAGTATCTAGACAATCGGCTCCATTAACTACAAGCTATTTAATCAGCTGATGAGAAAGGATTACGAGCCATTCATCCGAGAAGAATTATGTCAATTATCTGATGAGAACCAAAGGTCTTTCTGGAGAGAACAGGAGGTCAATAATCTGTTGAGAACCATGCAGAGGTTCCCATCAGAAGTGAGACTCAGAAGCGAGACTCCTTTGAAATTCAGAAGTCAAAACTCTGTTGAGAACCGAAAATTATCTGATGATAACCGGAAGTCAATCATCTTATAAGAACCGAAAGTCTAATGAAAATTAATTGTCAATCAGCTGATTAAATCCATTAACCAACCAGCTGATAAGATCCATTAGTCAATCAGATGTCGAGTATCACAAGTCAGTCAACTGATGAGAGCAACAAATTGACAGGTTAGAGCGGAGGAACAATACTTAAGCTGTGTCGCTTACGTAAAACAAATACATGTAAATATCTACACACACACACACACACACACACACACACACACACACACACACACACACACACACACACACACACACACACACACACACACACACTGCACTAGTATCCTTAAGGATACATTTTAGAGACCTCATTTAATGAAGTTCGGTCTCCATGGTATAGCCTCTTGGGAGTCGACCCGGATACCGGTTCGACCCGGGCACTGCCGGATGCCTTAGCAAGTATATAAAGAAAAAATGTGTAAATTCAAACGACATAACAAAACACGTCACTGAAACATTTTTATACTCAAATCCCAATTTGACACAAGCACAGGAAAAGACGCCAAAAAATGTTATCACGACAAACACAGCAGTAGTCCAAGAGCTGCCCCATTCCAGAGGTCGCATAGATAACTATCAGACGAGAGCGCATCCATCACAATCGCGCCGGCTGTTTGGCGTTTCTGTTGAAGGGGAAGGGAGGGAGGAGAGGGGGAATGGGGGGACTTCGGGGGATAAAAGGGAGGGGGGGAGGGGGGTTTAGGTAGCAAGTATGAGCAGGGAGGGGGTAGTGTGGGGAAGTAGGGGTTGTGGGCAGGGTAGGGGGACAAGGAGGAGGAGGAGGAGGAGGACGGTAGGAGTTGAAGGCCAGGGAATTATAAATCCATTATTTTCTTATTTGCATCACGACCAATGTCGTGGAGATTGTTGTCTTGAAGGACCCATCTGAGTAAAATATGGGACTCATCTATAAATCAGCGGCGGGCATGCGAGGCTTGGCGGTGATAGACAAAGACTTGAAAGAGGTGAGGGACAGGCATAGAGAAGCAGTACAAGATGAAACAGAGGCGCGGTTACACAGATACAAAGTGACAAGTAATGAGAAACGGATACAAATTAAACAAAGATACACACATGAACAAAAAGTCAAAAGCCACATTCATAAAATAGACAGAAGACACATACATAAAACAGACAGAAGACACATAAAACAGACAGAAAACACAGATATAAAACAGACAGTAGACACATAAAACAGACAGAAGACACATAAAACAGACAGAAGACACATAAAACAGACAGGAGACACACAAAACAGACAGAAGACACATAAAACAGGCAGAAGACACATAAAACAGACAGAAGACACATAAAACAGACAGAAGACACATAAAACAGACAGAAGACACATAAAACAGACAGAAGACACATAAAACAGACAGAAGACACATAAAACAGACAGAAGACACATAAAACAGACAGAAGACACATAAAACAGACAGAAGGCACATAAAACAGACAGAAGGCACATAAAACAGACAGAAGACACATAAAACAGACAGCATAAACCGCAGAGGATCAGTACGACCTGCGGCTGGACCCCACAAGACAGAAGAAGACAGAGATGGAGTCCAAGTTGCCTCTCGTGAAGCAAATGACATCACCGAGTTTACCAGATGGTGGTTGGTAACGACTTACTGGGTGATTGGTAGTTGGTTACGACTGGTAGGATGATTAGTGATTGGTAAAGAAGTGTTAGGTGCTCTAATGGGTGGGGTAACCACCTCACCTTTCTTTATTCCTATATTAAATAGATAATACTGTCTCTTAACTCGCGTTTACTTACACGCTACCTCCGAAGATGCTAAGGTGTAGTTTAGCGAAATGCGGCCTTTGGTGACACGCGTCAGTCATTCAAATAGAAAATTAACTCTCAAGTTCATTTTACAACTTCCTCCCCAAGTTAAGAACCTTAAAGATATACAGAAGATTCGGGATATAACCAAGATTTTTTACTCAAGTCATTGTGTAAAACTCTCGGTTATATTCTATACAATATATAATCGCCACATAAAGTAAATATATATATGCATTTTCCTCTTGTATTCCTCTATGCATTTCCTTTTTCCTAAGTTGTGCAAATTGCAATCTCCTAAGATTTCCATTTTCCATTTCGTTATTAGATGAGCTGAATTCCCCAGTGGGCAGAAGGCATCATAACCCCGTAACGACAACCTCGTGCAGTAACACGACACACACAACAGACTGTCAGCGGAATCCTCCGGCCGTAGCCATTCCCCCCTTCAGCATCCGTCGCTCAGTCATAAACACTGGCATCCTCAATCGTAAAAATGCTGGCTTGAAGATGTTCATATCGCGTCCCCCCGGCCCACCCGGTCTCCTCCAGCACAGGCGGACTTCGCCCCGGCGGCCGGAGGATTCCCCCGGTGAGCTTATCGGATCATCAGCTGAATATAAAAATAATATCACATCGCTGCTTTCCATTACCACTCGCATGGGCACAATGGAAGCACGCCGGGTGATTGCTGCATGCACGGGTTAATCGGTCCGAGCAATAATCTGTATCTTATTATAGCGGCACTTTATCCTCCGCGTGCCTCTCATGGCGGAGAGGAGGAAGGGAAGGGAAGGGAAGGGACGGGAGGGAGAGGTTTCGTTGATAAGGAAAACGGGAGAAAAACGCTGTAGTGAAGATTGTTATTAGTTCCATGTGGATGCAGAGAGCGTTGTGATCGAGGATCGCGGGTTCGATAACCATGGCAGCACCGAGCGTTAGAGCCATGCTTTCTTCCACTTGATGACTCTGTGCTCTCTTGCAGTAAATGGGAACCCTGTGAGCTACTGTGGGATGAACCCTGTGGAAGATTAGTAGTTAGACTTGTAGTTAAATAAACACGCGAACGCACGCACCCACAGAGTACACATATACACATATACACACATACACACAAACTCTTCAGCACGGGTGGAACACGAACAAGGGGACACAGGTGGAAACCTAGTACCCAAATGAGCCACAGAGATATTAGAAAGAATATTTTCAGTGTCAGAGTAGTTAACAAATGGAATGCATTAGGCAGTGACGTGGTGGAAGAAGACTCCATACACAGTCTCAAATCTACATCTGACAGAGCCCAGTTGGCTCAAGAATCTGTACATCAGTTAATTGACAGTTGAGAGGTGGGACCAAAAAAGCCAAAGCTCAACCCCCGCAAGCACAACTAGGTGACTACATACCAGTTAATTATAAACCGATTGGTTACAGTCGTGTCCCAGGGAGAATTAGTAGGTTCGTGTTAGTTAGCTTAACATGAACCCTCCACTAACATTGCCCCACCACCCACCGCCAACACCACCAAATCCCTCCACAAACACTGCCTCACAATCACCACCATCACCACCACCAACACCCTCCACCACCCCCACCACCACCATCACCACCAAAACCCTCCACCACCCCCACCACCACCATCACCACCACCACCACTTCCACCTGCAGACTTCACCAACTTCCCCCACGCCCCATCAACTCCGCCCTAAGCAAACAGTCCACGCCCGCTGACCCTCACCAACGACGTCAATTCCCAATCACTGAACACGTTCCATTGACGCCTGGCCGCGGCGCTAACAAATCATTAGTGAGAGAGAATCAGGTCGACCAATCAGACAACATTAATGAGGAATTAGGTACACGAAACCTCGCTATGGCAGGTATTGTGAGCAGCGGAGGGATTGGGGATGGGAAGGAGGGGGGGAAGGATAGGAGAGGTGGGTATATAGATATAGATGGAAGGGAAGCCAAGGAATAGAAAACTTATATTTTAGTCCAACGGAATGTGATGCTCGTATATAACACAGGGGAAAAAATCAGCACTCAAGTGATCTGCAATTAGAAGACAGCTCGGAAATGTGAGGAATTTGTCGTGGAGGGTTAAGCAAGTTCGTAACTTGGAAAGGTTAAACTTGTTTAATATAATTCAGTTTGGTGGTCATCATTAGCACGTGTGATAGGAAATGCTTCTAGCACTTAAATCCTAACTGATAATTAGCGTCAGTCAGTATAATTATATAGCGCTCGGAGGAGATATGACGAAGGATTATGAGCTGCGATATGAAGACAGATTAAGAGCTGCGATTTGAACAGACTTAGAGCTGCGATATGAAGACGGAGAGAAAGAACGGAGCCCAACCACTTAAACCATCGACCTAGGATCGAAAGCCGACCGTGCAAAATATTGTAAAATACTTGGCCTTGCTAATAACACAACCATTTCACAACAACTTAAAAAAAACACTAACACCAGTGATGCAACGCCAACCGGAAAAAAGCAACCTTGCAATATAAAATATATATCACAAACACAACAGAAAAAAAACCTTTTGGTCACGCTTCGGAAACCAGACCAGTCACGACGCTCAGCCTCGGTGGCATGCAAGAAGGAATGAATCCGTCAATCTACCCAGAAGGCCCCATCGACACTGACCCCCATCTACAAGACGTGCCCCAAGGAACCAGACACCTTACGGGCTCACCATAGCCCGTGCTACTTGGAACTTGTTCCGAGTAGCAGAATCTATAACAACAACAACAACAACCAGACACCCCGCTTAACTCAGGGTAATCTCGATTGATTGATTGATTGATGAAGATTAAGCCACCCCAAAAGGTGGCACGGGCATGAATAGCCCGTAAGTGGTGGCCCTTTGGAGCCATTTGCAGTATCATTAGCTAATACTGGAGATCTGTGGAGGTGCGACTGCACCCTACGGAGAGGTCGTGACCTATGAAGGCAATCTCCTCTGTGTTCATGCTATATAGTCATGAACATGGCGTATAGGCTTGGAGCTGTTTCCTGATACCTCCCTTCCACTGTGTTCACATTTTGTAAACCTAATTGATGCATAAATCTTGTTTAACATTTATGCATCGAATCAGTGGTAGATAAAGTGAGTTTGTGTAAACAGCGTTGATGGCTGGAAATTTATTTCGAGGATAAGGAAATAAATATGCTTGCTTAATTCCTTGCGAAATGACTTGAATAAATTACGAAAAAAAAAGCAGGCACAGAGAAAACATGACATATTCATCAGGAAACCACAAGGTGGAAGAAAAACTACGAGTAATGCAAAAAAATATATTTATAATTCTAAACCACTGATAAAATAAATCACTAAGCATACCTGGGTGATGCTGCACTAATATATGAGCGCCTTAGAAGAGAAGGAGGAAAATGAAGATGAGGAAGAGGAGAAGAAAAAGGATGATAAGGAAGAGAAAGAATGAAAATAAATAAAAAAGTAGGGGAAAAGAAGGAAGTTAAAGAGGAGAGAGAGGCGGGGTAAAGTATAAAATGAGAAAGAGACTGGGAAGGAGAATACGAATGAAAAATAGGTGAAAGACGATGAAAGGAGGATTAAGAAGAGCAGAAGGAAGGTAGGATAAGGAGAGGAGGAGGAAAGATAGAGAAAAGGTTGGTCAGCACGCCAGGTATTCCCCAGGCATGACTAGCTATGGCTCCAAGGAAAACAAAAAAATGAAACGACACTCTGATGGATTTGGTGGATGATTTAAGTGCGAGCAAATGGTTGAAAAACTCGGATACCTGCACGCTTAACTGGACCTAATAACAAATACTTCCCTATATTTTTCCAATTTTGCATTAATGTGGAATAAATGTGTCTGGAGGCATGACTTTTAAAATTAAAATGAACGTTCTCGAAGAACAAAAAAAAAAGTTTTTTTTTAAAGAAATGACTATTAAAAACAACAATTAATAATTCTGGCCTTTTAGACAATGGACGAATATCTTGCATAAGTAAAATATCATTGGGCGAATCTTAATACATTTAGATAAAGATCTGGCGGAGTATCTGACCAGCCCATAAAACCTCGAGCTAAAACAATAGACAGTCAATGATTGTATCCAAATTCCAGGCGAGCCTCGAAACCATTGTTAAGGATTCGAACACCGATAGCGGAGATTCCTCTGATAGATTACCCACAATCCTCTGCAATGTTCCTGCCAGCTGATCTCTGTTTACACCCGCGTAGCCGTCCATTCACGAGAGAGTCCCCAGCCATGCCTAGGAGCTTAAGGCTGTGAATCACTTAAGTCTTCCTCTAATCAGAATACTTTTACACCTGACCGTAGAGTCTGACATACAGGGAAAGGGAGACTTGGTGACAGTACAATACTGCATACAAAGAGAATCATTACAAGGATTATTTTGGGTCTGTTTTGTTTTGTTTTCTTCTCATATTCTTTTAATATATTTGGAATTTCTAAGTTTTTCTTCATTTATCGTTTGCATCGTAATTCCTGTCTTCCACTCTGTGATTCTCTACGCAATTATGACTCAATTTAGATGCCCATTCGATAACAAAGTGGTCAATTCATTTATGAATTTCTTAGTTTGCTTGAATATTTTTACTCTATATTTTCGATTTTAAATATTTTATTCAGTTCATTGATAATATTTATATATCTGTGCACTCTAATACCAGTTATTCAAGTGGTATCTGCCTCATATATATATATATATATATATATATATATATATATATATATATATATATATATATATATATATATATATATATATATATATATATATCCACCATCCTCAAACGTTAACCCTCTTGAGCTGGGAACCTGCATCTTTCTCCATGTGTGTTTGCGTCTCCATGTATGTACACGCCTATATGTACCCACATATGCTTGCAGGGATGAGCTTCAAGTCATTCAGAAGCCTCACAGTTCGTAAACTAAACCTTTTTTTTCCTGTTTTCTTACCTTAACTAAATTTAAATTTGCGAATTGAGTTTAATTTCACTCCTTTATTGAACTCATGCCACTTGTTTACAAATTTCAAACTGAAGTTCTTTCAGACATCTCTGTAACTCATCTGAGTAACTCCTCTCTGTAACTCATCTGAGTAACTCCTCTCTGTAACTCATCTGGGTCTCCAGCTTCTTTGTCTACATTTTCTAATCCCCCTTAGATCCATATATGTAGTAATCATGTCATCTCCGTTCCCTCTTAGGGTTTGAAGTCCAGTAGTTGCTTCACTCTTCCTTCATAGATCAGTCTCCCTGAGCTCAGGAACGAGCCTTGTGGCATGTTTTATGTCCGTTTCTTGATCAGTTCGGATTTTTTGGGTGTGTGGTTGGTCTATGTCAGGGCTGCATGCCTATTGGTTCCACATAGGCTGCAAACAGCATCCGTTGTGCTCTTTTCTCAAAGTTTCTGATATCTTTAAGTATGGTGACCAGTTTGCTGTTTGCCGATTACATTATTCTATTATTGTTTGCATTTGTAGATGTGTGTTTGTGTGTACTCATCTATTTGTACTCACCTAGTTGTGGTTGTGGGGGTTGAGCTCTGGCTCCTTGATCCCGCCTCTCAACCATGAATCAACTTTTATTTGATTGTTGCCGCCGAAGGCGGCTAGTTTATTGTGCACCCCATACTCACCCTGTGAGCAGTAGGGCAAAAGCATTACAGAGGGCACAAAAGGTCTTTATCAGACCTCATCTTAGATTATTACATTAACAGTTACATCTATCCTTCACACCTTATAGCTACAATGTCAGCTAGTTGCAGAGTAAGTGTTATTTCAAGAGCTACATATTTACAGTAAGTTATCATACATTAATGGTTGGTCTTATCGCTAATACATAATAGTTTGACCAATGGGAACATTACAGAGTCATAGGGGAGCTTCTGTTTATTATTAGTCCTCACAATACACTACTTGTTTCTGAATCTCATATGTCGTTCATCTATTGGAAGCGAAATGTGGATACAGTGCAAGGATTTCAAATAATTTATCCATGGTAATAAGATAGGTTGCCATATCATACAGAGTGAGCTTAGATTTATGAATCAACTGGTTTACAGATTCCTGGGTCTACTGGGCTCTGTCATATCTATATTTGTGTATGGAGTCAGCCTACACCACATCACTGCCTAATGCATTCCACGTGTTAACTACTCTGACACTGAAAACGTTCTTTCTAACGTCCCTGTGGCTCATGTGGGTACTCAGTCTCCACCTGTGTCCCCTTGTCCGCGTACTATCCGTGTTAAAAAGTTTATTCTTATCTACCCTGTCAATTCCTCTGAGAATTTTGAAGGTAATGATCATGTCTCCCCGAGCTCTTCTGTTTTCCAGTGTCGTGAGGTGCATCTCACGCAGCCTTTCCTCGTAACTCATGCCTCTTAGTTCTAGGTATGCCTAGTTGCATACCTATGAACTTTTTCCAGCTTTGTCTTGTGCTTGACAAGGTACGGACTATATGCTGGGGCCGCATACTCCAGGATTGGTCTTACATATGCTGTGTTCAAGATTCTGAATGATTCCTTACACAGGTTCCTGAAGGCTGTTCTGATGTTAGCCAGCCTCGCGTATGCCGCAGATGTAATTCTTTTTATGTGGGCTTCAGGAGACAGGTTTGGTGTGATATCAACTCCTAGATCTTTCTCTCTGTCCTCTGAGAACACACACACACACACACATCTTTCTGTGTGTGTGTGTGAGTGTGTGTGTGTGTGTGTGTGTGTGTGTGTGTGTGTGTGTGTGTGTGTGTGTGTGTGGTGTGTGTGTGTGTGTGTGTGCGTGCGTTTAAATGTGCGTGGTGTGTCTTTATGTCTGTATATGTATGTGTGTACATCTATGTATGTACGTAAGCATAATAATGCATTAACAAAAAACGCCTTAATACCAGGAAAATGAACTCCTATCCACTTGTCCCAACATACCTACCCCCTCGACCTTACCACATCCACTCTGAATGAAATCCCATCCTCCTCCCCCCCCCCCCTCACCACCAAAAAAAAGAAATATAACACTGACATAATGAGGTATGCCACTTCTCTTCAGAGTCCATTTAAAGCAATTTGATCCCCTTTTTAAAAGGCCGTCACCTTGCCCGGACAGTAGTTCAATAGACCCTTGAAACGATATTCAGTCACTTGTTCCTCGGACAGTTTCCAAGGATTGTTTTATCATTCTCTCAGCTTTCCCCATATAAAGTCTATCGTCGCTACAAACTGCTTTTGGCCCTCCAAAATATAATTTGTAAATACTTTTATGCGATTTAGTGTTTGGGTAAATAGTGTGTATTATATTATAGAGCTCCAGCACGCCCCATGTTGTGGTACCCCAGTGTTGCCAAATAGAGAGAGAGGAGGGGGGGGGACCTTGAGATCGTAGTGTTACCAATAGTGGTGAGAAACAAGTGTTACCAACTCTACCTCTACACTTGTCATGGCAGATTCTATATACAATCTTCCATATCAGCCCCCTCACTCCCTCCCTCCTCCCTCCTCACGCCTTTCTCCTATAGTCTGCCAGATAAGTGTTTTCATTCTGCTTTAGAAAGTAAAACTACCCTATTTTATTGATATGTAAATTTGAGTTTTTTTTTTTAAGATATGGTTTCAACTTCTAACTCGTTCAGAAATTAACGCTAAATAATCTGTTTCTGAAAGGATAGATTAAATCATTAAGGCACTATGCCATTGCGTACGTATGCATTTGCACGTACACAAGACATTAGTACGACAGCATCCCGAATACCCTCTAATACATGCTTTCTTTTGCACAGGTAGTGAGCAGTCATGGCACTGTCTGTTCTCTTGGCACTGTGGTAGAACAGGTAGAACTACCTGTTCTACCTACTCTTCTTCTTCTTCTTAGTACAAGGCACTAANTTGGGCGGTGTATCTTATCTTGAGATCTTGAGGTTATCTTGAGATGATTTCGGGGCTTAGCGTTCCCGCGGCCCGGTCCTCGACCAGGCCTCCTTTTGTTAAACATCCCCAGGAAGCAGCCCGTAGCAGCTGTCTAACTCCCAGGTACCTATTGACTGCTAGGTAACAGGGGCATCATACCGAAGGCCGCATACCGAAGGACCTCTTGTATGGAGAACTGGCATCGGGAAGGAGACCCTCCAGAAGACCTCAGCTGCGTTTCAAAGATGCCTGCAAACGCGACCTTAAGCAGCTGAACCTCGACATCAACACTTGGGAGGCAGCAGCTGCGGACAGATCTGCCTGGTGATGCAAAGTGCAGAAGGGACTCCAGCAATTCGAGGATGAACTGAAGAGGCAGGCGGAGGGTAATAGACTTTAGAGGAGGTCTCGACCATTGTCAGACGCACCCGCTTCGGTGTTTATCTGCGCTCGCTGCGGTCGGGACTGTCATTCTCGGGTTGGCCTACACAGCCCAACCTGTCCTCTTAAAAAGAACGTCGCTTTTGGCCGTTTGCCCGTATGGCCGAATATGGACGTAATTTGAAAATGAAAAAAAATTTGAAAATAAATTTGGTATTTTTTTTTTCAACAACAGTAAGTTAATTTAAGGGTCCTCTGATAGGTTAGGTGGGCAGGAAGTTCTCATAAAGTTTCAAAACGTTATGAAAAACGTGAATTGAAAGTTTCTTCTCCTAGCGTGTCCGAAGAGGCCGGACGACTCAAACAGAAAACGGAACAGTACGTCACTTTTGTGAGTCGATTTCATTTCAAATTACGTCCAAATATGGCCATAGCGCGCATACGGGCCAAAAGTGACGTTATTTTTAAGAGGACGGGTTGCACAGCCATCTACACTACACTACAACGACTACACACCCAGGGTACAACTCCATAACCCTAGGGATTGACGGATGCCTACTACTACTACAACAGGGGCATCAGGGTGAAAGAAACATTTTGCCCATATGTCTCCTCCTCCACCGGGGATCGAGCCCGGAACATCAGGACTACGAATCCGAAGCGCTGTCCACTCAGCTGTCAGGCGCGGTGTAACCTACAGTTTAATGCTAATCTATTCTCCAAACGCTGACCATCAAGACATCTCTCCGCAAAAATTCGTGTCACCTCATTTCAACACCCATGGAATGAGGAATTGAATCCCTTATCAACCAAATCGTTGGGAGATCCTGGCGCGGCTTCTGTACGAGCCATTGAGATCTACATAAGTCGACCTCGCCAAAGGATACTCCAAAGGATCCTCCTCCAAAGAATACCTGATCAACCAGGCTGTGGCTCATAAGTCAGGCTGCGAGCAGCTGCGTTCAACAGCCTGGTTGATCAGTCCAGCAACCAGGAGGCCTGGTCGACGACCGGGCCGCGGGGACGTTAAGCCCCGGAAGCACCTCAATGGAAGGTAACGCCACTTCCACCCTATCCCACGACCACAATGATATGTCCATCGTGTTTTGTATCTTGATGTGATAACTTGAAGTCCCTTTTGGGTTGCGCACTCGTCCGTAAACATCCTCTGGTAGTCATGTGGGTAGTCACATAGGGACAAGAAGGGTTACTGTTGTGCAAACAAAAACTTGGGTTTACCATAGAAGACTGTCGGACTGTTAAGACCCAGTCTTCTTTATGATTCTACAAAGTCAAGTCTTGCCACAGGGGTTTTATCCTGGAGGTCCTGTATCCGATGTTATCAAACACTGATTCCCCCCCCCCAGCTGTTTAACTGCTTCGTGCATTCACTGTCGGTTGCCTTGACTATCTGTCCAAGAAAATTCTACTTCCCAATTGACCGATGAGTCTGACCCAAGAGCACTTCAGCTGCTGTTCTTTCCTCTGATCAATGCCATTAAGACATAATCGTCACTGTCTGAGCTTTCGTGTAACGACAGTGAGGACGGAAGACACTCGCGAGTGGGTGTCGCATGCGTGCTCAGAGTGCCAAGTGAGACTCGAGAGCCAATCAATCTCTGCCAATGAGAGCTCACGAGAGGTCAGCATGACTCGCTCTGATTTAGTGGCGCTGCTAACCTCAGCCAATCACAGCAGGCCAGGTGCCGCTTTTCTCCCAAGGACTACGATAAGACATGCAATGTGGAGACGGAAGTAGGTAGTGAGTGAGAGACATTCATCATCAAGAGTCATCTTCATGTTTTTTAGACAGAAAATAATATATTTTTATAGAAATAAAATACTACACATTTGATGATAAAATAATTCATTTACTACGTCAAAAACTACCCAAACAATTACAAACGTTGGAAGAAGCTCATTGTTTAACACGCAAACAATTAAACCAAATATTACACAGAAAACTTGTTGTCCACTCATCACACATCAGATCGAGAGAGAGAGAGAGAGAGAGAGAGAGAGAGAGAGAGAGAGAGAGAGAGAGAGAGACAGACAGACAACAGACAGACAGACAGACAGACCGACAGAGACAGACAGATAGACAGATAGAAGACAGGACAGCGAAGGACAGACAGACAGACAGACCGACAGACAGACAGACAGACAGACAGACAGACAGACAGATTCATAGACAGAGGACCCAGACAGAGAGACACAGACAGAGAGACACAGACAGAGACAGACACAGACAGAGAGACACAGGCAGAGCGAACAGACGAGAGAGACAAGAAGAGAGACACAGACAGAGAGGACACAGACAGAGTAGAGCAAGGAAAAGAAAAGAGGATATAAAGGATTTCAAAGCAAGCAACACCAAGAATCCCTAGCAAAACCATCGTCCTAAGAAAGTGGGAAGATGTAGCAGGGATTAAGGCGAGACAATCATTATCAAAAGTGGCGGAAAGAATCGATCTGGATTATCCTCCCAGTCGCAGCGAAGCAGAAGCCTAGGCGGGGCGGCACAGCAAGGAGCAAACCAGCAGACAGACACAGGTCAAAAACGCAAAGACTGTTATCAGCTGCTCACGGAGTCCATTCATTGCGTCTTGGGGGACCTGTCAATCAAATACTCGCTAATGCATTCATTCAACTTGCGTAGTACTT
>WNGS01169217.1:6050599-6068099 GCA_020271785.1 Procambarus virginalis
TGAAGCTGGTAATCCCTTGTTGAAACCAATTACTAAAAACCCTTATTGGAAGCATTCGAAGCAAAATTTTAGCTCACTTCAAATGAACAATAAACACTCAAGTCTAAGCTAGGACCTTTCAATCGCATTTTAAAATGACAGAAAGACCCGTAATTTCGGCCTACAAAATGTGAAGGAACTAAATTTCTATCTAACGCAGCCAGAACGATAATCTAGCCGAGCCTAAGAAGCAATATGGCCCCGGCCCATCCTACTTCAGGAAGGATCTTCCACACCATTCAGTGGATGGAGGCTGCTCTATTACGGAGTGGAGGAGTGATGGTATCAGAGGCAAGTATGCTTGCCTCGCTTCCTTTGCTCTTGATAACGTCGCCTCTTGAATGTTATGATGAATATGGGTTCTACTGGAGGGAGGAGAGAGAGAGAGAGAGAGAGAGAGAGGAGAGCCTGGTACGGGGAGAGACAATAGGGAAAGGAGGAAAGAAATGGGGTAAAAGTGGGGGAAGAGAGATGGAGAAAAGGGTCATATTTGGGTTAAGGGGCGAAATGGTATGGGATGAGAAGGATGGCCCTGAAGGATAAAACATATATTTTAGACTCTGAAGTTTTGTTACACGTTCGCATTTCTTCTCATAATTCTGTGACCTTCACTCTCAACTTTTCTTTGAAAATTTCTCGCATAGCTGAACCCTCGCTAGCCTTTCCATCGGGCTCATCTTGTTCTCCCTCCCTCCTTCCTTAAGCACGATCAAGAAACTGGCAATACTTGAAAGCTAAATAACACACAGGTTCTTGTTCGGCTTGACGCTGTCATTTTGTCGTGAGCTGCTGCACCATGACATGGCTTGCGCGAGGAAAAGCTGAGGAAAACAAAATAATACTGACCGAGTTGTCTTCTTTTGACCACTTCTGGTTTAAAGCTTGACGTTGTTTGCCTTCACTAGCCCACTTTGGTGGCGGAGGTGGTGACATTGGGTCATGGTTTCTACTGTGAGGATGGGGGTACCGAGCCATGGCTTCTGCCTTAAGAATGGGGCACAGGGTCATGGCTTCCACCCCAAGAATGGGGCACAGGGTCATGGCTTCCACCCCAAGAATGGAGCACAGGGTCATGGCTTCCACCCCGAGAATGGGGCACAGGGTCATGGCTTCCACCCCGAGAATGGGGCACAGGGTCATGGCTTCCACCCCGAGAATGGGGTACAGGGTCATGGCTTCCACCCCGAGAATGGGGCACAGGGTCATGGCTTCCACCCCGAGAATGGGGCACAGGGTCAAGGCTACCACCCCGAGAATGGGGCACAGGGTCATGGCTTCCACCCCGAGAATGGGGCACAGGGTCATGGCTTCCACCCCGAGAATGGGGTACAGGGTCATGGCTTCCACCCCGAGAATGGGGCACAGGGTCATGGCTTCCACCCCGAGAATGGAGCACAGGGTCATGGCTTCCACCCCGAGAATGGGTAACAGCATATATAATAAAGATTCTATCCTTCAAGAACCCTTATTTAAGTCACGACTTGAACTCGAACATGGACGTACATTTACATCTCATACCATAATAGCAAGGGGTGACATACATGGGAGAAAGGGTATACCTTGCGAAGGACCCGAGGATCAACGTCGCAACGGCCCGGTTTCTGACCAAGGCTTCCTGGCTAGTGGTCCGGTCAACCACATTGTTGGACAAAGGGGATTTAAATGTTAAATATAGAAACACAAAGTAGAACACGAAAGTCCTGGATATATAATAATTTGGAAATAGGGTTGTATGAAATGACCGGGTGACGTAATAGACGTGGGATGGTTTGTTTGTTTCAAGCGAAGGTTAAACATAGATATGAATGAGTTAATGTTGATACAATTTAAGGTTAATGTTGATACAAGAAGGAGTTAATGGGCTGTAATGTAGATACAGCCCATTGGAGCTGCCTCGAATGGGCCATATTAGACCTTCGGTGATTTACTGCATTCTTATGTTTAAGATTCCTCTTAATTCGTATAGATTCCCTATTTTAATGTGTTTTAAATGCATGACAGAAGTTTTAAGCTTCACAAATTATGTGATTTCAAAGAAAATCGATTACAATTTTGATCTGTTTATAATGAGTAAGACATAATAAATAATAATATAAACTTGAACATAACATTTTGGACATGCAAGAAATCAAGATCAGCGCTATTCATTTCACTGTCTTATTAAACTATCATGCAAAAAAAAGTCACATGTATGTGGATCCTCAATCAAATCAACACACTCTTCTATGTTACCATAGAAGAATGGAATCTGCTTCCATTCGCCTTGAGAGGAGAACCTTCCCTACCTACCAACCTACGCAGAGACTCACTTTGGACCTCATTCCCACCTACCCAGCTACTTCCCTTCTCCTATACCTCACCTACACCCAGTTAATCCCGTGTTGTTCATACTCACCTCACCAGTATCTGATCCCCACCTCTATGAATTTCTACCTCAATTCTCCCACACATTCTCCCCACCACCACTACATCTCCACTACACCTCCCCATTTCAACTGAATCTCCTCGCATAGAACTTTCTCCCCAGCACCCAGCTCCCCAACCTACCGCTTGCCTTGTTCAACAACGACTACAAATAAGAAATTACACTCCTCAGCTATAAAGACCAAATTAGGATCTGATTAATGGCTCAAGAGAATTGCTCGCCTATGTTTCTTACGCTTCCCTGGTGTCAGTGTAGCCTACTGGGACGCTGACCTTCGCTGACTTTCCCGGTGTCAGTGTACCTTACTGGGACGCTGACCTTCGCTGACATTCCCGGTCAGTGTACCTTACTGGATGCTGATCTTCGCTGACATTCCCGGTGTCAGTGTTACCTACTGGGACGCTGATCTTCGCTGACATACCCGGCGTCAGTGTACCTTACTGGGACGCTGATCTTCGCTGACTTTCCCGGTGTCAGTGTACCTACTGGGACGCTGATCTTCGCTGACTTTCCCGGTGACAATAACATCAATAAATCTTAAGGGAAGACCAATCACTCATAACAAATAATCTCCCAACCACTTGGGCTGGACGGTAGAGCAACGGTCTTGCTTCATGCAAGTCGGCCTTCAATCCTGGGCCGTCAAAGTGGTTAGACACAATTCCTTTTCCCCGTCCCATCCCCAATCCTTATCCTGATCCCTTCCAAGTGCTATATAATTGTAATGGCTTTACACTTTCTCCTGATAGTTCCCTTCCCTTCCTAGCAAACTCAATGGTGTTCTATGATAAAATATAGAAAAAAGAACAAGATAAAGAATGATGAGGCCGATCGCTATTTATATACTGGCCCACATAAGAGACTTTAAACACAAACGTTAAAGACAAGTGGAGTAAATGGAACAGCTCAACGAAATCGGACGAAAAGTACCAAGCAGGCAAGAGTCAGAGAGTCACAGTGAGGGGCGATAAGTTGAACTGGCTAAGGTAAAAAGGCGGAGTACCTGAAGGAACAGTGTTGGGTCCCATACTATTTCTCGTTTATGTTAATGGTCTATGGGCGCTGAGTACTTCATTTCTAAATTTGCAGATGCAAACTTAATGAAAAAGAAGGACAGACGTGTGGTGTAAAACACTGCAAAAGGATAGAGTTTGGACAAAAGAACTGCAGAGTTTGTTCGAGAAATGGCTACTTGATTTCAACACTAGTAAGTGCAAGGTAATGATAATAGAAATAGGTGACAGGAGACCAGCAGGGAATAACGTAATGCAGGGGAGTTATCACCCTGTAATGACTAGAGAAAAAGACCTAGGAGTAGATATAACATCATGGCAAACTCCTGAGGTACATATTAATAGGATAACGTCAGCATCGTATTTGTGTATTTCTTACACTGGCAAAAATCAGAAGAGTATTCAGGAAGCTAAATACAGAATCATTCAGATCACTGTACCTATGCCAGCCGCCCTATTTTCTACCCTTCATGTCAAAGAGCACATACGGAAACGAACAGTTACAGAGGTTTATAACACAGCTCCTCTCAGAATGGCGAGAGATGAGGATATGAAGAAAGACGGACAGAGCTAAGCATAACGCCCCTAGAACTGATGAGAGAGTAGACATGACAGCTGTATAAAACTCTTAGAGGGACTGACAGGGTAGAAAAAGAAGAAATGTTCAAATTAATACCAATAAAACAAGAAGACATGGATAGAAGCTTTAGAAACAAATGAGCTAAACAGCTGTTAGAAAAAAATTTTGCTTATGAATATTAGGAATTGGAATGATCCAAACGAACCGGTCGTAGCAGTGAACACCATCTATAGTTTTAAAAGTAGATTTGATAAAAAAAATAGAGCGGAAGTCACTGCATTTAACAACTGGCGTTTGTAAAACGCATAGTCTATGAGCTAAAGCTCAATCCGGCATGTACAAATAGTTGAGCACAAATAGGTAACTACACAGTGAAAGATAGAGTCAAATATATGCTCAGATTTCCTCAAGAATGTGTAAGGAGACCCGTGCAGACGGGGACGTAGCCTTGTTATAAATATATGTGGACGTTTACTGTGAAAGAATTGCGCTAAAGACAAGGGCCAACGTGAGACAGATCGTTCTATGCAAATGTTCACAGGTGCAACAGTGATAAGTCGCTGATACACACGCCTCCCATTTCTCATCTAATCTTAAACCTTCTGAAGTACATAACGTTAGTGCCGGTAATCTTTACACCATCATAAAGTGATAGCACAAAATTCATATGTTTATATGATATTTAAACCGAAGTGAAAACAAATGACAAATATGAAAGTGACTGACAAGTGAAGAATTGAGAATCATTTTGAATGGGATTGGATCGCTTGTATCTCGCGGCAGCGATGCTAACTTCAACCTGTTTCCAGAATTTATGGCCTCGATTGATCCTAAGATCTGGCGACTGCAGTTTTTTTTAGTGTTGGAACACGCAACGTCGAGGCGGTGCGTTTAGGCGTGTGGTTGAATCCTATTTATCGCACGATACTCTTCTGAAAAAGATATTTTATCTTCCGTGTTCCATAAATCTCCGAGGAGGCCACTTGGACTTGAAAAATCTTAGGAAGTTGTTGGTTTATGAGTATTATTTGATTAAAATAACAAAGAAATATTCAGGCTAATGATTAAATAAACTAGCCTGGGAGTGTTGCTTATCGTTAAGCAACCAACTGGTTTGTTGTTGCCATATTGTTTAAACAAATACAAAATAAATTAAAGCCGAAGCTAATTGGGTTAAGCCTCGAAGAAAAAATTAATTAACTGGTATTTATTTCTTCCTTTGGTAAAGATTCGACAAAATAATTATCGATTAACCAATGATTCTCATTTCTCTCTACATGACAGTTTTGTGTTATTATTTTAAAAGACGTGTTTACTTGCGTTACTCGTGTCATAGTTGTTACTTCTGGATAAGTATTTCCCAACTCGAAAGTTCTGAACACTATTATTCACAAAGCTATAAAAAATTCATGGGCATAAATTTAAAACTTGTGACATTTATACAACAGCTGGAGTGATGACGAGAAACTCACCTGGCTGACGCAATTCTTACCTGGTTGACGCAGTCCTCACCTGGCTGACGCAGTTCTTACCTGGTTGATGCAGTCCTCACCTGGCTGACGCAGATCTTACCTAGCTGACGCAGTTCTTACCTGGCTGATGCAGTTTTTACCTGGTTGACGCAGTCCTCACCTGGCTGACGCAGTTCTTACCTGGCTGACGCAGTTCTTACCTGGCTGACGCAGTTCTTACCTGGCTGACGCAGTTCTTACCTGGCTGACGCAGTTCTTACCTAGCTGACGGAGTTTTTACCTGGTTTTACGCAGTCCTCACCTGGCTGACGCAGCCCTCACCTGTCTGACTCAGTTCTTACCTGGCTGACGCAGTTCCTACATTGCTGACGCAGTCCTCACCTGGTTGACGCAGATCTTACCTGCCTGATGCAGTCCTCATCTAGCTGACGCAGTCCTCACGTTGCTGTCAGGAAAAATAATAACTTTAGTTATCTTTACGAGTTGTGAAAAGTGAACAACATTTTGAGAGAGACGTCTACTTGCGTCACAAACCTCAGAACCGCTGATAGTATCATTCTCACTGCTGATACTACTACTACTATTAATAACAGTAGTATCAACAATATCTTCAATTGACATTGCGAGTATTATCAGTTTTTTATTATTTCCTGCATAATTTGTATTGATATAATAATAATAAAAATAATAATAATAATAATAATAATAATAATAATAATAATAATAATAATAATAATAATAATAATAATAATAATAATAATAATAATAATAATAATAATAACAACAATAATAATAATAATATAATAATAATAATAATAATAATAATAATAATAATAAAACTTTCCATGAAATTTAAGTTCTTCCAATTTGATCAACATTCCTCACCTCCTAAAGAAAACTAACAGCTTTCTCATTATTACCTCATGAGGCTCCACAGAAATGAGTGAACACCTCACCCACACCATTAAAAATTAACACCTCGCTTCAACACAAACTCTTAAAGGGAAATGTTTGTTGGTCTGTCTGTCTGTTCGAGGCTTGAAGCCAGATAATTGGGTCTAGCCCCATCTGATTTTGCACCCTGATCCCTGGAACTTGGAATTTTAATTAGGACTTCTAGATATACTGTATTATAGATTACCTGAAGAGTGACAGGATGAACAACCCAGTGGGTTTTCTTCCTATTGGGGAGTGTTGTACATGCTGCTATGGCGGTATGTCCATTTACAGGATAAGTGGCGCTGCCCAATAAACTCGCGGGGCAAAATTTAATTTTAAAATGGAATTTAACTACTTTTCCATTTGAAACCATATGTAGTGTTCACGGAGAAGTGAACTGAAAGAAGCACAATCATTTCTGTGAGTGAGTGAGCCTGTCACAAGCTGGCAGACGTGACGTAACTCCAGTATGGCAGCAGTGTGTTATGAAAGAGCTGTGTTGTTGACCCATTAGCTTATCTCCCTGCCAGATAAGCTTTTCCTTGTTGTTCTTGCTCCTTCGGAGACCTAGTGAAGACGGGCACTTAAAGTTAAGAGAAAACATATGCATAAGAGGAGAGAGTAGTCAGCGGTCCATCAACACTAATTAACATGATTTCTAGTGTTTAGTTTAGTTCATTTGTTATGCACCCCATACCCATCTTGTGGGCGGTAGTGGAAAGGGTTACAGAGGCACATAATGGGGCTCAGGGACTGAGCCCCACAATTCATTTAGCTAAGCAAGTTACAATCTTGATGAGCTAGTTACAAAATTCAATATGTCACAATTGATATGTTTGTCCTGCTAGTGTTTGGGTATAAATTTATTTCATTAGGCCATATATGACATATGACAGGGTAACATTGACTTTGGAGAGTTAATTTTGAATCTCGTCAAAAATTACTCGTGAATCGAGGCTACAGCTTCGATTCACGAATTCTTTGCAAGTATGAGTACATTACTTTGATGAATGGAGCTGTCCAGTTTACTCTTGTGAGTACTGTGTTAAAGTCACTTGAATTAGCATAGTTACATGAGAACTTCCTTGAATTGCGATTGTGAAGGTATTTAATATTCATATTTTATATAATTATATTTAACTAATTATGTATTTTATGTTCTCCAAGATAATTTACCCGAACCATTCAGACCATGCGGCAGGCTGGCAGACATATGTGGCAGGCTGGCAGACATATGTGGCAGGCTGGCAGACATATGTAGCAGGCTGGCAGACATATGTACAGGCTGGCAGACATATGTGGCAGGCTGGCAGACATATGTGCAGGCTGGCAGACATATGTACAGGCTGGCAGAAACAGGTTCTGGGGGAATACAATAAGTGAAACTAATCACTAGGCAGAAGTCCTGACCTGTCTGGAATATCTCTTATTACGAGATAACACACACAGGCGTAAAGTAATAAGTGATCTCCAACTTCACACTGAGGGAGAGGGAGGCCATGCATCTCTACACAGTCACGATAGGGAAGCATGAGTGTACAACTGTGATATACAACACAGTCAAAATCGTGTAATCAGTTCCTGCAGTTCTATTCCCCTTAACGCAGCCACTACCATCAGCTCTCTGATGTAACTACCATCGCCAACGCCCCCCCCCCTACCACCACCATTCCTTCTCTCCAAACATCTTCAACCGTTGTCATTACAACTTATATATTAGACTACCTCCCAAGACCACACAAATACAACCTCATTACCTTGTTTGGCACTACAACGTCACCATTACCATTAGAAGCACCACCATCACTATCACCAGCCCACTCACCACACCATCAACCTCACCAAACCACCACCACCAACCCCCAACTCAACCCTATCCACCACCAACCCTAGCCTCAACCACACTCTCTAAAACCCCCACCCCCAAACCCCCACCCCCAAAACCCCCACCCCAAAGCCCACCACCACTACTACAACCCAACACGAAACGAACGCAACCACTACCTACCACCCCAACACAACCCTACAACACCTCGCTTCCCCCCTTCCCCCTCCCCCCGCCCCCCTTCCCCCTCCCCGGTGGGTCAGACAATGGGAATCTGTGTTTGTCATCGGGCGTCCAGTCTGTCAGTTGACACTTCCAAATTATCTTATTGATATTTCCAGCAGAGACTTATTGGGACGATATCTTGAGCAGCGCGCAGCTGCCTGAGACACGGCCCTCGATCCCCAGCTGCAGCGGAGGGGGGGGGGGGAGAGGAAGACGGGAGTGGATGAAGAGGTGAGGGGGAGGAATAGAAATGAAAGAGCTGATATGAGGAATGATCAGAAGGATGAAAAATATGGAAATAAAGAGAGAATGAATGAGAAAGGGAAGGAGGAAAGAGGGTTAGGATGAGTGGGGGGGGGNTTGAACGTTAATAAAGGATCCATCAAGACAATTTATACAGCCTTTGCAAGGCTAATTCTAAAATTCGCAACTCTAGCATGGAATGCCCCTCTTGCAAACACAAATCCTCATCTTGAAAAGTGCTGATGTTTGCAACAAGAGAAAACCTGCATAAGAGGACTAAGCCACGAGAACAGGAAAACTGAACTCAATCTCATAAAGCTAGAGAAAACATGATTACTATGCAGGCGACGAGTCACAATAACGTGGCTGAAGTATGTTGACCAGACCACACACTAGAAGGTGAAGGGACGACGACGTTTCGGTCCGTCCTGGACCATTCTCAAGTCGAAGTTTCGTTTGTCGTCCCTTCACTTCTAGTGTGTGGTTGGTCAAATGATTACTATAGTCAAGACGCCGAGAAGAATGGACGTAGTAGCAAAGGTCCGCCTCTCTAAAGTGAGGACAAAATGAACAAGAAGACAGATGGAAGCTGAAAAAAAGCATATGAATCGAAGAAATGTATTGCAATATATGTACCCTGCACGAGTGGTCATCAAGTGGAATGCATTAAAAGCAGAAGTTGTGGAAACCACCTCCAGAACGATAAAGAACTCGGACATCAGACAAAATTAAAAAATAAAGCACAAGGTACAATTAGTAGCTGGGCATAAAGAGCTAAACCTCACTTCTTCATGGACATTGTTAGATAGTCAAACTATAAGAATTGGATGAGTTTTGATTTAGGAAAGACCTGAGTAAATACTGATTCGGTAACAGGGTTGCATATATGGGAACAAATTACCGCGTAAATAATAGAAGTAGGAACCCTTGATTGTTTCAAGCGTAGGTTAGATATATATATGAATGATATTGGGTGGAAGAAATAGGAGCTGCATCGTATGGGTCAACTGGCCTTCTGCAGTTGTATTCTTCATTCCTTCATTCTTATATTCTTATGTTCAAGGCAAGTCTCTCACCCCACTTGGCCACTACTACGGTTATCCAACGCACATCGGTACTACAACATAGTACTTGTAGTAACGATGAGGACCATCATATATATATTAACTGTATGGAGAGTTAGAAAGTAGAGTTCGGACAAACCGGAAAAGGTTTTGTATTTACATTGCTAATGAAGCCTAACTGAATCTAACGCTCCCAGGCCTAGTGCACGCTTTTGGGGGCCTATGTGTGCTATACTAGGCCTAGGAGTACCTAAATTAGATTTTAGCTATATTTTTCAGGATTCTTTGAAGAGTATAGTACCAAATTCTACTATCTATTATCCATTTTGTCATTGTATGTACCATAGTCTACATAGTTAAAAAAAAGTACTATCCAAGCAGGAGGATTGGCAGCATTATACTCTAGCTCAACCATTTGGACTGGTTACTAGAACGATGACCTTAATTCTTTGCCGGATCGGCGTTCGATTCCCGATAGTTCAATTGGTTGGGCACTGTTCCCTCGCCCCTTCCATATTCCCAGCTCCCTTGGTCCCATCCCATGCCATTTCCAACTGCTTCAGGGTCATACTGTCTTAGCGCTTGCTTGACGAATATAATGTTCCCTCCTTAACGTATCCAGCGATACTCTTGTAGATATGTTTGTGAAGTGTTTCAAGAGACAGATATTATGTATCAGCCAGAGGTATCAGAGGTATCAGCCAGAGGTATCAATCAGAGGTATCAGCTAGAGGTATCAGTGACTCCTCGATACTTCTCCCATAACGAAACCTCGACCCCGAACTAATATTATTTCTGCCAACTGCCAATAGCACAGCAAAATAACTTACTAATTATCTTATTTAAGAAGATCAAATAATGCCTTACTTGAGCTCTCCTATTAAAGAGAGCACAGACTTTTATTATTATGATCACTTTTTTATTAAGATCAAGCAATTCTTTTATTAACAACTAACAATTACCTTATTAAAATAAAACATTTCTCTTGTTTTAGAGATCAAAGAATTTCTAGTACAGGAGATCGAACTATTTTTATTAAGGAGAGCAAACAATTATATTGTTAAGGTCAAACAATTCTCTTATTAAAATAAAAAAAATTATCTCATTAAGATTAAACAGCTCTCTTGAATCGATGATCAAACAATTATATTGTACAGGAGATCAAACAATTTTTTTGAATAGATCAAACAATTATCTTAAACAAGAGCTCAAACAATTACTGTATTTATTAAGGATATCAAAAAAATTTGTCATGAAGAAGACAAAATAAACAATCTTTCGAGTGCTGAAGCCAATTTGGATTTAACTACTGTTTGTCTCCTATTGCATAGAAACGAGGGTTTTAATTGCCACACAGCAAGAAAAATGGATGTTAATCTCTGTTAATAATTCGAAATATTGATAAGATTTATTGATCACCTCAGTCATAATGTTGACTTCTTGATACCTTTTAACGATAGTTTAGGTGATTGATACGCTTGATGACAACAGACCGGGTGATTCAAGTTCAAGGTGGACACGATGGTTGAAGCGACTGATGCACTTTAGCAGTAGTCCAGGTGGTTAATACCACAAGTTGATGGTAGAGATTACCAGCGATATTCCGCGCTGGTCCTCTGAACGTCAGCCTGAAGTAGGTCGATGATTTATCCTCATACTGTCATCAGACATACATTAGCTGGTCGGCGGCAGCTCTGGTGTTCAGCCTCGTCAACATGGGTTGCGTTAACTCGTACAAGTGACCAGCAACAGTCACACGGATCCCTTTAACTCGTTCCGGAACCCAAATTAGGTGACACGGGCCCTTATTTAATAGGGCAGATGTCGGACACTGGGTGTACTCGGGTTATTAGATAGCGCAAGGGGTCGGATATGGGGTTTCAGTTTGCAATAACCGGTGCAGGAGTTAAGGATCAAGAAATCCAGCAATCATCAACCTATTTAGCATTTGGAATCTCTTCGCTCTATTCAAGTGCTTGCCATCCGCAGTCAAAGATTCTCTGAGATCAAAACCTGCTGAGGAATTTCGTCTCGATGATACGATGGCGTTCTCTCGGCATTTTGATAACACAGCGTTCTTTAACATTTCCTGGAGTTGATGGCAATCAACTAATATTACGTATTTTATGATAGACTACTAACCTTCGATAAATCATAATCGTTTACCAAACTCATTGTAGCCTAATATATTCTAATTCATCATTATTTACGTAATTATGTATGGTTTAATATCTCGGTTCAGGCATCAATTATTTGCGCCTCTGGTTCATCTATGGTCAGTCGAGCAACCAGTTGATCAGTCCAGCAACCAGGAGGCCTGGTCGATGACCGGGCCGCGGGGACGCTAAGCCCCGGAAACACCTCAAGGTAACCTCAAGGTATGGTAAGATAGATACATTATGTTGACCTCAATAACTTTACAATCGTCGTAAGGTTTGGATACAAAGGTTTCAAATCCCTTACAACCTTTCTTCGGTGTCATTAAATATTTCGAATATCGGGGAGAGTCGTGGTAATGGGGTTATAATTATTCTTTTAAGAGGTGCACAGGTATACGGTATACTGTGTACTGTGTACTGTGCAATGTTTATATAGTGACGGGAGGGAAGGTACTTACTTTGCTATATGTCGAAGTACAATTGGCTTCGTTTAAATCTCACAATTGGGGATCCAACACGACCGGACAAAAGATGATGGTAGCCGAGGCTATTTCCCTATCATCCAGCCGGCACTCTGATGAAAATCTTGGGCATAGTATTTTTTCAAATCACCTCATTCTTTGGGACACACGTGAGGAACACAAATGTGAACAAGCCTGAATGGTCCCCAGGCATATATGCAACTGAAAACTCACACCCCAGAAGTGATTCGAACCTGGGGACCATTCAGGTTTGTTCGCATTTCTGTTAGTAACAGTTGATTGACAGTTGAGAGGTGGGCCGACAGAGCAGAGCTCAACCCCCGCAAGCACAACTAGGTAAATACAACTAGGTGAATACACAGGATCTGAAAATCACGTCCATGGAAAACAGAAGAGTAAGGGGAGACATAATAACCACCTACAAAATTCTCAGGGGAATTGACAGGGTCGACAAAGACAAACTCTTTTGCACGGGAGGAACACGAACAAGGGGACACAGGTGGAAACTTCGTACCCAGATGAGCCAGAGTCATTAGAAAGAATTTTTTCAGTGTCAGAGTAGTTAACAGATGGAATGCATTAGGTAGTGATGCGGTGGAGGCTGACTCCATACACAGTTTCAAATGTAGATATGATAGAGCCCAGTAGGCTCAGGAATCTTTACATCAGATTGGCGGTTAAAAAGCAGAACCAAAGAGCCAAAGTTCAATTAACCTCCGAAAGCACAACTAGGTGAGTACACACACACAGAAATGTTAAGAAAGCAAATATCTTTCTAAAGAAGTTCATACACACAACGGCATGTTGAAGAGACTCGTGGCTTTCCTAAGCTGTGCAAGATTCATCAAACACTTATGCAACCTGCTACGAAACCTTTACATCTTTTCACGGTTGTGACGGCTTTGTTTACATTTACTAAACATTTGATTAGCTGGGAAGCGCTACGAGGCTGTTTATAACAATAATTACTCCGAACACTATCATGGCCGGCCAAATAGTAGTGTCTAGCTACATATTCACGTTACTGACCTGACCTGAGGTAACTTACCTTATCCTCACCTGACTTACATCAAGGTCTCAAACCCCCCTCTCAAGATCCAACTACTGGCTGGATCCAGTAGTTGGATCCAGCCAGTAGTTGGATCCAGTCAGAGGATAAGATCCAGCTTATCCTCCCCAGGCTGCACCTTACAGTAGTTGACTAACTCTTGGGTACCTATTTATTGCAAGTTAACAGAGGCATTAGGTGAAATGAAACGTGCCCAATCATTTCTGGCTCATCGAGGATTCGAAACTCGATGGGAACTATTTCATTTTCTCTACCCTATTTAATTTCCGCTTCTCTTTCTTTTCCCCTTTCCCTCTTCTTTTCTCTCTCCCATAACCGCTTTCCTTCTCCATCCCCTTCCCTCTTCCCTTCCATCAAGGCTTGACCCTGGCGTAACACAGGAGCGCCCTCACCTCACTACCTCCCTCTGCAAGAACCACAATTTTAATCGGATATTTATGGCTTGAGCGGCTCCAGCACGCCACGGCCTCGGCAGCGGCCTTCTGGTGCGTGACATGCCAAGAATTCCTGGAACTTGTTGAGGAGTTCCAGGTTGTGGCCTCCAGTGGCCCCAACGGTGAGCAGCAGTCGTTAAGTCACTGGACCAAGAACCAGGGCTCTTCATTAAAATATCTGCACTAAGGGCCCCATCCAGGGAGTCTTAAGGTGGGAGGCCTTTCTTTGGTGTCGTTCCTTGCAATAAGACCTATTTCCAGGGCCTATCAGGAAGCCATGATAGCACCTTCATGGCACCTTCCATGAAGGTGTCCAGTTCCAGTGCATATCAGAAAAGTGTTCCATGTTAGTATCAGTTCCAGGATATTTGCGGACGGTGTTTCACGAAGGTGTAAACTTTCACAGCATATCAGGAGGTTATTCCTTGTAGGTCTCAGGTTCCAGAGTGCTTTATTAGGCTGCAAATACGGCCAAGTGCCAGTTCCAGGACATGTCAAGAGGGTGTTAAGAAAAGTGCAAATCAAGATTACTACCTAGTTCCACATCGTATTAAAAGATAGTCTCTTACCTATTGCAAGTAAGATAAAGAATCAGATTCAGGATCTGCGAAGAGAATGGATGATCCTTCGCGTTTGGCAAGTGGGTGAATATGTTCAATGAAGGTAATGTTGAAGCTTATTAGATGTATTGTTGCAGATCCTACTGTTGGAAGTTAATATAGGCCGAGACATCTTGCGCGATGGACTGTGTAATAGGAACTCAACATTAGAAGCGCAGTTTCATGATGTCACACTAACAAAACCAATTTTGAAACACGTCACTATATAGGTGTTATTGATCTATGTTCAGTTACATAACATTTAAAGTACTAATGACATATGAATATAATTCTATAATAAATTACTGTGGTATCTTTCCCAAAATTATTATTATTATTATTACTATTTATGTTTTTATTATTATTGTTATTGTATATATAATTATTAATTTTATTATCATCTACTACTTTTATTATTTTAACCTCTTATAGAAACCTTGATTTGTTGAGACAAATCCTAGAATCTCCCATGTCCAAAGGTCCATGACTTTTCATTAAATAAAAAGTTTCATTCCTAGAATTCTCAGGCTTTAAAGTATCATCTTAAAGGTTGTACAAATTAAGGGCGAGCCCCAGCAAGCGAATTCCAGCCAAGTGTCACATATCCAGGTAAGATCAGACTTCCTTGCAACTCAGTGGGACGCCGCAACCGGGTTCCCCCTGTCTAAACCCCAGGTGTCCAGTCCTCCACGTCTAGATTTGTCAAGTGGACAATGGTGGCAGATTCTTGGGTTTTTGTAGAGATGCTAAAAGTTCTCAAGGTAAAGCAGAATGTAGGCACAAACGGCAGTCGTTCTGGAGCGCGAGACACCATACAGTGTTTGTAGATCATGGAACTTGCTCTTTTGTTAGTTTCAAGATTACGAGTTGTTTGTTACATTATTTAAAGATACTTGGGCTTGAAAATGCGGATGTACTAGGCTTAAAATTCCAGATTTATGAGGCATGAAATTTCAAGGCTTGTTACATTTTTGGTGTAAATACCTGGTTTAAACACTTCAGGCGAACTTATCGTGATTGAATTGAACTTAATGTTACGGTTAAGTGTAAAGAATACTAAAATATCATCTTTAGTTAAGAGAGGAGCTCCACCCGTGCATACAATATTATTTTAATACCAGATTTTTTGTCGAAATACAGAATTACGTATAACAGACTTTTTTCTTGTCAGTGTTATATAGCTGTTAAATGTAGAGATGCGATGAGCTGCTGTTAATACAGATGTAAAATGTAAAGCAATGTTAGATATAATTGCTGTATATTTTACGCCGCAGATTACGCTTTTTGATTTCACTGCACCACAATCCCCGTGACGCAGTGGTAAGAAACTCGCCCGGCACTTCGGAAGCGCTCTAGCCTGGGTTCATATCCTGGCCGGGGAGGTTTGACCCGGGCGCCAATCCTTAACCGTAGCCTCTGTTTACCCAACAGTAAAATGGGTACCTACCTGATTGTTAAACGATTTGGCGGGTCATATTCCGGGGAAAATTAGGATTAAGGACCTGCCCGAAACGCTGTGTGCCAGAGGCTTTACAAGAACGTATGCACTTTTGTTTATATATATATAGGATATTAAATATTACCAAACACTAATCTGTTGCCTAATATTTGTTTAAAATATTATTTTTCCCCTGCAACGTAAAAATCCCGACAGGTACACGTTAATATTAGATTGTTTAGAAAAAAATTATATATGGCATTTGCATTTACAATTCAACAAATCCTTTCATTTTTTAAACACCCGGATTAATAATAACAGCTGTATAGCTGTTCTATGGAACAGAATCTACTTATCTACTTAATCTAGTATCTACAGAATTCTACAGAATCTGCTTATACCGTCCAAGTGGTTGGGGCACCATTCCTTTCCCCCCGTCCCATCCCTAATCCTTATCCTGATACTTTCCCAGTGCTATACAGTCTTAGTGGCTTGGCACTTCACCTGACAATTCCCTTCCCATTCACATCGTTGTGTAATTAAAAAATCCACTCCATCATATTTGCAACTGGTCTTTTCAAATGGAATTTTTGCTAGAATAAAGCAAATCATATATTACAAGAAGCATTATACTACGGGCTCACCATAGCCCGTGCTGCTGGGAACTTTTTGTTCCATGTAGCGAATCATAAACAACAACAACAACAGAAGCATTAAGGAGCACTCATAGCACCTTCGAAAGCGAATCGTCAATACCCAAACTACAGGTAAAGAAAATATTTACTTAAAGTTTATGAGGAAACAAAGGTAATATTATGAATGATTATATAAGAGCCTTGATCATTTATGGAAATATGATCTCCACTATACAAAACAATGTACGAGGATAAGTATATATACTATATATATATATATAATATATATATATATATATATATATATATATATATATATATATATATATATATATATATGTATGTATATAATATATATATATATATATATATGTATATATATATATATATATATATATTTATATATACGAGGATAAGTAGACAGGTCCTGACGCTGACAGCCGCTGCGTTACACGCTAATCACCTCTAGTTAACCACAGCCCGGAAGCCAGGTAACCAGGCCAGCCAATTACCTTGCAAGTGGTGAGACGAGTTCCACCTCTAAGGGGGAGGGTTCCCCAGGGTGGCGCTGCTGCGAAGTGCTATGACTCCTGCTATCTAGTGGGAGCCGCAGAATACGTAGAAATAATCTTAGTTTCAATAAATCTTGAGGCGGTATTATTGCTTCGAATCCCAGCCTCAGTATTCATTCATCGATTAATCGTTTTGTGTGTGTGTGTGTGTGTGATTTCAGTTTTGTAATGTAAGTTGTCTTGGGTACTTCCAAGTTTCCTATTTCAACTTCTTTTCAATATTCTTAAAGGAACACGACTGTTTAGACCGGTGTTTTGTTAAACAGTCAGAATCTTGTTTGGAGATT
>WNGS01169217.1:6073099-6075892 GCA_020271785.1 Procambarus virginalis
GTAAAAATAATATTTTAACTGGAAGGCTGAAGGAATATGTCAGAAGCCAAAGACATCATACCCAGAAAAGAAAAAAGTACAATTGGGACAGAAATCAATGAGAGATAATGACGAATCCAAATTTTTTCACATATGTGAAATCAAAATGAAAAACTTCCACCAGTATTGGACATATACCTACAAGTGAAGGTTCATACACGGAGAATGACAAGGAAATTAGTGAAATCCTAAATCAACAAACAGTATGAGGCCGTGTTTAGCGCCCCAATAAACATCATGAAAGTTGAAAATCAGGACAGCTTCTTTATGAACAACATTCAAAATCCTGACACAATAAATGATATTAACACGAGCACGGCAGACTTTGAAAGATAGATTAACAACCCCCATTCACCCAGCTCCTGGCCCTGACTTCTGGAATACCATGTTTATAAAGAAATATAAAGCACCAATACCACGAGCACTCAGTGTTGAAGAGAGAAAAGGCTTGGATATAGGTGATATACTCGAAGCACTCAAATCAGTAGGGAGGTAGCAAAGCATTGGCTAAAATCAATAGACCGTTCATGGTAACATCACACATAATATTAGATGCCAGGAAAATTTTTAAATGTATTATGAAAACCTTCAAACCCAGATATTCCACCAGATGTGTTGCTCAGTACTCACTTCCCCTTTCAGAGTAGAAGAGGTCTTTGAAATAGAGGGAATATAGAAAACTTATACATCTCGCATAGACAAGATATAGCATATAAGTTGTTAAAGTCGCCTCAAAACTTTCAAAATGTACTCTCTAGAAAGGAGACGAGGACGGTATCACATAATATATACATGACAGATACTGGAAGGCCAAGTCCTGAACATGCACAGTAAAATATCAACATACTGGACCGAGGGATATGGTAGGAAATGCAAAATAGAACCAGTGAGCAGAGACGTCATAGGCATAACCAGAGAACACTTTTGGAATATGAAAGGTTCAGGTTATTTAACACCCTCCCAGAAAGCATACGAAATATTGCCGGAACAAAGGGGGTATTTTTCAAGAAATACTTGACCAACCAGGCTGCAGCGGATACGTGGGCCTGCGAGCTGGTCTACACAACATTCTGTTAGACCAAGTTAAGCCTGGCTCCAAGCCGAGCTTAGGAGTAGATGAACTCCCAGAACCCCCTGCAGGTGTGATCCCTACCCCCACCTCCCATCCGTACAGCTTTAATCCATCTCCACCCAACACCCATCAAAATTCCTTACCCCATTCCCCCCTACCTCTGTAACCCCCACTAACCCATACAGCTCACCCCATCTCCACGCCTCCCTTCAAATACCGTCCCTGGATAAATAACACCCGACGATCACTCGTGCCAACACTAGGCATTATTTCCCACAATTTTCAACACTTTTGGTACTGGTTCGATTGCTGGTATGTTGACACCGCTGCAGACAGCTGTAGCATGACAAAGGTCCCCTTGCTGGTATGTTGACATCGATGCAGACAGCTGCAGAATGACAAAGGTTTCCTTGCTGGTATGTTGTCACCGATACAACAACTCCAAAATGACAGAGGTCGGTAGGCAAAAACAAAACAAAAGACTACACACAAGTACCTTTAAATCGGCATTAATGTTCACAAATTCTGATCTCATGTGTCATGCATTACTTTATACTCTAAGTACATTTGTATACTGATTTTCAATATTTTTGTTGATATACATGTTCGAGATCCTAGTGCAATTTTTCGTGTAGAGTATGCATATTTTTATCATTGTGTGTGTGATTATATTTATGTGTCGATTCTCTTTATTTGTATGGATATAAATAATAATACGTCAGTGTTGTTTAATTTAATCCTAGCTTACCAGTTTCCTTTAACGTCGCAGTTCAAAGAGGAAACGACTGGTGCAAGCTCAATTCTTTGACGATGTTCAAAATCTGATTTTTTTTATGTATCTTCTATTGTTGCTAAAAACCAAAGTTACTAAACAACTGCGTTACATGAGAAATTAGTTAGCCAATCAAATATAGAAATCCTTTGGAATTAAACCAGTCTACCAGCAGGGATTCAGTTAACTTGACTGAAATATGACTGTTGCTAGTTTAAGAAACTAAATATGCAGCAGCCTGTTATTTAGTTATCTAGTTAGTGCAGTCAGATAGCCAAGCACTTACCCAGTCAGAAAATGAATTAACCAGATATCCAGTTAAAATGTTTGCCAACTAACCAGATAATTAATTAACCATATAACTAGTTTCCCAGTTAGTCAACTAACTTGCCAGGATGATGGGTGGTTTTCAAGTATTTACCAACTGGTGATGAGCAAAAACTTACTCCTATGCATCATCACGGATTATTTATGACTTGCCTGATACCCTGGCATGTGTAGCGTCGCCTCTAACTCAATTCCTGTGAGGACCACTGCTTCAAGTCATCACATGAGGAAGTAAGTAATATAGTAAACTGATCGTGACCAGATATAACTTTATCACTCTCCAGCATCAAGAATAGCAACATAGTTTTTATGGCATATTCAGTTATGATCTGCTAGTAAGGGTTACCTGCAATACTGGTAGAAATGTTGGTTATATCATGGGTAGAAAATGAGATGTTTTCACACACATGGATATTAAGTCTAGTGTACTTTTTTGTTACTCTAACAAACGTCTAGATTCTTAAGCTCCGGTCAGCGTGCCGTTTAGCTCATTAAATTTTGGCTGTGATCATAGTTGACTCTGACGAAGACCCAACCCGTCTCGCAAATTCGTATAGTCAATATTGACTTATTAAATACGTGC
>WNGS01169217.1:6075948-6083448 GCA_020271785.1 Procambarus virginalis
CTCCTTACTCTTATTTTGCATATTATTTTTTTGCTGCTTTTCCTCTTTCTCCATTCTCTTGCCATCATCATCTCCACAATACCTCTCAATCCCTCTCTTCTTACTTCTCTTGGTATCACGCTTGGTATCAGGATGATTATTTAATAGCCCTAAATCTAATAGCCATGGATTAGATTTTTAGCGAGCACTTAAAGCAAACTTTATAACCCATCATATAATCTACAGTCGTTGCATATATGATTATATACTTAAGAATGCTATTGTAAAGAAAAAGTGGATTTTATGCTCTGTTCAACCATTGATTATGAGTTGACAGTCGGGACAAAAGGAGCTGAAACTTAACCTTCTCAACTACAATTAGGTGAGTATATGCTGCAAAGAAATTAAGCAATTTTTGTTTAATAAAATTATTGTCAGTTAAACTTTTAACCAAAAAAAATATTTATAAAAAAGTATGAGGAATAACATTATTTTTATGAGGAATAACTTTAATGCTAAAGGTATAAAAGGAACTTGGACAAATTACAAGAATCAAATTCACGAAACACAAATTTTTCCCACCAAATCCTCACATATATTGATTACTCTCCATAACGATAAACATAAAACAAACGAGCAGAGATTCAACCAGTATCAAAACCACCCCTACGAACAATTTCCGTCAGGAGCTTAATCTACAAACTGAGGAAACTCCCCAAAGCAAAGTTAGGGGGGGGGGAAGAGAAAGAGGAGAGGAAGAAGGAGGAGAGGGAGAGGAGAAGTGAGAGAGGGGGAGAAGAAAGCAGAGAGGGGTAGAAGAGGGGAGAGAGAGGGGGGAGGAGAAGGGAGAGCTACAAACTGAGGAAACTCCCCAAAGCAAAGTTAGGGAGGGAAAGAGAAAGGGGAGAGGGAGAAGGAGGAGAGGGAGAGGAGAAGTGAGAGAGGGGGAGAAGCCAGAGAGGGGAAGAAGGGGAAGAGAGAGGGGAGAGAGAGGGAGGAGAAGGGAGAGATGGGGAGAAAGGAGGGGGGGGGGAGGGGGTGGTAGAATAAATCACGTAGGGGCTGGTAAGATAACAGACAATTAATCTTCATCGCGGACAAGGGAAGAAAGTCAATCTGGGAAGACGGTGAGCAAAACGTGAGTAATTTATTGAACGCTTCCTGACGTCCCATCTTGATGTAAACGCTACGTGTGTATGATTTATACTATGCTTGTATACCGTCCTGGCTGCCTGGCTTTATAATACACACTATGAGTAGACGTATATATATTGCATGTATGCTTAGGTTTATGCGAGTTTCTAAATATAAGTGTATATATTTATTGCATATATATATTCATATAATATAAAATGAAATATTTGGATTCAAAACTGACAAGACAGCCATGCTTGTTGTGGCATATTTGGAAAGACAAAAATATTGTCTTCAGATTTTCTACGATTTATCCTAATAATGGACATAAATCATAGGATAATTATATGATCAATGGGTTATTATCCAGGATGATGTAGTGTTGATGTTGACGAGAGCGTTGATCACAGTTTATATGACATGAGGTGAGGAGGAGACATGGCAGGAGCTACTTACTGTTCCAGCCAGGATATAGTCGTGGGATAGGCGTCACCTCTCGACACACTTGATAGCCTCTATCAATAGCCAGCTGCATCTCGCAGCAGGAACTGGTTGTCTCTCGTAAACAACTTACAGCAGGCCTCTTGTAACAGCTGGCTACCTCCTGTAACAGCTAGCTGCCACTCGCAACCACTGGCTGCCTCTCGCAATATCTGGCTGCCTCTCATTGCAGCTGGTTGTTAATAGCAATAGCTGGCTCCATCTCCCAACTGCTGGCTTTTCTAGTAACATGCTCGTGATTCCTGTATCTTCGAGGCCCTTCTACCCTTGAGTTTCCTGTACATCTTGAGTCTCTTGTACCCCGAAGCCCCCTGTACCCCTAGAGCCTTCTGTACCACTAGAGCCCCCTGTAACCACTAGAGCCCCTTGTACTACTGAGCATCCTGTACCATCGATTCCGTGTACTATTAAGCCTCCTGTACTCCCGAGCACCCTATACCCTTGAGCTTCCTGAAACCTTCGAACTCTCTGTACCATTGAGCCTCTGTACCCCTTAGCCTCGTCATTCACAAGAACAGTCAATACCTCACACAGTCAACCACTCCCACAGTCAAACACTCAAACAGTCAACCACTTACTCAACCATTCTCACAGTCAACCACTCACTCAACCACTCACTCAACGAACGCCACTTCTTAGTAAACATCCAGATGGTCTGTCCCTGTACTCTGAGCGTTGTGTTGTGTTTTAAAAAGATGTAAATAATGGCTCTCTATCATTTCATATTCGATTCACAGGACGATTTATCCGGCCGGCTTTAATGAGCCGGTTGTTGAGGAGTGTTACGTTCATCTCAGGGCACGTCAGACAACGCAACACAACGTAGAAACGTAAATGTTTGACTGCCGCCATGATTTATTGTACATCATCATTTGTCCGTTCGGTATATTGATGTCAAAATGCCGTAGGTGAACCGTATGACAGGACCGGTCGGAATATGAGCAGCAGCTTCCCTCTCCTGTATAGGGTGAATATGAGCAGCATCCTCACTCTTCTGAGTGGAGTGAATATGAGTAGCATTCTCACTCTTCTGAGTGGAGTGAATGTGAGCAGCATCGTCTCTATCTGTGTATGACCGTCCATTAAACCAGTGTTACAAGCTCACAACACTAGGTGACCCTTCACTCAACCAATGTTACAAGCTCACAACACTAGGTGACCCTTCACTCAACCAGTGTTACAAGCTCATAACAAATGGTGATTCCCTACCTTCCACATTACTACAATTTCACAATACCCAGTGACTCACAACCTAACACAGGAAATTATAACCCAGACTGCCCAAACACACAACCCCACAACACAGAGCCATAAACACCACACACATACACACACACACCTAGGAACACCACCCCACACAACTACCGAAGGCATCACACTGCGTTAAGAAATTGGCTGGGAAGCTCCATATTACCCTATCTAGTTTATGGCCCAGTGTGATGAATGCAGACCAGTGTATTGGGCCACCATGCACCTAGTGGACCCGTAGGGCCGTGCAGCGGCGGGTCCACGGAAGGTGGTGATGCCTACTGGGTTAGAGATGAGTTTAGATGTTAGAGAGGAGATAGAGAGGGTCGTCAGGGGCGCCCCTGCTGCTCCCAGTGTGGGGATGTAGTGTTATATAGATTGAGAGGCGATATATAATTCATAAGCGTTGGCGTGTATTCACATATTTGTGCATCATCTATCATGGCTTGCGAGGTCGTTCTTCAGCTCTAGGACAAACGATGTTTTGAAAGTCGATCGTTTGATGCAATGACTTGAAGCAAATAAGGTTTATGTTATGTCTTCTTTAGAAACTAGTGTTTAGATTCTAGTTAATTCAAACTATTACACTACCAATTAAGAAGTGTTAATTTTTGTCACCGAAAAATTTAGTTTTCAATTTTCATCTACACACCGTCGTATTTATGTGGTACAACTATCTCACACAACTATCTCACATAATCCTTGCGCGCGCGCGCGCGTGTGTGTGTGTGTGTGTGTGTGTGTGTGTGTGTGTGTGTGTGTGTGTGTGTGTGTGTGTGTGTGTGTTGTACTCACCTAGTTGTGCTTGCGGGGGTTGAGCTGTGTGTGTGTATGTGTGTGTGTGTGTGTGTGTGTGTGTGTGTGTGTGTGTGTGTGTGTGTGTGTGTGTGTGTGTGTGTGTGTGTGTGTGTGTGTGCTTGCGTGTGTTTGTGTGTATATGTGTGTATACTCACCTGGTTGCACTCACCTAGCTGTGCTTGCGGAGGGTTGAGCTCTGGCTCTTTGGTCCGCCTCTCAACTGTCAATCAACTGGTGTACAGATTCCTGAAGTGCACGCGTGTGCGCTTACTTCAGGAATGTGTGCGTGTGCGCGCACATGCGCCCGCATGTGTGTGTGTTTTGTATGCGTGGGGAGTGGTGTTTGTGTGTGTTTGCTATTTTTATTTATTATTTATGCCTACAGATTCGGGGTGTTAGCTCTTGGAACCCGCCTTTCTAATCGTCGTTTGTCAAATGTATCGCCACACGAACTAATTTTTTCTATCATACCTTCCTCATGTATATTCTTCTACCACACATCCTAAAGCCGTGGCCCGCAGCAGCTGTCTTGCCTCTAGGGATCTATTTAGTATTAGGTGAACACAGGCATCAGATGAAAGAAACTTTGCCCATTTGTTTAGTGCCTTGGCCGAGAATTGAACCCAGCTTCATAGATTGCGAATACTGAATGCTGCTCAATCGGCCGAGACTCATTAAAATGTTTAAGAGTGTATGTATATATATATATATATATATATATATATATATATATATATATATATATATATATATATGTATGTATGTATGTATGTATGTATATATATTAGCGAAGTCTCGTTAAGAAGGGTTATACCCCTGGCCAGCTGAAGCCTGGGTGGTCATATTATTGTGCAATAATGGCGCTTGGCACCTTCGATTTATTGGTTGATAATGAGGTTTTTAATTAATTAATTTATCGCATGTGTTTTTTGTGAAGGGTGGGTAATTACAAGCTTTCTTAAATGTTCCATTAATGCTCTCTAGAATAATGCAATAATGCTGTCTGTTATACTGATATTCTTCTGTTTGTATTTATTGTTTAAAGAGTATCATATGAAGAAATGCTAATAGTTATATTAATATTAATTATAATAATATTATACTGCGTGCATGCAAAATACATGAGGAGGGGGAGAATTATCATAGTATAAATTGTATGGACAGGAATTAAATGTATTTTATGAGGCCACTAATCACACGGAGTTTTGTCGGAAATATTGCGACGTTTTATTGTTCACTGGAGAGGACAGTGGCTACATCTGAGGGAGAGTGAAGACGCTGTTTTACATAGCCAACATATTATTTTATCTATTGTCAACAAATGACCAAATTATGCGTAAAATAAAATAGTTATAAAACGTGTATATATATATAAAATGAAGCGGGCAAGCGGGCAACGATGTAACTCGCAAACCCTTCAACATTTGCCACACGCTTCTCTCCTGCCAAAAATATCAAAGTCATGCACGAAATATTTAGCAAATGCCTGGCCGCTGCTCCGTTTTGGCGCGAACAATGGGCTGCAGCGTCCCACCGCGTGAGGTAATTGTCCTTCATGTTTTTATATAAGTCAATTAGCATATTTAATTACGACCACGCTGACCACCGCTCTGGCCTCTGATATACTGCTCCCAATATATTCTGGCTGAAATATTGGACATGATATATCAGTCGAAGTCCTCAATTAAACCCGCTACTTGGACACTTAAACCAAGTTTGCCAATCTATGGTATAATTTAGGGCATTTTTCCCGGTTATGCAGCAAAGTATAACTTTCCCGGGTTTCAGTAACTGATATAAGGAAAGAGTGCACAATCGTACAATAGTAAAATATGATGTGATTGAAGAGGTTGTTGTGGCCCCCTGGCGGCCAAGAGAAGAGTTGAGTGGCAAGATGAAGAATTGGATGGACACCGAGCGTTGAATATCGTGTGAAAATAGCTCGATTGCGGCTTACCTTCCCTCCCAGACCCACACCATCTCTCTCTCTTTCTCTCTCCCTTTTTTACGACCTCGTTCAAACCATCTGCGGTTCATTCGGTCTTAAGCACTGCTAAGATTGTAATTGATTTTAAGCTCCCGACCAGCGCCTGGAAGAAATGATACGAGGAGAAATCTCTACGTGAGATTCTGGAAAAGGGTCGGGTGGAGAGACTCGGTGGGCGGTCCTTGGTGGTTATGACGGCCGGGCGGGAGGTGTGAGTTGCGTGCCTGTGCGCTTTTACGTTGCCTGGAGTGATCGTAACTCGCCGGGCTCTATAGAACCTTGACGATACTCGGGAAAGAGCCCGCTTGGCTCTACCTCTTCCCATCCATTTGTTACCCAGTTTGCGGTTTCAGTAGGATATGTTTTATGGAAAATTTCCGGATGGAAGTGCACCTCTGAAGCCAGCCGGCACCAAAGTCTTGCATAAATAACCTGCCGGCTGATTCATTCACTAAGTGACGTGAAAAATAATATGACAACAGATTCAGATCCCGTCTAATTTTTCACGAGATAGTGTCATTAAATGGCCTACTGGAAGCTCGCCTCTGTGAACCTGGAAGTTGATTTTGACAGCAAATATTTAATACTGTGATAAGAAGCTGTAAGATTTGTGGACTTCACTTGGTATTCTCAGACCGCTCTTGAGTGAGTAACGGCGTAAATGATCAGCCATTCAGAAGAGCTGAAGCATAGCGCCCAGCCAATCATGTTGCCAGAACTGTTTGTGACGTGGGTATTCTTGACGGACAATGTTAAACAGGCGATTGGTCATCCTTAATCAGAAGTTGTGTCAGGATGACCGATCATCATGGATTTACCTCGCTCGTCGGTCTGTCAGGAGACTTAATCCAGTGAGATTCTTCGCCTCAGTGAGTCACCAACTAAGGCACAGACCACTTTAGAATTATGAGCCTCTTGGACCAAACGGTACCTCCTGGTGTCACCTTTCCTGGGTAATCTACAAATCTTTCTCCCTGGATTATTCTCGTCCTCGTCTGTAGATGAACATCTTGAGCTTAAGTTCTGGAGCGCTAATAAACCAAATTCTTTGCGTCTGAGAGCATTTAAACGCTCCAGGTGGAACTTAAGGGTTACCATAGCATTTTCTCATTGTAGTGTTCGAATGTGTTCATATGTTTTTATATGAAAGGAATTATGAAGAGAAAGCGCTAAGCCAGTACGACTATAACACACTTGGGAGAGATATGAAGACAAGGATCTTGAACAGAACGGAGGGAAGGAGCGGGTCCCGAGCATTTGTGCCGACTTGAATCGAACGCTGACCTCTAAGAAGTGAGGCCGGCGCTCTACCGACCAGTCCAAGTGGTTGGGCTTGGTTTTGTAAATTAAATGTCGTTCCGTAAGATCAGTCCGTTATGGTGAGATTTAATCCGGGAAACCGGTATACAAGCCAGTTAGGTTATTGAGCGCCAGGTGTAGTGGTATGGAACAACTATGGTTGTGTTTGCGGGGGTTGAGCTTTGGCTCTTGGTCCCGCCTCTCAACTGTCAATCAAATGTGTGCTGGGAGTGTTGCCTCTCTTAGTGGTTACTTCCTCGTTTATCCGAGGTAACAATCGGACTTGCTCTCCCTCTGAACGTTCAGTCACGCCATGTTATATCAAGTGAACTCCTGTACATCACGGGTTCTGTCTGCGTGACTCTTTGACCTCATAATTCCAGTTTCAGAGTTGATTTAATTTTTGTTTTGTTTACTTCCTGCAGGTGAACCGGCCGCTCACCATGAAGAAGGAAGGTATCAGACCCGGAACCGCAAACTGAGCCAGAAGTCCAAGAAGAAGAAGGGGATGCTAGGCTTCCCGGACATGTTGAAGCCGCTGGACAAGGGCGGCT
>WNGS01169217.1:6088448-6097819 GCA_020271785.1 Procambarus virginalis
TGAAATAACATATAAGACAATATGTCAAAATCATTATTACTCATTTCGTGTAGTAAATTATTTATGAATGACCATCTATTGTATATGGTAGTATATACTATAATTTGAGAACATCTGTAACACTCATTCACTTAAGAATATTCTTAATAACACTTCAGTATATAGCAGGTTCTCATTCTCCGTGTCAAGGTATAGGAAGCTCTGGGTGTTATATGTGGTTATTGATGCATATAATCATGTATTTATGTACACTCTTTAGCCGTTTTTTATGTAATGTATGAGACTCCGGGGGCGTGTGTGCTTGCTTTTCTGTGTGTGCACTGACGCGAGATGCGGACTTGCCTTGTGTGTGTACTAATGTATGTGCGCGCTTGCTTTCTTGCGTTCACGAATGTGTGCTTGTCTTGCTCTGTGTAAGAATGCGAGTATAGATTTGTGTGTGTGTGTACTTGAGTTTCGTGTGCATGATAGCCTGTGCATGCATACTTTCTGGGTGTACGCACGCGTGTGCGTGTTTGCCTGCCGTGTGCACGCACTTGTGTGAGTTACATCCGTGAGTGCGTCTTTGCGTTCCTGTGTGTGTGTGTGTGTACGGCCGGAAGCGTATGCATGCATTCCGTGTTTACGAACGCGTTTGCGTTCTGGTCTTGCTCCCTGTGCGAACAAATGTGCATGCATGTGTGTGTGTGGGGGGGGGGGGGTGTCGACCTCCCTCCCAACCCCCATCAAACGCTTACCCCATTCCCTACGCCCCATACCCCTTCTAACCTCCCCCCACCCCTACCCCAAACCCCAACCAGGCCACTTTCAATTAAAAAGAAACGCAGACGACATCACAGGAGGAAACAAAAATGGTGGAAATGCTTAAGCAGACACGACAATCCCAACAAAGTAAAAATAATATTTTAACTGGAAGGCTGAAGGAATATGTCAGAAGCCAAAGACATCATACCCAGAAAAGAAAAAAGTACAATTGGGACAGAAATCAATGAGAGATAATGACGAATCCAAATTTTTTCACATATGTGAAATCAAAATGAAAAACTTCCACCAGTATTGGACATATACCTACAAGTGAAGGTTCATACACGGAGAATGACAAGGAAATTAGTGAAATCCTAAATCAACAAACAGTATGAGGCCGTGTTTAGCGCCCCAATAAACATCATGAAAGTTGAAAATCAGGACAGCTTCTTTATGAACAACATTCAAAATCCTGACACAATAAATGATATTAACACGAGCACGGCAGACTTTGAAAGATAGATTAACAACCCCCATTCACCCAGCTCCTGGCCCTGACTTCTGGAATACCATGTTTATAAAGAAATATAAAGCACCAATACCACGAGCACTCAGTGTTGAAGAGAGAAAAGGCTTGGATATAGGTGATATACTCGAAGCACTCAAATCAGTAGGGAGGTAGCAAAGCATTGGCTAAAATCAATAGACCGTTCATGGTAACATCACACATAATATTAGATGCCAGGAAATTTTTAAATGTATTATGAAAACCTTCAAACCCAGATATTCCACCAGATGTGTTGCTCAGTACTCACTTCCCCTTTCAGAGTAGAAGAGGTCTTTGAAATAGAGGGAATATAGAAAACTTATACATCTCGCATAGACAAGATATAGCATATAAGTTGTTAAAGTCGCCTCAAAACTTTCAAAATGTACTCTCTAGAAAGGAGACGAGGACGGTATCACATAATATATACATGACAGATACTGGAAGGCCAAGTCCTGAACATGCACAGTAAAATATCAACATACTGGACCGAGGGATATGGTAGGAAATGCAAAATAGAACCAGTGAGCAGAGACGTCATAGGCATAACCAGAGAACACTTTTGAAATATGAAAGGTTCAAGGTTATTTAACACCCTCCCAGAAAGCATACGAAATATTGCCGGAACAAAGGGGGTCTTTTTCAAGAAATACTTGACCAACCAGATTGCAGCGGATACGTGGGCCTGCGAGCTGGTCTACACAACATTCTGTTAGACCAAGTTAAGCCTGGCTCCAAGCCGAGCTTAAGGAGTAGATGAACTCCCAGAACCCCCTGCAGGTGTGATCCCTACCCCCACCTCCCATCCGTACAGCTTTAATCCATCTCCACCCAACACCCATCAAAATTCCTTACCCCATTCCCCCCTACCTCTGTAACCCCCACTATCCCATACAGCTCACCCCATCTCCACGCCTCCCTTCAAATACCGTCCCTGGATAAATAACACCCGACGATCACTCGTGCCAACACTAGGCATTATTTCCCCACAATTTTCAACACTTTTGGTACTGGTTCGATTGCTGGTATGTTGACACCGATGCAGACAGCTGCAGAATGACAAAGGTTTCCTTGCTGGTATGTTGTCACCGATACAACAACTCCAAAATGACAGAGGTCGGTAGGCAAAAACAAAACAAAAGACTACACACAAGTACCTTTAAATCGGCATTAATGTTCACAAATTCTGATCTCATGTGTCATGCATTACTTTATACTCTAAGTACATTTGTATACTGATTTTCAATATTTTTGTTGATATACATGTTCGAGATCCTAGTGCAATTTTTCGTGTAGAGTATGCATATTTTTATCATTGTGTGTGTTGATTATATTTATGTGTCGATTCTCTTTATTTGTATGGATATAAATAATAAATACGTCAGTGTTGTTTAATTTAATCCTAGCTTACCAGTTTCCTTTAACGTCGCAGTTCAAAGAGGAAACGACTGGTGCAAGCTCAATTCTTTGACGATGTTCAAAATCTGATTTTTTTTATGTATCTTCTATTGTTGCTAAAAACCAAAGTTACTAAACAACTGCGTTACATGAGAAATTAGTTAGCCAATCAAATATAGAAATCCTTTTGGAATTAAACCAGTCTACCAGCCAGGGATTCAGTTAACTTGACTGAAAATATGACTGTTGCTAGTTTAAGAAACTAAATATGCAGCAGCCTGTTATTTAGTTATCTAGTTAGTGCAGTCAGATAGCCAAGCACTTACCCAGTCAGAAAATGAATTAACCAGATATCCAGTTAAAATGTTTGCCAACTAACCAGATAATTAATTAACCATATAACTAGTTTCCCAGTTAGTCAACTAACTTGCCAGGATGATGGGTGGTTTTCAAGTATTTACACAACTGGTGGATGAGCAAAAACTTACTCCTATGCATCATCACGGATTATTTATGACTTGCCTGATACCCTGGCATGTGTAGCGTCGCCTCTAACTCAATTCCTGTGAGGACCACTGCTTCAAGTCATCACATGAGGAAGTAAGTAATATAGTAAACTGATCGTGACCAGATATAACTTTATCACTCTCCAGCATCAAGAATAGCAACATAGTTTTTATGGCATATTCAGTTATGATCCTGCTAGTAAGGGTTACCTGCAATACTGGTAGAAATGTTGGTTATATCATGGGTAGAAAATGAGATGTTTTCACACACATGGATATTAAGTCTAGTGTACTTTTTTGTTACTCTAACAAACGTCTAGATTCTTAAGCTCCGGTCAGCGTGCCGTTTAGCTCATTAAATTTTGGCTGTGATCATAGTTGACTCCTGACGAAGACCCAACCCGTCCTCGCAAATTCGTATAGTCAATATTGACTTATTAAATACGTGCATAGGTGACATACTAAACATAATAGTTTACCTTGAAAAGCTTCATAGAAAACACCGACCTTACCTAACCTTGTTAGTATGTTAAGATAAGCATCTTATAGCTTCATAATTACAATTGTTACTTAACCTATTATAGGTATAGGTTAAGTAATAATTGTAATTACGAAGCATTAAGATGCTTATCTTAACATACTAACAAGGTTAGGTAAGGTCGGTGTTTTCTATGAAGATTTTCAAGGTAAACTATTATGTTTAGTATATCACCTGTGCACGTACTTAATAAGTCAATATTGACTATACGAATTTGCGAGGACGGGTTGGAAGACCAGATATGCAAGTTGTCAATACCACTTTCTGAAACCCTCGACAAACTGAACACATCTTTTAAATGCAACTTATCGATCTCAGACATCTTAATTTACCTGCATCACACCATCCAATTATCATACACACCCATCATTAAGAAGGGTAATATTCGTGTTCTTCTTAAAGCAACCGCGCTTGCAACATCTGCATGAGCCCCAGACAGGTTGGTACTATGGAAGCAAGACTTGCATACTGGCTATCAGTGTCAGGTTAAACATCTGGATGCAAGTGTCAGGTTAAACATTTGGATGCAGGTTAAACTTCTGGATGCAAGTTAACCGCTCAAGTTACCCCCCAAGCGAATTACACAAGGAGCAAACCACTTTTGTCAGCCAACGAGACAGTCACATCAGCCTGCAGTCCATGTCTCCAGCAAGTTATTTGCCACCGGCTTGCCAGACCTGCCTAAACCGGCCAGTCTATTAATCCCAGTTTCCACTCTGGCCCGAACCCTTCCTCTTAAGGTTTCCCAAGGTCAAGAAAACTACAGCACCGCTCCTGTGCCAGGTAAGACCATTACGGGCTTACCATAGCCCGTGCTGCTTGTCCCGTTTCTGTGCCAGGTAAGTTACGGGCTCACCGTAGCCCGTGCTACTTGCCCAGCTACTCTGCCAGGTAAGTTACGGGCTCACCATAGTCCGTGCTACTTGCCCCGCTCCTGTGCCAGGTAAGTTACGGGCTCACCATAGCCCGTGCTACTTGGAACCTGTTCCGAGTAGCTGAATCTGTAACAACAACAACATCAAGAAAACTATCAATTTAAAGTGTCCTCTCCTAACGTACCAGAGGACCCAAAACAGAAAATAGGACAGTACGTCACTTTCAGGAGCTGCTTCCATTTCCTAGTACGACCATTTTTCGCCGTATGTAACGCATACGAGTGAAAAGCGACGCTGTTTGTAGGAGAACAGGTTATATACTCTCTCCCACCGCCTCTCTCGCCCTCTCACCGTCCGGGGGAGGATTACGCACGGATTTATATAATTAATCCACTGTTAGGAGACAAGGGCTTACCCGGCGGGAGACACTACAGATGTCACTGTTCCCTAAAATCCGAGGAGGTAATCCTCTGTGTGAAGGGAAGCTGGTAGTGGATAGAGTGGTTTGTTTACAATGGGGAGGGAGGGAGGGGGGGGGGGAGAATGGGGCTCCGACGCGGGCTATTGACAAATACAGTGAGCTGTTTGCTTGGCTGTTGATCTCTTTGTTTTGGCTTGTTCGTGGTACTCGGAGGGACGTGAAGTTGGAGGAGTTGGAAAATTGAATGTGTTATATTAAATGTGCCGGTCGGCCGAGCGGACAGCACGCTGGGCTTGTGATCCTGTGGTCCTGGGTTCGATCCCAGGCGCCGGCGAGAAACAATAGGCAGAGTTTCTTTCACCTATGCCCTGTTACCTAGCGGTAAAATAGGTACCTGGGTGTTAGTCAGCTGTCACGGGCTGCTTCCTGGGGGTGGAGGCCTGGTCGAGGACGGGCCGCGGGGACACTGAAAAGCCCCGAAATCATTTCAAGATAACCTCACGATATAATTCAAATTTGTGTTATAATTGTTTGTATGCAATTCCATTCAGCTGTCAGGGCCTGACAGCTGAATGGACAGCGCTTCGGATTCGTAGTCCTGAGGTTCCGGGTGGAGGCGGAAAGAAGTGGGCAGAGTTCTTTTACTCTGATGGCCCTGTTACCTAGCAGTAAATAGGTACCTGGGAGTTAGTCAGCTGTCACGGGCTGCTTCCTGGGGTGTGTGTGTGTGTGGTGTGGGGGAAAAAATAAGTACTTAGTAAACAATTGATTGACAGTTGAGAGGCGGACCGAAAGAGCAAAGCTCAACCCCGCAAACACAACTAGGTGAATACAGAACATGGAGAAACTACAGAAATAACAGAACACCAGAGAGCAGGGAAAAATACCAGAGGGCCAGAAATGAGTACCTCAGAGTGAGGAGGGAAGCAAAGGGACACTACGAAAATGGCATCGCGAGTTAAGCTAAGACCCAACCAAAACTGCTCCACAGCCACATCAGGAGGAAAACAACAGTGAAAGAACAAGGGATGAAACTGAAAAAAAGGGGAGAACAGATACACAGAGAATGACAAGGAGGTGTGTGAAGAACTCAACAAGAGATTCTAGGAGGTCTTCACAAAAGAACAAGGAGAAGCCCCTGCACTAAATGAGGATCTCGTCAGCCACTTCACTCACATAAAGGAGGATAGCGAGTCGATAACGAGTTGTATTCTACCGGGATGAAGGGTGTGAGATATAAATACATCCCTGTCCTGTTTTGAAGCGAGTCGCGATAGGCGCCAGGCAAACACATCCACTGCCTGAATGTATCTTTCATGACGTGAGCATAACCCAGGGCTAAATGCAGTGGCAGTTCCCATTGGACTTTGCCTGGACGGTAGAGCGGCAGTCTCGCTTCATGCAGGTCAACAGTCTCGCTTCAATCCTCGACCATCCGAGGGATCGGGCACCATTCTTTCCCCCGTCCCATTACAAATCCTTATCTGACCTATTCCAAATGTCATATAGTCGTAATGGGCTTTGCTCTTTTCCCCCCTGATAGTTCCCTTCCCATGTAATTCTACGTTATAATCTTGGACAATAATGAGTCTTAGAAATATACTAAAAAAAAGAATTAAACGCTTGTGCCTGAAAAGGGATTTAGATGCAGTCTTAAGCCTCTAGATACCGTCTAGCAGGCCTGGTCGAGGACCGGGCCGCGCGGGATGCTAAGCCCCGAAAACACCTCAAAGTACGGTAGAATCCATCAGGCATTTGCACTTCCAAAACCTGTACATCTTTCCTCGTCATGGCGGCTTTGTTTACATTTATGAGGCAGTTGTATGAGCTCCGAAGAACTACGAGGTTGTTAATAGCAATTATAGTTATAATTGCCAAATACTTCCCAATTTAGGTCCTAATTAACCATTATATGATTTCTCGTCCTGGCCCCACCTCTCTTTCTTTTTCTCCTCATCTTCCTTCTACTTCTTTCTTCTCTCCTTCCCCTTCCCTAACCCTCCCCTCCAGCCTCATCATTCCTCATCCTCCTCCTCCTCCCTCCTTCCCCTCTCCTCCTCCCGCCCGCCTCCTCCTCCTCCTCCTCCTCCTCCTCTGTGGCCTCTTCTCATTAGCTCCTTGCATCACCTGTAGCATTAGTAGACAGCTATCATGGTGAATGGTAATGGTTTGTGTGGTATACGACTATTAGAGTCTGTATCACTGCCGTTGGTCGTGCCGTCGACGTGCTGGTACACTTGGTGGTCTGGTGTTGTGAGGTTCGTCCTCACCGGCCGTGAAGGTACGTCCGGATTACGACGTTGTGGTCAGTGACTTAATCGCAATCCTCAGATTAGGCAAAATTGTATTATTTTTGTCAATAAAGATGTTAATAATAGTGTCTGATTGTGTCCCGCTCTCCTTTGCTTTATTGAATGTGTGAGTTTCTCCTCTCCAGCTCTCCCTTGCTTTATGAATGTGTTGATTCGCTCCTCCCCCCTCTCCCTGTTTATTATATGTGTGTGTTTCCCGCCCCTACCCCCTAACGCTTTATATATTTGCTCAACTTTACTGAGTGTTCTAAGAACAAGCAGATTGACTGTAAAATTGGGGGGTGAATGGCTAATAGATTTAAACCTTTGTAAATGTATTTTCATGAGGAAGGGAACAGCAAGGAAACTAGATTATAATAAAGAAAAACTGGAACCTTAGAGTGTCAGCAGAAGAAAAGACCCGTGTGTGTGTGGTGTGTGTACTGACCTAATTGTACTTACCTAGTGTGCTTGCGGGAGTTGAGCTCTGGCTCTCTTGGTCCCTCCTCTCAACCGTCAATCAACAGGTGTACAGGTTCCTGAGCCTACTGGGCTCTATCTACTACACTTGAAACTGTGTTTGGAGTCAGCCTCCACTACATCACTTCCTAATGCATTCTATTTATTAACTACTCTGACACTAAAAAATTCTTTCTAACGTCTCTCTGTGGCTCATCTCTGGGCACTAAGTTTCCACCTGTGTGTCCCCTTGTTGTGTTCCACCTGTGCTAAAGAGTTTGTCTTTGTCCCCCTGTCAATTCCCCAGAGAATTTTGTAGGTGGTTATCATGTCTCCCCTTACTCCTCTGTTTTCCAGGGAAGTGAGGTTCAGCTCCTTTAGCGTTTCCTCGCATCTCATACCTCTCAGTTCCGGGACAAGCCTGGTGGAATACCGCTGACATTCTCTAACATTGTCTTGTGTTTACCGAGGTATGGACTCCAGGCTGGAGCTACATATTCCAGGATTGGTCTGACATAAGTGGTATACAGGGTCCTGAACGATTCCTTACACAAGTTTATAAAGGCAGTTCTTATGATGGACAACCTAGCATATGCCGCTGATGATATCCTTTTGATGTGGACCTGTGAGGAAAAGTTCGGTGTGATATCAACCTCCATATCTTTCTCTATTTGACTCTTGCAGGATTTCACCTCCCAGATGGTACCTTGTGTTCAGCCTTTGCTCCCTTCGCCTAATTACTTTTTCCTGTGTTGAACTTTGGCAGCCATTTTCTAGACCATTCCTCCAGTTTGTCCAGGTCGTCCTGTAGTGTCTGTCTTCATCGTCTTGATTCTTCTCATAATTTTTTGCATCATCAGCAAACATTGAGTAGATGAGTCTATACCCTCCGGAAGATCGTTTACATATATTAGAAGCAGGATGGGTCCAAGTTCTGAGCCTTTTGGGACTCCACTGGTGACATCCGCCACGCTGATGTCTCCCCCCCACAGTCACTTGTTGTTCCTATTGCTTAAAGACTCCCATATCCACTGTAGCACCTTCCCCTTTACTCCTGCCTGTTGCTTCAACTTTTTAAACAGCCTTTTACGGGGAACTGTGTCAAAGGCTTTCTGACAGTCCAAGAAAATGCAATCTGCCCACCCTTCTCTTTCTTGCCTAATTTTTGTTGCTTGATCATAGACCTCTATTAACCCTGTGAGGCACGATTTACCATCTCTGAGCCCATGCTGGTGGTGTGTTACACAGCTATTTCCCTCCAGATGCTTTATGCTTTTTCTCGCGATCTTCTCCATCACCTTGCATGGTATACAAGTTAGGGAAACTGGCCTGTAGTTTAGTGCCTCTTGCTATCACCCTTTTTGTATATTGGGACTACGTTAGCTGTCTTCCAGCTTTCCGGTAAGTCTCCTGTTTCCAGTGACAGTTATACACCATAGAGAGTGGCACGCTAGTGCTTCTGCACCTTCTTTAGTATCCACGGTGAGATTCTGTCAGGCCCAACAGCCTTTGTCACATTCATCTCTAACAGATTCCTTTTGACCTCATCACTGGTGGCGTTAAATTCCTTCAAGGTTGCTTAGTTTGCCTCC
>WNGS01169217.1:6128768-6138804 GCA_020271785.1 Procambarus virginalis
TGAGTCAAAGTAAAATACCTAACTCAGCAGACGCTCACAGACTCAGGGAACATGTTTTACTCACCCTAATGATCTTACCCGAGAAGTTTTTAACCTGTTACTCATGTTTATCTGCTATTCATGTTTTCTGTATTCATGTTTATCTGTTATTCGGGCTTATCATTGCTCTTAATTATCTGTTTCTCCTGGTTTAGTATTTCTCCTAGTTATCATTATTCTTATTGGCTCTTTCTGTCATTCATGCATATCTGGTATTTTCTCTTATTATGTTTCAGTTCTTATATCTGATTTTAACTACTGGTCCGTCTGTGGATCTCGTTTTTTTCTCTCCCATACTCTTCCTTCCTTCCTTCCTTCCTTCCTTCCTTCCTTCCTTCCTTCCTTCCTTCCTTCCTTCCCGTCTCCCCACACTCTTGTTCCCCCTTTTCTTTAACCTTCCTTATCATCCGATACTCTGACTTCCCATTCCATAATCTACCAAGCTCTTCCTCTCTCCCTATCAGTCTAGGCGGCAGGTTATGGAAGAATATTGGGGGAAGGGGTAGAAATCCGCCCTGAGTCATTCCTTATGGCATCACACACACACACACACACACACACACACACACACACACACACACACACACACACACACACACACACACACACACACACGCACGCACACACAAACACACACACACACACACACACACACACACACACACACACACACACACACACACACACACACACACACACACACACACACACACACACACAGGTATGGGGCCTCGTGGCTAAGTGGATAGCGCTCGGTAGTCGTAGTCCTAATGATTGGGGTTCGATTCCCGGGCGAAGGCGGAAACAAAGGGGCAAAGTTTCTTTCACTTTGATGCTCCTGTTCACCTAGCAGTAAATAGATACCTGAGAATTAGACAGCTGCTACGGGCTGCTTCCTGGGGATGTGTGTGTTTGTGTGTAAGATAAATGTATGTAGCAGGCATAATAGAGGAACATAAATTGGTTAGAAAGGCGGGGTTCAAGAGCTAATACCTCGATTCTGCAGATACAAATAGTAAATACACAAAACACACATTCACGCACATAATCTTAAGATCAGATTCGACAAAGAATTGGAATATCAGGTACAACAAGGCTTACAGACAGGGGCATGCGGAGCTATACCTCACTTCCCTGTAGTTACTGTCAGGTAAGCACCATTAAGCAAGCACATTAAGCAGTTGATTGACAGTTGGTTGAGAGGCGGGACCAAAGAGCCAGAGCTCAACCCCCGCAAACACAACTAGGTGAGTATATTGTAGCTGTATGTAGGTGTATAAATAGATGGGTGAATTTATGGGTGACTTTTAGGTATACGGATTTTTTTTTAATACGAGTTAAAGAGAATCAGGCCATGGAAGTTGATGGACACGTAATATTAAAGCAACGAAAACCAGGTAATTGGAGTTTTCCTTAATAATTAATATTTCTGATACATACATGGATCGTACCTAGAGTGGGATCTGGGTGTTCTTGTCCTCCCCCAAGCTCGACCAGAGACCAGACTTGGGTGCGTCAGAGCTTGGTCCAACAGGCTGTTGTTTGGAGCGGCCCGCAGGTCCAAGTATCCACTAGAACACTGTTTCTCTGGCACTTCTTGCCGGATACTGTCATTTTTTTCCTTGAGGAAGTCTAAGTTCGTTATGACAATATTTCTCATGCTTCTAGAGAACATTCTTGTTCTGTGTCGGTCAAGTTCTCGGTCACAAGCATTCTAACAGTATTCTGTTGCACGGTTGTGTGAGGTTCAGTCAGTTAAGTCAAACACAATTAATATACTATCTTGAGGTTATTTTGAGATGATTTCGGGGCTTAGTGTCCCCGCGACCCGGTCCTCGGCCAGGCCTCCACCCCCAGGAAGTAGCCCTTGACAGCTGACTAACTCCCAGGTAACTATTTACTGCTAGGTAACAGGGACATCAGGGTGAAAGAAACTCTGCCCATTGTTCTCGCCGGCGCCAGGGATCGAACCCGGTACTACAAGATCACGCGTCAAGTGTTCTGTCCGCTCAGCCACCTGCTTCCCTCTCCCCCTACTAAGCCAGTATTTCCAACATTCTTGTGAAGTTCTCGTCAAAGTCAGGGGAATATCTTGGAAATAGAAAATGACTCACATTAAATGGAACACACAGGTATAGAAAACGAGAGCAGTAAAGGTTAGAAACCCATCTCCAGACAGCCAACGAATCAAGGGATCCAATCCCACCCGGCCGAGCATCAATAATGTGTCAAGACACCAGGTGGAGGAGGATCGGAACTCCGCCCACCCGCCAAGCGCTGACAGACATCGTGCCAGGATCTCCTTTAACCTGCTCCCGTGTTTATTTGCTGAGATGCCCGAGATTTAATCAGTAATTATCTGGCATCAACACATCTTCCCAGGGCCTCCTTGCGCGTGATTATTATCTTCAGTTAAACAAACAATCAGAATATTCCCTAGGAAGGACTTTTCTTTTAACAGACTCACCAAGTTGCAACTATAAACACATGGAGGTGGAAAATCGACCCTTTTTTAACCGGTGTTAATGAGATCCACAACAGCTAAGGATTATTGAACCCGTTGAGGACATTTTGCAACATAATTCCGTCAGTTGATTAACATCTTTACTGACTAAATTAATATACAATTTTATCCGATCCGAATAATTCAGTTTGGTCGTATTACAGTGAGGTGCTGCTCATATTCTCTGCCACACAGGACAGAGGATCATGCATAAGACATAAGATCCAAATTGTAAATTTTATCACTCATTTCATGAGTTTACAGTCTACTCATATTACACGAGTTTCAATTTACGAGTTTGAAATGCAACCACACAAGGCAGGGATGGTTTTATAAGCGTTGCAGCTTAAAAATATAATTATTCTTAATTCTTTAATTAATATGGGCAGTCATATTTAGGATAAAGATTAGGATGTCCTTCAGTATACAAGATTCAGTGAATAATTTACACAGTTGTAAATAGGCCAGGTGGTCTAAATTTTTTTAGAGTTTCATATTCAATAATGTATTGTTCAAGTGAATGTCTTAATGGTCTGTCAACAGCTTGCAAGCTGAATATTCTGGTAGTGGCTAACCCTCGCGATCTTGCCAGATGTGATGTAGTCGAAGGAATTCTCGCAATGACTAAATCACATTGTCTGGTTCGATTACTGCGCTGACCATACAAATATTTATTATTACAAAAGTTGTAATATAATTATAAGTTGTAATATAATAATAATAATCTTTTAACACTACAGTTTTAAGGTTATTGGGTATTTTTTTTTTTAGTTCTTCTAAATCTGAAAAACTCTTTAATCTGAAATCTGAAAAATCTCTTTAATTTGTATGTTTCAATATTTGCATATTGTATAATAAACTTTTCACCAGTAACATTTCTTAACTTGTAATATTTGTATTGCTCTTCACATATAAAAATATTTATCAATAGAAGTAAAAAGTTACAGAAAACATATATTAATAAGCTAAATCAAAATAAAGTTGTCTACCAACCTGAAAAAAGTCAGAGTTTGGGAATGTCATATAACTCCAGGAATATGTCGAGGGAGTATTTAACAGACGAAGCTAGGTCAACCTGTCTTCACATTCCTTCATAAATATAGCCATCGGACCATACCAACACACAGTCCTGGACAATGTTCTGGACTGAAGAATACTTGCTGGCTGCTTAGTAAGTAATTCTGGTGGCCTAAATAACCCTCCAGAAGCTGGCAGGCCCAACACAACATCATGACCTCCCTCGGCCTTCAAAACACACGCTGCCCCTCCCTGGCAGGCTCCCACAAGACTCAACCAGCCATCAACAAAAGCGCCGAAGAACGCCGAGGCCCAAGTTTATCTTGCCTAGCAAATGCTTGAAATTTCTTAATGTGGCGACGAAGACATCTCCGCATTTCCTAGGAACCAAGCTCTTCAACGCATGCGCAGGTACCAAGTGCACTTCTGCGCATGTGTACTAACCAAGAGCACACACACACACACACACACCTCTAGTTCAGTGACAGAGTAGTTAACAGATGGAATGCATTAGGCAGTGATGTGGAGGAGCCTGACTCCATACACAGTTTCAAATGTAGATATGATAGAGCCCAGTAGGCTTAGAAACCTATATACCAGTTGATTAACAGTTGAGAGGCGGGACCAAAGAACCGGAGCTCCACCCCCGCAAGCAAAACTAGGTGAGAACAACTAGGTGAGCATACACATACACACACACACACACACACACACACACACACACACACACACACACACACACACACACACACACACACACAGTTAAACACAGATCTGTTGTTGATATCCTGAACGGATTATAAACACATTATAAATAAACTTACCCTCAAGAACAGGACAGTGGGTTTAACAAATAATATAACGGTTATATTATCAACCGGGCAAAAAGAGCTAATTCGCTGCTCTACCACCAGTCCGCCTCTAGTTAAGCTCTTAAATCCAGTAAATTTCAAGGTCACATACGTTTATATTTATTATTGAGTGTAATTGCAAAACAGAATTATCTAAAGGGTAAATTATTATTAATATAATAATTATTCTTATTATTATTATTATAATTATGGTTTGGTGTATAGTTACGCCCAGGTTCGGTTATGGGAGGTGTTTTGGCTCAGTTTGTTGTTATTTATATATAAATTATGTGACTTAAGTATGTTGAGAAGTACGCTTCAATATAGGAATTGAGTGAAGAATTTGTCAAATATTGACATATTAAATGTACGCAAGTCAGTATTTGACTTACTGCATAATTGGTGTATAAGTGTATAAAACCTCGTGGTGGCTTCCGAACTGAAAGTATGCTTCCTGGTATACTTTTAGTGTGGATGGCAATGAAATGCTTTGAAGACAGGTTGCAAATCCCTCAATCCATCTTCATGGGGGCCTGATGGCTGAGTGGACAGCGCTCGAGATTCGTAGTCATAAGGTTCCGGGTTCGATCCCCGGCGGAGGCGGAAAGAAATGGGCAGAGTTTCTTTCACTATGATGCCCCTGTTCACCTAGCAGTAAATAGTTACCTGGGAGTTAGACAGCTGCTACGGGCTGCTTCCTAGGGGTTTGTAACCAAAAAGGAGGCCTGGTCGAGAACCGGGCCGCGGGGACGCTAAGCCCCGAAATGGGGCCACCCGTCTATTCTGTGGCTGATCCCAACAGCTTGTAGACTGATTTGATTTAGTCTTGATAAGCAAATATTTTTGTCTCTAAAAGAAAATAAATATTATGTATTATGTTTGTCCATATTTAACTGTCATTGTCATGTCTTTGTATGTCTAACATTGTCATGTTAACTGTATGTATGTCATTGTCTTTGGTTCAGTGCGCAGTTATTTGTATTTACAGTACATGGGGTGAAAGTTTCTTGAGAAAGGAGAAGGTATATTTAAACACCTTCGGAGAAAACGGCGAACGGTATCAAAATATAGATCGCTTACTCATTACTCACTCTCTCTTCCCTTCTCTTACTTACTCATCAACTCATTAGCCTCTCCCACTCATTCTTCCACTTTTCAGTTCATTTACTCATACACACACACACACGCAGTTTTCCACTCACTTGCTCACTTACCAATTCACTCATCCCTCACACATTTATCCGCTCGTTTACTTACCAATTCACTCATCCCTCACACATTCATCCACTCCCCTCAATGACTCACCTACACACTATCTCTTCCTACGAACAGACTTTACACCTGCCGTCCTCACAAAGGCTAAAATCCAGTCCATCTAGCAGCCAAAGGAACCAAATCTAATATAAAGGAACCAGAGGTGGTCCCCCCTATATCTAACATACGCCTATGTGCAAAAACTCTAATATATATAACAATAATAATTTCCTATTGAGAAAATGTTTGTCTTTAATCAACTTTATAAAAAATAAAAAAAACACATATAGCTCCTATAGAAAGTAGCACTGAGTGGACCAGCCTGTCACTGAGCACAGGACGACTTGACGCAAAACAAAATTACTTATACTTATCAAATTATAAGACAGAACGTCTCTGAAAGTCTGAGACATGGTACTATTGCCGGTTGATGTCTGACAGGCTGTTTATAGACGGCGATCAATACTTTTTTGTCGTGACATGCGAGTGTTTACTAAAATAGCATCGATTATCTCCTTATCTCTTGACAAATTCCCCCCCCCCTACATAAATTAAGATAGTGATTTACGATATCTGTAAATTGGGTGATGGATCGGGGGCGTATGCAAATCGTTCGGAGAGCCCATGCAAAATGGTCAGTTTTTTGCAAAATGTTGTTTTACGGGAGATGGGGGTGAGTGGGGGAGGGTGGGGGGGGGGGTGATAGCTCACATACGATGATCAATGTAGATGACACATTCGGAGCTCACTTTTGATGACACATACGGAGCTCATCAGTGATGACACACATACAGAGCTCACCAGTGATGACACACATACAGAGCTCATCAATGATGACACACATACAGAGCTCATCAGTGATGACACACATACAGAGCTCATCAATGATGACACACATACAGAGCTCATCAGTGATGACACACATACAGAGCTCATCAGTGATGACACACATACGGAGCTCATCAGTGATAACACACATACGGAGCTCATCAGTGATGACACACATACAGAGCTCACCAGTGATGACACACATACAGAGCTCATCAGTGATGACACACATACAGAGCTCATCAGTGATGACACATTCGGAGCTCACTTTTGATGACACATACGGAGCTCATCAGTGATGACACACATACAGAGCTCACCAATGATGACACACATACAGAGCTCACCAGTGATGACACACATACAGAGCTCACCAGTGATAACACACATACGGAGCTCATCAGTGATGACACACATACAGAGCTCATCAGTGATGACACACATACGGAGCTCATCAGTGATAACACACATACGGAGCTCATCAGTGATGACACACATACAGAGCTCATCAGTGATAACACACATACGGAGCTCATCAGTGATAACACACATACGGAGCTCATCAGTGATAACACACATACGGAGCTCATCAGTGATAACACACATACCGAGCTCACCGACGATAACACACTGATTTCATCTGTAATAATTAGCTAGGACCAAAAATACTCATATAACTGATAGATTTATTTTCCTACTTATTTTAATTTAATAAATGAGATCGATTTTTGTTATTGTAATGATGTTACTGATAATGATATAGATAGTGATAATGTTAGAGATGAAAATGATGGCATGGATGAATATGATGATAAACGATGATAAGAGTGAAGATGATATTTATATTAAGGTGAAGATGTTGATAATGATAGTATAATGATAATACGATGACAATAAGAATTTAAAGATGATGCTAAGTAAGTTAGTATCTGACTAATAGCTTGGGTTGGATGTGTTGAACTTTTTTATAAACTTTCAGTTTATAATGTAATTAATTTATATGTGAGGAAAAAAGGAAACACATGTTTATATGCGATATTAAATATTCTTCCAGTCAGCTGGAAGTGGTTGGTTAGTGAGAGAGGGGTGTGTGGTTAGTGAGAGAGGGGGTGTGTGGTTAGTGAGAGAGGGGTGTGGTTAGTGAGAGAGGGTGTGTGGTTAGTGAGAGAGGGGTGTGTGGTTAGTGACAGAGAGGTTGTGGTTAGTGAGAGAGGGGGTGTGGTTAGTGAGAGAGAGGGGGTGTGGTTAGTGAGAGAGGGTGTGTGGTTAGTGAGAGAGGGGGTGTGTGGTTAGTGAGAGAGGGGTGTGGTTAGTGAGAGAGGGGTGTGGTTAGTGAGAGAGGGTGTGTGGTTAGTGAGAGAGGGGTGTGTGGTTAGTGAGAGAGGGTGTGTGGTTAGTGAGAGAGGGTGTGTGGTTAGTGAGAGACGGGGTGTGGTTAGTGAGAGAGGGTGTGTGGTTAGTGAGAGACGGGGGTGTGGTTAGTGAGAGAGGGTGTGTGGTTAGTGAGAGAGGGGTGTGTGGTTAGTGAGAGAGGGGGTGTGGTTAGTGAGAGAGGGGTGTGGTTAGTGAGAGAGGGGGTGTGGTTAGTGAGAGAGGGTGTGTGGGTTAGTGAGAGAGGGGTGTGTGGTTAGTGAGAGAGGGGGTGTGGTTAGTGAGAGAGGGGGTGTGGTTAGTGAGAGAGGGGGTGTGGTTAGTGAGAGAGGGGTGTGTGGTTAGTGAGAGAGGGGGTGTGGTTAGTGATAGAGGGGGTGTGGTTAGTGAGAGAGGGGGTGTGGTTAGTGAGAGAGGGGGTGTGGTTAGTGAGAGAGGGGGTGTGGTTAGTGAGAGAGGGGGTGTGGTTAGTGAGAGAGGGGTGTGTGGTTAGTGAGAGAGGGTGTGTGTGGTTTAGTGAGAGAGGGGTGTGTGGTTAGTGAGAGAGGGGTGTGTGGTTAGTGAGAGAGGGGGTGTGGTTAGTGAGAGAGGGGGTGTGTGGGTTAGTGAGAGAGGGGGTGTGGTTAGTGAGAGAGGGGGTGTGTGGTTAGTGAGAGAGGGGGTTGGTTAGTGAGAAAGGGGGTGTGGTTAGTGAGAGAGGGGGTGTGTGGTTAGTGAGAGAGGGTGTGTGGTTAGTGAGAGAGGGGTGTGTGGTTAGTGACAGAGAGGTTGTGGTTAGTGAGAGAGGGGGTGTGGTTAGTGAGAGAGAGGGGGTGTGGTTAGTGAGAGAGGGGGTGTGGTTAGTGAGAGAGGGTGTGTGGTTAGTGAGAGAGGTGTGTGGTTAGTGAGAGAGGGTGTGTGGTTAGTGAGAGAGGGTGTGTGGTTAGTGAGAGAGGGGGTGTGGTTAGTGAGAGGGGGGTGTGGTTAGTGAGAGAGAGGTGTGGTTAGTGAGAGAGGGGGTGTGCTTAGTGAGAGAGGGGTGTGGTTAGTGAGAGAGAGGGTGAGGTTAATGAGAGAGAGGGTGTGGTTAGTGAGAGAGGGGGTGTGGTTAATGAGAGAGAGGGTGTGGTTAGTGAGAGAGGGGTGTGGTTAATGAGAGAGGGGGTGTGGTTAATGAGTGAGAGGGTGTGGTTAGTGAGAGAGGGGGTGTGGTTAGTGAGAGAGAGGGTGTGGTTAGTGAGAGAGGGGGTGTGGTTAGTGAGAGAGGGGTGTGGTTAGTGAGAGAGAGGGTGAGGTTAATGAGAGAGAGGGTGTGTTTAATGAGAGAGGGGGTGTGGTTAATGAGAGAGGGGGTGTGGTTAGTGAGAGAGGGGGTGTGTGGTTAGTGAGAGAGGGGGTGTGTTAGTGAGAGAGGGCGTGATGCAAAGCAGTTGAGTGAGAAATAATTTACGAGGTATCGCAACAGCGAAATTGCTAAGGTGTGTGAGAAAGAGGAAGAGACATAGTGAAGAGTAGGGGAATAGTGCGGTGAGGAGGAGGGAGATCATGTGGTGAAGAGGGGAATGAGGATGGGGAGTGAAGTGGTAAAGAGGGGAGAGGGGCGCTAAGAGGGGGGGGGCAAGGACAGAGCAAGAACAAACAGTGGGAGCCACTGTTTATTTGTTTACAAGAATCTGAGTGGGATGGTCGGCCTCTCCTGCTCCTGCCCTGATTGGCCATGACGTGTGGGAGAGGGAGAGGGACGAGCGGGAGGAATGGAAGGTAAAGTAAGAGGAGGGAAGGAAGGAAGAGAAGGAGAGAGAAGAGGGTGGGGAAGCAGTGATAGGGAGGAGGTTACCTTGAGAAAAGGAAAAAAGGAGAAAAAGAAAAGAAAGTAAAAGGAAAGAAAAGGAAAAGGAGGATAGAAAAGATGCTGGACGCAGATGGGACGACATGTCCTTAGCATTCGGTACGCATGGAGGCTGAGGAAACTAGAGGATGAGGGATGTACTTGGAAATACATACATGAGTACATGAGACTACAAAATTACATCTTCGTATATTAACAAAACATTAAATTTTATTTAATATCTCTCCTGAAGTGGGACGGGACACCCGTACACCTCTCCTGAAGCGGTACAGGACACCCGTACACCTCTCCCGAAGCGGTACAGGACACCCATACACCTCTCCTGAAGCGGGACAAGTCAATATT
>WNGS01169217.1:6146792-6167038 GCA_020271785.1 Procambarus virginalis
ATGAAAGGGAGAGAGAGAGAGAAATCGTCTCTCAGACATGTATTTTCTAGCGAATGTTTTGCCCCTGTATCTTTACTGCATGTATTCCACCTGTATAGTACTCACGTCCATTATGTGTCCAGTGTCTAGCTGTATACATCCATGTATTTTTGCAGTGAAGGTTAATCGTTCTTTCACATAATTATTTAATTTGTGATTATCTGCATGTTTTCTCTCAGCTAATGTTCTTTCTCATATTTTGCTCTGATCTCATCAATCACATTTTTCTTCCTCTCATTCACTTCTTTTCTTCACCCAAGATGTTTTTCCATCCTTATGATTCCTCCTCCCGTATGGCCTTTACGTCTTTATCTTTATAGCTTCTCTTCTGTTTCCCAACCTACACCTTCTTCTTTTCCTCATTCCTTATATAGTTTTTCCTCCTTTTCTCCTCCCTCTTTCTCTTCAACTATTTCATCCTCTTCTCCTCCCATCCTCTTGTCCCACTTCTTCTTTTCCTCCACTTTCGGTTCATCTCATGCTTCCGTTTTTCCTCCTCATTTATTTTTCTTCCTCCTTCCTCTTCTCTTCCTCCATCCTCTTCTCATTATTTATTTTATCTGTCGCTACTCCCTAACGTCTCTTCCACTTTCCTACCCCCTCTACTCCCTTTTCTCTCTATACGTGTTCTTTCGTCTTGATCACTACCAATGACCAAGTGAGGCCGCTGAGTTGATGCCAACCCTCTGTACCGTTTATGACTCGCCCTCTGTACCGTTTATGACTCGCCCTCTGTACCGTTTATGACTCGCCCTCTGTACCGTTTATGACTCTCCCTCTGTACCGTTTATGACTCTCCCTCTGTACCGTTTATGACTCGCCCTCTGTACCGTTTATGACTCGCCCTCTGTACCGTTTATGACTCTCCCTCTGTACCGTTTATGGCTCGCCCTCTGTACCGTTTATGACTCGCCCTCTGTACCGTTTATGACTCGCCCTCTGTACCGTTTATGACTCTCCCTCTGTACCGTTTATGACTCGCCCTCTGTACCGTTTATGACTCGCCCTCTGTACCGTTTATGACTCGCCCTCTGTACCGTTTATGACTCTCCCTCTGTACCGTTTATGACTCGCCCTCTGTACCGTTTATGACTCGCCCTCTGTACCGTTTATGACTCTCCCTCTGTACCGTTTATGACTCGCCCTCTGTACCGTTTATGACTCTCCCTCTGTACCGTTTATGACTCTCCCTCTGTACCGTTTATGACTCGCCCTCTGTACCGTTTATGACTCGCCCTCTGTACCGTTTATGACTCGCCCTCTGTACCGTTTATGACTCGCCCTCTGTACCGTTTATGACTCGCCCTCTGTACCGTTTATGACTCGCCCTCTGTACCGTTTATGACTCGCCCTCTGTACCGTTTATGACTCTCCCTCTGTACCGTTTATGACTCGCCCTCTGTACCGTTTATGACTCGCCCTCTGTACCGTTTATGACTCGCCCTCTGTACCGTTCACTACCCTACACATGCAATAATATATAATGTCTAATCATTAGACCTTTCAGACCAAGTTGTATGGGGTACCTGGAGCATTGCCTATACTTTATTAACTCTCGTGTTCTTGAGGATATCCTCATAATGCACCCAAAGCTTGCCAGTGCAGGCTATTGGTCACACAGCCGTCTATAACTAACCATCCTGAGAGATGGGAGATTTGGTTAGCATCAGGTAGCTTCAGCGCTTCATTCAGCTTTATTCCTCCTCTCTTGGCACACTTTGTCACCCTTTATATTGACTTAGGCAGATGATGTACCTAAATACGAAGAAAAATTTAAAGTCGATTCTGGACACCCAGGTAAAAACACGCTCGGGTCGGGGTTGCTGATTCCTTTGTCATGAACGCACTATATTTTTTTTGTGCAGTCGGCCTTAACGTAAACATTGTGGGGGATTAGGGACATTGTAAACACCGCAGTATTAACGCAACATTGACCTACCTTGAGTATACCTTGAGGTGCTTCCGGGGCTTAGCGTCCCCGCGGCCCGGTCATCGACCAGGCCTCCTGGTTGCTGGACTGATCAACCAGGCTGTTGGACGCGGCTGCTCGCAGCCTGACGTACGAGTCACAGAGAATCGGTTCCGGTAGGTTAGGTGGACAGTCGAGATTCCTAACACTTTTGGTTTTTGGTGTTCCAAAACGAATTAATCACCATGAGAAGGGCAGGACGAGCTGGGTGGAATCTGGAAACTCAGATCTTTTACATTGAGATGTAAAGATTTTTTTTAGGGTAAGAATAGTGACTGGAAGGAGCTAGGATTAAAAGTATTTAAGACTAGCTCGATTTACAAAACCACTTGGGCTCGACGATAGAGCGAAGAACAAGAAGGACAAGGTAGAACAAACCAGTTCGAATATGGATATACTTCTGAAATTGTCTTGTACAATTAGTGTTGAAACAGCACTGATTCAGATTGTCGTAATTCAGATTTTCATTTAATTGATTGCATTGATTTAATTTCATTGATTTGATTCACATTGATTTCATAGGTTGAAATCAGCGTTAATTAGTGTTAAAACAGCACTGCTATCTATCTATGAATTCTAACCACAGTTTCCATCTCCCGTTTATTCCTGTTTCATTCCACCTCTCAACAATCTTGACACTGATTGATTGTTGCCGCCGAAGGCGGCTAGTTTATTGTGCACCCCATACTCATCCTGTGAGCGGTAGCGCAAAAGCATTACAGAGGGCACAAAAGGTCTTTATCAGACCTCATCTTAGATTATTACATTAACACTTACATCTATCCTTCACACCTTATAGTTACAATGTCAGCTAGTTACAGAGTGAGTGCTATTTCAAGAGCTACATATTTACAGTAAGTCATCATACATTAATGGTAGGTCTTATCGCTAATACATAATAGTTTGACCAATGGGGACATTACAGTCATAGGGGAGCTTCTGTTTCTTGTTAGTCTTCAAAAATACACTACTTGTTTCTGAATCTCATATGTCGTTCATCTACTGGAAGCGAAATGTGGATACAGTGCAAGTATTTCAGGTAATTTTCCCATGGTAATAAGATAGGTTGCCATATCATACAGAGTGAGCTTAGATCTATCTCTAAATGGCTCAATTTTACTACAATCCAAGATATAGTGTTCTAGTGTATGTCCCTGTCTTTGTCCACACATTTTACACTTTACTTCATCTAGATCCCTATACAAGCCGAACTGCCAGAGATACTTGTAGCCAAGTCTTATACGAGCCTGTTGTCTTGACACTGTGTGTATATGTGTCCGAGTAAGTGAACATCAGCTACCCAAGCATTTGGGCTGGACGGTAGAGAGACGGACTCGCTTCATGCCAGTCGGCGTTCAATCCCCGACCGTCCAAGTGGTTGGGCACAATTCCTTTCCCCCCGTCCCATCCCAAATCCTTATCCTGACCCCTGAATTCTGAAGTGCTATATAGTCGGATTGGCTTAGTGCTGTCTCCTGATAATTACGTTACCTTACCTATTGACAGTTTACCGTTTACCATCTTTTAATCTTTACCATTTACAACAAATTTACATTTATTTATTTATATATTATACATTTACAACAAATCTTTACCATTTACAGTTTAACGAGTTGGTATGATACGAATCAAGAGGGTCAAAAAATGAGTAACTGGAAAGCAGGCTTAGAAAGGGAAGGGAAATATCAGGGAAAAACTGCCAAGCCTATATATAGCACTTGGAAGAGGCCAGGATAACGATTTAGGATGGGACGGGGGAAAGGGAATGGTGCCCAACCACTTAGACGGTCGGGGAGTTTTTTTTTTTATTATTTTCTACCACAGACGTGGCCACACATTTACAATGCTAACCAACTTATATACATTTTCTTCTGTCCTCCATGGACAGGGCTAGAAATGTGTTAAACATATAGTTAAGGGATTTATTGTGAATACTCAACCACAGAAGGTGATTGTAATGATTTTAAAATGCTAAGTTAACCTACATACGTAAATACGTAGATACACAGATTTACGTAAGCCCGACATAAAGTGTTCAATGTTTACATAGTGTCATTAATGTGCATTTACAAAGGTGAAATGTAATACAAATCAGCTTCCACATATACTTTATACACATACATATACATACACACACATATACGCACATATGCAAATATACATACGTATATATACACACACATGCACTCACATATATTTGACTCTTTTATTCTGACAGAGTGAGATAGCTGATAGAGAAACTAGTGTGCAATTAAGCACTTAATCACTGAATGGTGATTAAGGTGCTTTTACAAGCTCAGGTTATATAGTTACATCACATACATACACATGAACGCCGACCTGCATGAAGCGAGACCGTCTCTCTCTACCATCCAGTTCAACTGGCTGGGTAGCTAATGTTCACTTACTGGGACACATTCTCATTGTCTCACTCGTCCTCTAAACGAACAGCTTGCGTTATTTATGTTATGGAAACCAACGTTATAAATGCAACTAACAACGATAGGTAACGGCTCATAAGTATCTATGTTTTGTATTAATCGGTCTCGATTGGTTAGGTGGGACGCTTGGGTTCTACATTTCTGGTTAGGTTAGGTTAGGTTAGGTTAGTAGGTTTGAATTTTTCGAAGTGGGAAATCAAGATAGTGGGCTCGATTTTTGTCCCCCACGAGCCGAAGCTCAGTTTGCACCAAGTGAGCACCCACATACGCACACACACATGCACACAGTCTGGGTAGTGAAGAAAATGAATGAATATTGAAACAGAGAAGATATGATCGCGATATATTGGATATTGATAGGTATAATAGACAATGATAAATTGTTCAAGGCAAAGACACATCGATTCTGGGAAAAATCACTCATGAACGAAACACATGGGATTGCCAGCTAGGAGTAGAGCTGTCTGAGGCAAAGGCAGTCATCAGCTTCGAATGCAGATGTAACAAAACCACTGAAAATTGTCAATAGATCTGCACCACAAAGGTGAATGTGAAGAACAGGTCCCGTGAGCCATTACTCCATGCCCACGAGCACAGACAGTCAATAGTACGCATGTCCACAAAATGCCCGCGCGGGCAAACCTAAAGAGATGCGAGAGTTTCTGGGATTGACAATGACTGTCGAGACAGATTACAGCTATCTCTTGAAAGCACCAGCAACCTCTGGGGGTTTATTTTTACTCCTGTCTCTTGTTTCCCCCCTTGTCTTTCCCTCCCTCCCTTCTTCCTGCCCTGTACTCACCTATTTGTGCTTGCGGAGGTTGAGCTATGGCTCTTTGGTCCCGCCTCTCAACTGTCAATCAACTGGTGTGCAAATTCCTGAGCCTACTGGGTTCTATCATATCTACATTTAAAACTGTGTATGGAGTCAGCCTCCACCACATCACTGCCTAATGCATTCCATCCGTGTGTGTGTGTGTGTGTGTGTGTGTGTGTGTGTGTGTGTGTGTGTGTGTGTGTGTGTGTGTGTGTGTGTGTGTGTGTCACTTTTTCAGTGACTACAATAAAATTACCTCTAATTCTTTACGCCCTGCCCCCCTATAAACTTTGGTACAAGTTACGTTATTATTTAATAATTCGGCCGTTATAATTTGTTGTATCAATTCTGGCCTTTAAGTTCTGGATGGACGTGGCGTCCTGTTCANAAGGGTGATTGCGAGGTATGGGCACCAGGTAGGACGGACACCGGGTAGGAAGGGCACCTGTTGGGACGCTTGGAGACGGCTGAGAGGTTTTGCAAGAGTCCTGAGACTGGGGCCACGTCCTCAGGGAGGGGGAAAGAGTGCACAGCCGTGCAGGGAGATTATGTTGAGAAATCTTAGAGTATACCTGTCTGTGTATTCACCTAGTTGTATTCACCTAGTTGTGTTTGTGGGGGTTGAGCTTTGCTCTTTCGGCCGCCTCTCACTGCCAATCAACTGATTACTATTTTTTTCTCCCCCACACCACACACACACACACACACTAGGAAGCAGCCCGTGACAGCTGACTAACTCCAAGGTACCTATTTACTGTAGGTAACAGGGGAATTCAGGGTGAAAGAAACTTTGCCCGTTTGTTTTTGCTGGTGCGGGAATCGAACCCGTGCCACAGAATTACGAGTCCTGCGCGCTATCCACCGGCTACCAGGCCCCTACCCTGGAAACGCAAACCGAAACGTCTCTATTTTCCGCTTGTTACAACTTGTAATAAAGTTGTTACATCTTGGCTTAACGTGTTTATGACGTATTAGAACGTTGTTACAACTTGCTATATTGGTTGTTGTAACTGGTTAGAAGGTGTTAAAACTTGTTCGAACGTTGCACCAACGTCGTAGTTTCGGTGTGTGTTTGGCGGGTATGTACCCTACTTATTTGTACTCACCTATTTGTGCTTGCAGGGGTTGAGCTTTGGCTCTTTGGTCCTGCCTCTCAACTGTCAATCAACTGGTGTACAGATTCCTGAGCCTACTGGGCTCTTGTCGGTCCTACTGGGCTCTTGCTCTTGTCTCATTCTTGTCGGTCCCTTGATGTGTTGGCTTAGAAAGTTTCTTGTTGCCACGTCCAGCAACTTAGCTCTCCATGTGTCCGGTCCTCCATGTGGGTCTCTGTCCTTGCAATCTATCTTCCCGTGTTGAAGTCTTCCATGATTAGTAGTCTGGATCCGTTCCTGTTAGCTACGGAAGCTGCTCTTTCTATCTTGTTGATGGTGGCCATGTTGTTTCTATCATATTCCTGTCTGGGTCTTCTGTCATTTGGTGGGGGGTTATATATCACTACTATTATAATTTGTTGTCCTCCCATTGCTATGGTACCTGTTATGAAGTCACTGAAATCTTCACAGCCCTGAATAACCATCTCTTCAAACTCCAGCCTTTTCTTATCAACAGAGCTACACCACCTCTTCCTCTTCTTTCTCTCTCTTTCTTCACTACATAGTAGTCCTGTGGAAACACGGCATTTGTTATGGTTTCGTTTGCTTTGTTTCTATGAGTGCTATTATGTCTGGGTTCTCTTCTAGTGCCAATTCTCCAAGTTCACTTGTTTTATTTGTAATCCCAGCTATGTTAGTGTGCATTGCCTTGAAGCTAACTTTCTTCTGTTCATTCTCTTGTCCTCTTCTTAGTGAGCGTTCTGCTGATGGGGGAAGCTGTTCAATAGGTGTAAAGATCTGTGAGGTGGGTAACAGGGTCTCAGAGGATTCTGGGTGAGGGTTCAAGGGAAGGGGGACAGATAGGGTATGGGGTAAGGAGGAAGGGGGGGATATGGAGGGTAATGGAGGAGGAGGGATAGAGAGAGTATGGGATGAAGGGGGGAGGGGGAAAAGGGGGGGGAGAGGGAAAAGGGGGGACATGGTGGGAATGGGTGAGGGGTGTCAGGGTCGGAATGGGGTGGGGGCAGAGGGAGGGTTGAGTGAGCATTTGAGTGGGGGCTGGTAGGGAGGGTTTCTATGCAGAGGAGGGTGGCGGTGTTGCCTTCCCCTCTGGTGTTGCTGGGATGCTGGTTGTGGGTTCCCCTCTTGTCTCTGGAATGTTGTGTTGGGGGCTGTGATTTCCTTGTTTACTCCTCTCTCCCTGTGCTTCTTCCTTGCCTCTGTCACCATGGCTCTCTCCTCCTTCGTTCTGTCCCTATGGAGGAATACTTTTTTATTCCTCCACATACTGCAGACGACTCTTCCTTTCTAAAATAACCTTCGTAGTCTCGTTTGCAAACACTATCTTTACCAGGCGGTCTCTGTCTTTATTGTACCAGCCAAACCTGAAAACCTTCTCAATGTTTTGCTCTGCCCCTTCAATCTTTAACCCCTTTAGTATTCCATTTACTGCCTCTATGCCTTTGCTATTACATTCTTGCCTATTGGAGCCTCCCTGTTCTTTGATGCCTACAGCTACCGCTGATAATTTTCTTTCCAGCAGCCGACTGGTGCACCTAGCTGATTCCTGTGAGGTAGCTGCTTGGGTGGCTACCTCGTTCACTGTGGCCATTGCTTCTGAGCTCTTTCTCAGTATTTTCACAAATGTATCAGGTACAGAGGCATTTCCTTCCAATGCATCATTTCCATCTTCCCTTTGGATGATTATCTGATGCTCAGCCTCATTATTTTTCTCTGTGAGGGATTTGATCTCCTCCTTTGCTGCTGTCAGCTCACTTTGCAGGTTGTTAATTGCATTCTTCATTTCATGCATCTCTTTCCTGAATTCCTCCCAAACTTGGCTAACATTTCCTTTATTTGGTCACTTTGACTTTTCCGTGTCCCTGGTGCGTCCGTCTACCATCTTTGTCCCTTTCCCTGATATGTTTTGTTTGGGATAGCCAGGGGAGGGGACAGAGAGGGAGAGAGAGAGAGAGAGAGAGAGAGAGAGAGAGAGAGAGAGAGAGAGAGAGAGAGAGAGAGAGAGGGGGGGGAGAGGGCAAAAGAGGAAGGGTGATATAGGGAGAGGGCGAGAGGGCGCGAGAGAGAAGGTCGAGAAAGAGGGAGGGCGAGAGAGAGAGAGAGAGAGAGTGTGTGTGTGTACTCATCTAATTGTACTTGCGGGGTTGAGCTCTGGCTCTTTGGTCCCGCCTCTCAACCGTCAATCAACAGGTGTACAGGTTCCTGAGCCTACTGGGCTCTATCATATCTACACTTGAAACTGTGTATGGAGTCAGCCTCCACCTGAGAGAGAGAGAATAAGAGAGTCGACATCCAGTCTACTGTTGTACATGCCTTCCAAACCCTTGGGCTCTGTTACAACTACCTCTGCTTTATACAGTTTGTCTACAGCACTCGCGTGTTCATTTCACTTCATCACTGCTATGTGACTTTACTCACCTATGGACTCACCTGCATGAAATTACATGGTGAATATCAGCTCGCAGGTCTATCCTTAAGACACGGGTCATCGTGGGACGACTGTGCACAGCTGCTCACTCTGTACCTGTGCACTGAACATCAAAAAGGGACCAGGAATGTAAAGACGGTTGACGGATCATCTTCTGAAGAAATAGCTCAGAATAACCTAACCGGTTTCAGATTTTGAGATCTAAAGCCAATAATAAAAATAACTAAATAGTATCATGTCCTGATTTATCATATCTGCTCTTGAAACTGTGTTCATGGATTTTGTATGAAACGTCTCTCTTGATCAATATACAAGTTTGTTAATCCTACAGCTGCGTTTGTTTTTTTGCCTTGGCCCCTCTGGACCTGTTCTTGACCCTGATAACTATTTCCTCTTTGTCTAGTTGGCAATGCTTCTATGAATATTGCAGATTGTGATCATTCCGCCTCTACCGTTTTTCTAATTTCCAGCTTTCTCATTTTTTCCTCAAATTTAGTTGTAGAGTTTATACAGGATAACATAGTCTAGTTGTCCTCTAACATTTATACTGAAAGATGTCATGAATGCTTTCTTGCCCAGGTTCCTGAAGGCATGAGGATCATTTGCCAGGTTTTTTATATTAGGAGCTGCATTGTCAACTTCATGTCTTTTTCTGATGCATTGGTGTTTCCGGGTTCTGGCGTGTTGTCTCCGAGGGCTCCTTACTCCTGTCTCAAATATCCTCACCATGCCATTCTTTGGATTTAAATCTAGTATCTCAATTTTAAATCGGTTCTCTAATGTGTTCTTGCCCTTCTTGAGAATTTTGCTATTCTCACTTCTGACTCTTTTCATCCGTACTTTCGTGAAGAATCTGACTTGCATAGTTTGGACATTGCTAATCACAAACATTATGATCCTAGTGATGATTCCTCTGGTGCTCTGCTTGATATTCCGCTATGTTTTGGCCTCTCCTCTCTCACTATTACCTTCAGTTTTAATAAACGAAATACTTATTTAATAAGTATTAATTTACTACTTGTTAAAATAAGTTTTATCTGACCCCAGCACAACATGATTTTACTCTCGAATCTCAAATATTTATTGGAGGCCTTATTGATGAAGAGAGTCGAATGCTTTCTAGTACTCCATGAGCATGTAGTCAGTCCACCCTTATCTTCCTTGTTGACAGCCATCTTGTCATACTAGTGGAACTGGAGCAGATTCACCGGTCAAAACCTTCTCTCCGTTATTCCATGTTGCTACTTTGTTGTGAAATTAATAATTTCTTGATACTCCACTTGACTGTTGATTAATTTCTCTAGTACTTTAGAGAGTAAGTGCTAATGATAGAGTGTATAATCAGCTGTAAGGGGGAGATCTATTTTTAGATCACTTGGGCTCAGATTCCTTGACTCCTCATATGCCTTGCTTTCCGGTGAAGTCACTCAGAAGTGGTAAGCCTCTTGTGCAGGCGATGAGTCACAATAACGTGGCTAAAGAATGTTGACCAGACCACACACTAGAAGGTGAAGCGACGACGACGTTTCGGTCCGTCCTGGACCATTCTCAAGTCGATTGTGATTCTCAAGTCGATTGTAAGCCTCTTTCCCTTGACCACCGAGACTGGTATGTTAATAGGTTACTTAGCACCCCATGCATGAAGTTTGAAAACAGGCATTCGCAAATTTAATATTCACTTTGGTATTAAAGGAATGTAACGGGGGGAAAGGAATTGAATGATGAGTAAGTAAGAAGTGAGTAAGAGAAGTAGAAGAGGTAGGAGGGTAGATAGGTAGAAGTAGAAAAGTAGATAGTAGAAGACCCTAGACAAACTAAGAGAGACGGTCCAGTCATTGCTCGAGGGTCTCCGGACGATGGATGAAAGCTTAGAAACGAGACCTAAAACCCTGGTTTACTTTCATCGAAGTAATTTGTCGCGCGATGATTCCCTGAATAGTCTGAACACCGCGGTATAAGAAGATATAATGAGAGATAGAAGCAGCGAGAGGGAGAGCGAGATAAACGGCACGATTGACAAACATCAGATAAACACTGAAAACAGTCAGGTAATCAGACGGGAGAGACAGACATCCAGCCATCCCGTCAGCCAGCCAGCCAGACAGACAGACAGACAGGCCAACCCACACCACAATTCACATGTTTCTCCTGCTGTGCCTGACTGCGCTCACTCCCTCGCCACATGTCGCACAACACACAATAAAACGCAGGAAGTCATTATACAAATCTTTATTAAATCAGAAACATAAATACTGTGATGCCGTTTTCTTCTATACACATTTTGTTTGGATTTCTCATTCGTTGTGATTTTGAGATGATTTTTGTTATTTTTGTTAAGGGTGACTGGATAAATGAGAACCTAGCGATTGTAAGGAGAAAGAGCGAGAGAATAATGGATAAATAAGATCAAACAAGATATGAATTTAAAGGGATAAGAAGATGTAAATTTAAAAGATGAGAAACAATATAAATATAAAGTAAGAAAAAATTTAAGATAAAAAGAGAAAGGTATGTATTTAAAGGTAAATAAAGATGTAAGTTTATAGGTAGAGATGTAAATTGAAGGGAAGATATTCGTTTAGTTTAAACGAATATATTATTAATATATAATAATAATAAACGTATTATTTAAAATAATAAGTTTAAGAGAGAAAGATGCAAATTAAAAGAAAAAAAATAATTTTAAGGGGTAGAGAACTATATAAAATCAAGATAAAAGAAAGATGTCTAATTAAATGCTGAAAAATTTGTCCACATATTAGGGGCGAGAAAGATGACTAAGGAATTAAAACAATTTTTAGTTTTAAGGCTTAGACAATTGTAATGGAAAACAAATTATAAATTTTAAGAGAGTCTAAGTGGCATGGGATTTCATACGAGAGGGAGAGGAGCAGTGGGGGTCTGTGGGGACTTTTCGAAAATCACAAACGTAGTTGTACTTACAAAGTTATGAAAATCAATTTTTTTTTATTTGCATTTTTCACAAGATTAGAGCTGGCAGGAACTGCTGTGCCTCGCTCGGGGCTGAACAGAATTCATTTAGATATTTATAAAAGAGGAAAAAAAATAGAGAATTGAAATATAATGTAAAATTACAGATAATTAGAATTTCCTTTTACTTATAGTAATACCAATGATTACATTAGTGAAAACATTAGTTACAATAATTATGATCAGAATTATTATTATTACAGTAATAGCAATTAAGAATAATAAACAACATATATGTAAAATAATAAAATAATTCATAATAATTTTTATTTTGTTGAAATAATATAATGAAAAACAAATAATGAGACTCAATAGGCCTAACAAATCCAAGGACCCAGTACAAATGAATATTGTAGACCCCGTTTTAGATGCGACCTTTTTTCATTATTATTATTCAGTTGTCCTGCCTTCTTTAATAGAATGATTTCCTTGGATGGAGGAAAAGCAGATTTCTCTTTTCTTCTTTTTTTTACATTAAAAAGTTACAAGAGTGACATAGGCGCTCGGAATGGCAGGATCCACCCCCCATGGGTCCGTTCGTGACAACTGTTTACTGATGTGACAACGGTAAACTGGCGACTGATAATGGTATACCTAGGTCTGACAGCGGTATACTGCTGCGACATCGGTATACTGGCGTCTGACAACGGTATTCTGGTGTTGGGCAATTTTGTACTGAAATACTGGTGTCTGGCAACGGAATTCTGGTCTTTAAAACTGATATACTGATGATATACAGCAGTATGTTGATGTCTTAGAGCAGTATAATGATGTTTTAGAGCGGTATACGGATGGTTTAGAACGGTATACTGGTGTTATTGAACAGTATACTGATGTTTTAGAGCAGTATACTGATGTTTCAGAGCGGTATACTTATGTTTTAGAGCAATATACGGATGTTTTAGAATAGTATACAAATGTTTCAGAGCAGTATACTGATGATTTAGAGCGGTATACTGATGTTTTACAGCAGTATACTGATGTTTTAGAGGTATAGTGATGTTTGACAAAGATATACTGATGCTTGATATCGGTGTACTGGAGTCATACAATAATATACTGATATCAACGGCATTGTGGTATTTGACAAGGCATACTGGTGTATAATAACGGTATAGTGGTGTTTGGCAACGGTATATTGGTACGTGACAAAGGTAAACTGATGTCTGGCAACAGTATACTCGAGTCTTACAAGATTATACTGCAATGTGATAACGGTCTTTTAGGATGTGGCAACGGCGTACTGGTGTTTGACAACGTTTACCAGAGTCTGACGATGGCAAAATAACATCAGATCTAATGTCTACCATTGGCAACATGCATGGCAACGACCCCGTGTTTACCATTGTCACTATGTATGACAAAGGTCCTGTGTCTGCCAATGGCACCATGCGCGACAACGGCCTCGTGTTTGACATGGCACCGTGCATGGCATCGGCGCTGTTTACCAATCTGACCATGCATGACAACGGATCAATGGTACCGTTTATGGTACCAGTGTCTACTAGTTTCACCATGTGTGACAACAGCCGTATATCTACCAATGGCAGGATAATTCACTGAGAGAATATGGTCTCATATCCTGCAGTGAGTGGATTTCACATCACTGACACCCACACAACGCCCAGCAGTGAGGAGAAACTCTCCCTTTCTGTCAGGGGGCCACGCGAGGCCCTCGAACCAGTGCCACGCCGTCACCCTGGGGGGCTGCCTCGCTACCGGCGCTTGCTTCACATGACATGCAAGACTCCTCTCAATGCTATTTATGGTTAAAACAAATTAGATACTTCACAGAGAAAGCATCATCGCGCACTACATAAATATTCCGGAAACCACAGAAATATTCCTTACCCTGGCCAGGGATGGTGACCTTGCTCGTGACGTGGCAAGTGGACCCGAGACCCATCATATGAGGTCATTTTCCTCTGCTTCATTGCTAGAGAACCTGTCCTCTCTCTGTTTCTCTCTCTGGACTGTCTCAGTGACCTCACTGCCACTCGGGTCACGCTGGGGAGTATTCACAAGTTACACCAATGAGAGCACACATAGTTATACAACAAATCAGAAATATACTTTATAAACTGTCTTTTAACTTATTTTACGTAGAAATGCATTCATCGCTTAAAAACGGTGTTGGCCAGGGTAATGCAACAGGGAAACACGTTATAATAAAAATAGCCGACTAGTAATTATAGAGATAAACAATTTGACATTCACTTATCTACAACTCGCTTCTCGAACTGTACAGGCCACGAGCGCCAATAGTGACAAGCAACACCCAACCTCCCGTCCCAATGCCAGGTCGGGCGAGGTCTGCACTTTACATTGGCTCATGTTTTACACATTATTCACTGTTTAGTAGATGCTACTAATATCAGAAACCGACTTTAAAAGCCAGGGGTTAATTTGAAGTTTCTAAAAAGAGGACTTATAAGTCCGAACTTGCCACTGCGCAAAGGAAGAGAAACAAGAGGACTGCACTACTCGCCCACTGCTGCAGGAGCCAAATGTGATCTGACTGAACCAAATGCATACGGTCGAGTCCTTAGCATCATCGTGTGTAACGAAAAAAGTTTATTATTAGGTTCCCAGAGGGTTGTGTCCATGTCGGGTGCGTGGGTGGCACAGAAGACTCGGTTCTGCAGTCCCCTGAGAGACCAGCGCTCCGTCTCCCGCGCCCCTCAAATAAATAGTGACCTCAGTAAGGTAAACATCACAGTGTCAGTGGAATGAGGTGAAGAGTACGCTGGAGTATTGTGAGTGTGGCGACCCACACCCTGGACACACTGCCTATCACTAGCACCTGAAAGACTTGGACGCCGGCTGGGCTGTGCTGTTGGTCCGCGCGACGGCTGCGAACACCGCATCAGGTAGCGCCCGAGGAGGAGGCCAGGTGGTTGGGTAAAGACCCTAGGTACCCACTGCTTAAGCCTCCATCCCCGCACCCTATTTGGCCAGCCCCACCTCTTCCGCTGTTGATCCCACTGGAGGCGCTTGATACGCCTTGAGAGGGGTACAGGTAGGCGCCGCTGTAGGAGGGTTGAGGGTCCGCCGCCTCCATTGGTTGGGTGGCGGAGAAGGCAGCGACGCCCTCGCGGCTGAGGCTGGCAAGCAAACTGTTGCGGCCGTCGGCGGAGGCGTGTCCCTAGGCCATCGCGCCTACTATACTGTTGGACGACGAAAGACCTAGGCTCGACGCGGAGGGGATCTGGATCTGTGAGGTGGAGGAGAGGCCGAGTCCCACGCCCGACATGGCCGACATGCCGTGCATGGGCGGCGCCGACATGAAGCCACCCGCCATGGAGGAGCCGTGCATCTGGCCGCCGTACATGTAGTGAGACATGGAGCCGAACCCGGAGCCTCCAGTCCCGAAGCCACCGAAGCCGCCCTTGTCCAGCGGCTTCAACATGTCCGGGAAGCCTAGCATCCCTTTCTTCTTCTTGGACTTGGAACTCAACTTGCGGTTCCGGGTCTGAATGCCTTCCTTCTTCATGGACAGCGGCCTAGGCACCTGAAAAACACAGAGGAAAATGATTAATAATTAAAAAAATTGCAACCAAACTATTGAAATCCTCACAATGTACCTTCCAGAGGATGGCATCCATTGCTCTCCTCGGAGATACTAAAGCATCCAAATTGAATTTTTACAGGCTGAGAAAATCAGTTGTCCACATCAACTTGCTGGACTGAGCCAGCTAGCACATGTGGGTTACTTGGGCCCAGGATATTTTATTGATTATAAAATTTGTCAAATGCTTTATAATTATCAACGAAGGAATAAATAGAATAAATTTATAAATAAACAACGAGAGAATGAAACTGCCATATGAGCTGAAATAATGGCCTCCACCACCAATTAAATGCATAGAGTAACCAGTTTTGCATCCAAATTGGAAGTGAGAGGTGTCGAGATTGTCAACTGGAGCTAATGAGTATATAGTCAAATTGTTCAACAGTGTGTTACAGGCAATGTCTGTGCAGTTATCACATGTTGAAATGGATGCTTAAGAGTTCCTTGCAATGGGAAGAATTACAGACGTGTTTGTTTGAGCTAGCGATGTATCATGGGAAAGTCTATTAGACAAATAATAACTACTGTTGGACGTGTCTTTTTCTGTTTCACCAGTATACACTTTTCCTCCATATAATACAACAGCTACTTTGAATGAGAGAATGAGTCGACCGTATCAGCTCATGGAGGCGCTGACGACATAAGATTTCCACATCAGCTACGGGAGTGGAGACGCGGAGGGAGCAAGTCGTTAAAAACAACTCTTGGAAGCTTTGAGGGAGGGCGAATTGTCTACAACGGCACTGTGGGAGAGGGTCGTCCACATGAAGCTCACGGGGATGAGGCAACGGGGTTTCAAAAGTTACAAAAAAGTTTTTGATTTTCAAGACGCTAGTGCTCTCTAGAATGGAATACTGCTGCACAATGACAGCCCCTTTCAAAGCTGGAGAAATTGCTGACCTGGAGAGCGTGCAGAGATCCTTTGCTGCTAGAATCCACTCAGTAAAACATCTAAATTACTGGGACCGTCTAAATAGCCTAAATCTGTATTCCCTTGAGCGCAGGCGGGAGAGATACATTATAATTTACACGTGGAAAATAGTAGAGGGGCTGGTCCCAAACCTGCACACAGAAATAACATCACATGAGACCAGGAGGCATGTCAGGATGTGCAGAATATCCCCGTTGAAAAGCAGAGGTGCAACGGATACTCTGAGAGAAAACTCTATCAACATCAGAGCCCCGAGACTATTCAACACGCTTCCTCTACACATAAGGGGTATAACTGGCCGACCCCTCACAGTGTTCAAGAGAGAACTGGATAAACACCTCCAAAGGATACCTGACCAACCAGGCTGTGATTCGTTGACCAGACCACATAATAGAAGGTGAAGGGACGACGACGTTTCGGTCCGTACTGGACCATTATCAAGTCGATTGTGATGAGGAAGTAGAGGCAGGCAATACATAGGCTAGAGAGAGGTGAGGAGCAAAGTGTAGTAGTGGAGAAAGTAGTAGGAATAAGAACTGCAGAGGGCCTATTGGTCCATACGAGGCAGCTCCTATTATAACCACCGAATGAGGAGATAGTAATAGGAATAAGAAGAGGATAGTAAGGGAACGTAAAGAAAACAAAGGCTGTGATTCGTAAGTCAGGCTGCGAGCAGCCGCGTCCAACAGCCTGGTTGATCAGTCCAGCAACCAGGATACCTAGCCGACGACCGGGCCTCGGGGACGCTAAGCCCCGGAAGCACAAGGTAAGGTAATGGGTGATCCACAACAGCTGCTGGAGTTACTGACGGAATGGATCCTCCACAACAGCTCCTTAGTTGCTGAGGTAGAGGGTCGTCCACAACATTTCCTGTAGTTGCTGAGGTAGAGGGTCGTCCACAACATTTCCTGTAGTTGCTGAGGTAGAGGGTCGTCCACAACAGCTCCTTTAGTTGCTGAGGTAGAGGGTCGTCCACAACAGCTCCTTTAGTTGCTGAGGTAGAGGGTCGTCCACAACAGCTCCTTTAGTTGCTGAGGTAGAGGGTCGTCCACAACAGCTCCTTTAGTTGCTGAGGTAGAGGGTCGTCCACAACAGCTCCTTTAGTTGCTGAGGTAGAGGGTCGTCCACAACAGTTCCTGTAGTTGCTGAGGTAGAGGGTCGTCCACAACAGTTCCTGTAGTTGCTGAGGTAGAGGGTCGTCCACAACAGCTCCTTTAGTTCTGAGGTAGAGGGTCGTCCACAACAGCTCCTGTAGTTGCTGAGGTAGAGGGTCGTCCACAACAGCTCCTGTAGTTGCTGAGGTAGAGGGTCGTCCACAACAGCTCCTGTAGTTGTGGAGGTAGATGATCTTTTACAACAGTTCCTGTAGTTGCTGAGGTAGAGGGTCGTCCACAACAGTTCCTGTAGTTGCTGAGGTAGAGGGTCGTCCACAACAGCTCCTTTAGTTGCTGAGGTAGAGGGTCGTCCACAACAGCTCCTGTAGTTGCTGAGGTAAAGGGTCGTCCACAACAGTTCCTGAGGTAGAGGGTCGTCCACAACAGTTCCTGTAGTTGTTGAGGTAGAGGGTCGTCCACAACAGTTGCTGAGGTAGTGGGTCGTCCACAACAGTTCCTGTAGTTGTTGAGGTAGAGGGTCGTCCACAACAGTTCCTGAGGTAGAGGGTCGTCCACAACAGCTCCTGTAGTTGCTGAGGCAGAGGGTCGTCCACAACAGTTGCTGTAGTTGCTGAGGTAGAGGGTCGTCCACAACAGCTCCTTTAGTTGCTGAGGTAGAGGGTCGTCCACAACAGCTCCTGTAGTTGCTGAGGTAGAGGGTCGTCCACAACAGTTCCTGAGGTAGAGGGTCGTCCACAACAGTTCCTGTAGTTGCTGAGGTAGAGGGTCGTCCACAACAGTTCCTGAGGTAGAGGGTCGTCCACAACAGTTCCTGTAGTTGTTGAGGTAGAGGGTCGTCCACAACAGTTCCTGAGGTAGAGGGTCGTCCACAACAGCTCCTGTAGTTGCTGAGGTAGAGGGTCGTCCACAACAGTTCCTGAGGTAGAGGGTCGTCCACAACAGTTGCTGTAGTTGCTGAGGTAGAGGGTCGTCCACAACAGTTCCTGTAGTTGCTGAGGTAGAGGGTCGTCCACAACAGTTCCTGAGGTAGAGGGTCGTCCACAACAGTTCCTGTAGTTCCTGAGGTAGAGGGTCGTCCACAACAGTTCCTGTAGTTGCTGAGGTAGAGGGTCGTCCACAACAGTTGTTGTAGTTGCTGAGGTAGAGGGTCGTCCACAACAGCTCCTGTAGTTGCTGAGGTAGAGGGTCGTCCACAACAGCTCCTGTAGTTGCTGAGGTAGAGGGTCGTCCACAACAGCTCCTGTAGTTCCTGAGGTAGAGGGTCGTCCACAACAGTTCCTGTAGTTGCTGAGGTAGAGGGTCGTCCACAACAGCTTCCAGCCCTAAGTGAACGGGTGGTACACAACAGCTCCCGACTGACAGCCATCACCATAAACCCGGCGCCCACACGTCCCACGTAAACACCATAGCCCGTATTGTAACAGCCGGCCACAAGCCATTAATTTGGCCGCTGGCTGGGGGAACACGACAACCCCATTGTCAATGGTATTCCAGTCACTCGGGGAAAACAACGTTGGATGCTCCAAAAGTATTTTATTTTCCCCCTCCGTAACACAATTGCAAGTTAACTGTATGAAAACAAAAATGCGTTATAAATGACCAACGACAGATTTATATAAGTGAAATTATTTAGTGGGATACGTCGGAAGCCATCGGCCATCCTCTTCTTCCTGATACGTGATTGGTCGATGGATAACAGGTAGTGGTCGGTGATTGGCGGAGAGATAGTGAAGGCGGAGGCGGCGATAAGACCGGTGATTGTAGCTCTTCCGGGGAGGGGCGCGCCCTCCCCTGTTATGGTCTCCGGGGATATTAATGACAGGGGGAATATCTCTGACATTCACCCCTTCCAGAAGTAATCGTCTGCTGGGTTTGATTCTTCTGATAGTTTACAAAGTTTAATTGGATTTATTTTTTGTATTGTTTGGGGTTTTACATTTTTTGTAGTGGACGCTATTTGCCCGTTTGGAAAAAACTGTTGTTCAAATTTTTCCTTTTTATATAAACAAATTATTTTAAACCTGGTCTCTCTCTGTCTCTCTCGTGTTAATTGAATTTAATACTTATCAGCATTTACACTGCATATAGATTTTGTGATTAAGTACAGTGTCTGGCTGCACTTCCGATAATCGAAATTTTTGTAAATAATAGGCTATTATATTGAACTGGCGAAATGGGGTTATTGGGCAAGAACCGCTCCAGGTCTATAATACCCTCAGCTACTGAGCAATAACACTGTTAGGTTTTCCATACATGCGACACATTAAGCAGATTGAAGATGTCTCTCAGTGGCCACCACTGTTTTCTCTACGAGAGAAACAGCCCAAATAAGAGAAAGGCCTCATACGCTAAAGACATCTGATGCAGAGGTTCATTGAAAATATTTCTTTCCTTTTGCTCGAGCGCAGTAACACTCCTCTGGCCTCTTCTTCAGTTATCCGTATACTAACTAGTACGCGATTAGTAAACATGAAAGGGAGAGAGAGATAGAATCGTCTCTCAGACATGTATTTTCTAGCGAATGTTTTGCCCCTGTATCTTTACTGCATGTATTCCACCTGTATAGTACTCACGTCATTATGTGTCCAGTGTCTAGCTGTATACATCCATGTTTTTTGCAGTGAAGGTTAATCGTTCTTCACATAATTATTTAATTTGTGATTATCTGCATGTTTTCTCTCATCCAATGTTCTTTCTCAATATTTTGCTCTGATCTCATCAATCACATTTTTCTTCCTCTCATTCACTTCTTTTCTTCACCCAGATGTTTTTCCTCTATGATTCCTCCTCCCGTATGGCCTTTACGTCTTTATCTTTATAGCTTCTCTT
>WNGS01169217.1:6175254-6190870 GCA_020271785.1 Procambarus virginalis
TATGCCAATTTATACATAACATGCTAATATATTACAATATTAATTTATACTTGAGAAAATTCCCGTTTTGAATGAACAGCATGTTAAAATTTATGAATGCGTCTGTGGGGTTGACCGCTGGATGTAATGGACTTGAGTCGAGGACGGGTTGTGTGTCAAGTGTTTTTCATTCATAAACAGCGGTTTGGCGGTTGGATTAGCAAGCATTTCGCACGTGTTGATGAGGAGCTGAAGCATTTGTAGTCATCGGATGAAGGATTTACAGAGTTGCGATTCGAACGGAGGTCATCGGGAGAGGCACTATTCGAGAATTATTCGAAAGTCATCCACTGTGAGTCGAGTGTGAAGCGCTGACCATTCTGGAGACAGCCCGTCCTCCAAACAAAGATCCAAAAGTGATTCCATGCACCCGCCAAACCCCTGTTTATGAATGAAAAGCGGTTTACACACGACTCACAACTGCTGACGTTCGAACATATCCGGAACAAGTGCTTCACTGACGAATTTTGTTCGAACCACAACGCTATAAATGCTTCACCCACGTACTACAAATACAAATAATCGCCAACAGAACCTAAACACCTAACCTAACCTATCCTATGCCTATATATACACATTATGCTAATATATTATAATATTAATTTATACTTGAGAAAATTCCCGTTTTGAATGAACAGCATGTAAAAATTTATGAATGCGTCTGTGGGGTCGACCGCTGAATGTAATGGACTTGAGTCGAAGACGGGTTGCTGGAGAAGAGTTGTGGTGATTAAGTTTAGTTCATCTGGTGGTTTAGCATGCCTTGAGGTTTGCATAGCTGTTATGGAGCCGGTGTTAATCAGTAGAGTATTATGATGCTAGTCAAATGCATGTTGAAGGGACAGTTTGACAGCATACCTCTCTGAAATGTGAAATATTGGAAATGTGGAGAAATGTTTGTTTCTCTGTCTAGTGGAAAATGAGAGTGGGTAGAACGCTGCTCGTGCATGCCTACAATGTTGATCTACAGAGCCATCAGTAGGTACTGGTGTTGAAGGCTTCGGCTTCGAGGTGGTGGTAGGAAGTGGTTGGGCAACTACTTACCCGTCTGTCCATGCTACTCAAGGTTCCCAGCAGCGGCATCCTTCAGAAGGTAAGCAACTCTTCAACCCTCAAGCAGCTCCTTCACCTGACCTATTTATTTAGTTATTTATTTATTTATTTATTTATTTATCTATTCAAATGTGAGCGTTCATTTGGAGATATAACTGTATATGTGGGGTATGAGAACTGAAGTGAATAAAAGTGTTTCATTAAATAAATTAATAAAAATAAATTATTATATTACAGGTAAGGAAATGCTGCACTTCGAGGGAGAGAAAGCACCAATACTGAGGTAAGTTCCTATTTTCTTCTGTTTTCACAGCACTCCCAGAGCGTGAGAGATGCTCAGCATATTCAGGCGTGCTATAATTATTATTGTGGATAAGTACGTGCATGTGTGTGCGTGCGTGTGCTTGTGAGTGTGCCAGTAGGTTGGACGCACCTCCTGTGATTAAAACCTTAGGAAATCATTAGTTTCATAAGTTAGTTGAGTTTCAGGGGCCAAAGTCATTTGAATTAAGCCCATTTATTGCTATATTATAATGTCCTTTAACCGTTCTCAATTTCATAAAAGTGTCAGCCAGATAAAACAATCATTTCATGAGACATTAGCGTATGTGACAAGTGTAAGTGTTAGTGAGTATTCGGGTTAGGGGTCACATAATGCGAAGCATGGTATCAACGCATCGAGGCCCGAGATTCGCGTAGGTCCCTTTTCCTTTCCCCGAGACGAGACGGGGAAAGGAAAGGGGCCGCAGGGGAAGGGAACGGTCCCCGGGGGATAGTATTCTTGGGGGCTAGAAGTTCTCTTCCCGGAGTGTGTGGAGGCGCACTTTCTCCCCGAGATATTACCGTCCACTATGCCGATTGATTGATGATTGATGAAGATTATGCCACCCAAAAGGTGGCACGGGCATGAATAGCCCGTAAGTGGAGGCCCTTTTGAGCCATTACCAGTATCAATAGATGATACTGGAGATCTGTGGAGGTGCGACTGCTCCGTGCGTGACGGGAGATGTCTCCCGTGTCCACTATGCCTGCTCAACCCTCCTAGTGAACCAAAAGTGCAACCCATCCTTCTAAAATGCAATTTAACTTATAGTAAGTTTTTGGTCGAAGGCACCAATATGTAGAGATGGATCACCGGATAGTTGACTTTTATATTATTGAATTTAGACAAATCGGAAACCTTTTTAACCGTAAACAATATATAAGAGGCAACCTAGCCTAACATAACCTCTCCTGGCAATCATAGGCCCATTGCTCTCAAGTGTGGACGGCTGGCTCCCATGAGACTCCCAGTGGATGAATATCCGGCCTGTAAATCACCCCTACGTCTTTGGCACTGACAGTTGCTCGTGTAGTGTTTTAGAACGAATATCTCGCCTGTGTTCATCACTTATCCGTCTTTTCATTCTTCTCATCGAATATTTTGGATGTCCGCATCTCTTTCCTGATTCACGGTGTCGAAATAAGGACAAAAAATCATCGAGGTTTAAGCTTTAAAATATTTTATATTGTTTTCAGTTAGATAACTAAATCTTGTATACGTATCAACTTACCGAAACAGTCACTTAGATCACATACAAAAATAACCCAGCAAATACTGAACTTCGGAACGATGTGAAATTGCGCCAATTTTGTATGGTTATGTGGGAGATGAGGATGGAGGAAGGGAGGAGGTGTTTGGACGAGAGACTAGCTTAGGGAATGAAGGAGTAATGCAACAGAAGAAACATTAAGAGGACGAGCTTAGGAAGAACCGAGAGGCATAAAACAAGTGTGGACCGTGACGCGCATCTTTTCGCTATAATTCCGCATGCGCACCGGTCTGTTGGCGCGCATCCATTGTTGGCAGCGTCCTCCTGAGATGCCAGGAAAACGGAACTGGGTCTTGAACACGGGCTGTGGCTCTGCGCCTGTCACTCGATAAGGTCTCGGGAGGAGGTTTGATCTCTTCTGAATCATGATGACGGGAAAAGTGGAATTTTTGGAAGTATTGTGTTGCATTAACAGGGTATACTCAGTGGTCTTGGCAGGGATGGCGGAGGAGACTGGACTTTTTAACATTAATATTTACAAATGTTTGGAATAATTTTGAATAATTTGTAAAAATGTACCAGTCATCTTAATAATAATTGAAATGATTGATAGCTGCTGTCATTATCATTCTATGATCTCCAAATGTAGTGTAACCATTCGCAGCTGTTCCTACTGAAAGTCGAGATACAAAATACATTTGATCAAATCTCCAGCTATCGATTGTGTAATTCCCAGATAATATAGCCGAGCCTAACCGAACATAAGTGTCGTCTGAGATTATACTGATTTTATTGGACGATCCGTAGATATATGTCACTTTTTGCATAGTATTATGATGATAAATGGCATAGTTGGGTCGTTCCAGACCTCCGCCGACAGTCACTTCACAACAGCATTTGGGCCTCAATTCCTATCAGCTGTCTACAGCTTCAAGCATCCCAATTGGCTTCAGTTCCCTTGCTTCCATCTGGCTCACTCTTTCTTTATATTAGGAGTAATGGAATGGGAACAAGGTAGTAATGGGAGAAGGGTAGAGAAGTGAAGCAAGAGAAACTAGGTAAGTGAAGGGAGTGTAAATTGGAGATGAGAAGGGAGGATAATGATGGATGGAAGTAGAGAAATGAGAAAGTGTAATGCAACGATAGACATGCGAGGGGAGAGACATACGACCAACTGATGGGAAATAAGTCCGGAATTTAAGCAGATATGAAAGATTGACGTGTTTTTGATGGCAGCATAAGGCCCCAGTGAATGTACCTGCAGTACTTGATGGATGTATTAGGCCCTAATGAATGCACCTACAATACTCGATGGATGTATTAGGCCCTAATGAATGCACCTACAATACTCGATGGATGTATTAGGCCCTAATGAATGCACCTACAATACTCGATGGATGTATTAGGCCCTAATGAATGCACCTGCAGTAATCAATGGATGTACCGGATGTCCCGGATGGATGGACCAAAGTCCACGATGGATCCATCCACTAGGAATCTCAGATAGATGCATTTAGTGAGTCAGATGAATGAACGAGAAGTCCCCCAATGGATGAACAAGGAGTCCCTGATGAATGAACAGGGAATCCCAGATGGATGCGCCGTAACACCCCATGACGAAGGCAACTCATCAAGATCTTGACACCTTTATCTCCCATCATTGGGTGGGCTTGATTCATCACAAGACTGTAGCTCATCATCAAGATAAGACTTTCATCAGTGCATGTGTAAACCAATGGAAAAGTTCCACGGAACATTGCTCAGAACAGGTGGGTACCGAACCTGTGTTATTGGGTTTAGCACAGCGAGGGTTTGTTTCCCTCTGCATACACTTCACAAAAATAATATGTGTGAAGTGAGGTCGCGCACGAATCGCTGCACGTGATTGGTTGTATATTAAAAAAATGATTAACATTTTGCAGGCGATGAGTCACAATAACGTGGCTAAAGTAAGTTGACGAGACCACACACTAGAAGGTGAAGGGACGACGACGTTTCGATCCGTCCTGGACCATTCTCCAGTCGATCGACTTGAGAATGGTCCAGGACGGACCGAAACGTCGTCGTCCCTTCACCTTCTAGTGTGTGTGGTCTGGTCAACTTATTAACATTTTAATCAGATCACCAATAATATATATATTATATATCATGAGGAACTTATCACGTCATGAATAAGGTGAAAACATATAACCAAGAAGGAAAATAAAACAATATATTACTAAATGTTTAATGCTGTAATGCATTCACATGAGGGCGTGTGTGGGCAGGGAAGGAGGAGACGGAGGAATGGAGTGTGTGCTGGGAGGAGACGCAGCTTTGTGACACAGTACTTGGAGCACAAACTTGGAAGAGTGAGTTACCTCTTCTATGCCATAGTGAATGTGTCCTCCTGTCTGCTAGGAAAATTAAGGGTTATAGTCACTGCTCGTGTCTTTGCCCGATTGTTGTATTCATCAGAAGATGAATATACATTTGTAATCATTTCTATTTCCAACAATCTTACCATCAACGCGCGAGACTGTGACAACTCCAATGCTGTGACGATTTTTTTTCGTAAGAATGAGACAATTTTTACGTGTGTGGAACAAGTTCTTGGCATATTCTAAAGAGAGTTTCGAAGAGGTTAAGTTGAATAGAACACAATAATGTTATTAGTATTCATAATGCCGTCAGTGACAACACTGCCTTCAGAGTTAATGGCATTTGTGACAATGCCATCAGAGTTAACAATACCATCAGTGGCAACAGTGACAAAAGTAACGTTAAATGACAAGTAGGTGGCAGCGATGATAAAAGCAACATGTGATCAAAATAAATGAAGTGAAAGCATCGACAATAGTGATAATAATGAGAGAACGCTTAACAACAATGATAGTGCCAGCAATAACAATAGTGACACAATAGTGACAATACCTACGGAAAGGCCTGGGAGTGACTGTGACTCACAAATACTAACAATTACTTGTCCAGTGATGTGAACACACAGTGGCACTCCATGGCACTCCACACACTGGTGCGGCCCACTCAGCTATAGCAGCCCCCGGCCACCTGGCCACACCCGGCTCCCTGGCCCTTTGGAGTCGGAGGGTCGAACACTGGCCCCGTCGAACACGCCCAAGCATCGCTGTTCAAACGACGTACGCGATCATATGTGGTCGAGGTTCGAGGTAGCGGTGGTGGCATCGCCTAGCCTGGTGCCTAAGGCCGCCAAGCGCTCGTGGAAGACTTTCAGTCTTGTTATTCCTGTTCACTTGACGTATTGATATTAAATGATTTACAGTACTTTGGTTTTCAGTGGGCTACTATATGGTATTTTGTTCGCCCTAATCGTTGATTCAGGCCGCGTGATGGGACACTGAGATAATTGGCGCTGTTGAGAGAAAAATAGAGCTTTGTAGGCGGATGTTGGCACCACTGTCCGTCATCTGATAAGGGCGATGCCATTGGCTGATGAAACAATGACTCTCGTATCGACGAACCAATCAAAGATGAGAGCGAGATTGGCCAATCGTGACACGCCTGCAACGCTCGGTATGTGACGTTCTGGCGACCGACTAAGCCCTACCAAGAGGGCCGCGCTCAACCTCGTTTAGACGACATCGAGACATCAAAGACACTATATCCATATCTATCAAATAAATAAATCCCCGCCTCGGTCCACGTATACACGCAGCAGCTAAGCCTCGGTGCTCTGGATGAGAGGGAGCACACCAGGTAACTCTCAGAACACCAGCCTCCTCCTATATAGCGAGACGGACGGGAGTTCCGACTGAAAGAGTTTGGCTGCACCTAAAAATGTTAAGAGATCGCGCGCGTGTGTGTGTGCTTAGGGGAGACAAGATTCTCAGAACATTCACAACTTCTCCAGAGACGAATGTCTCAAGGAAATGTTCTTTATTGTGGCAGTTCGCCTTTCCCTGTCAATGTTCAGAAATATATTGTGTGTGTCATCCCCTTCCCTCCGCATGTCCCCCCGAGAGGCGTATTTGCGTACTTCCAAGATGTCAATGAAGACCTATATATATATATATATATATATATATATATATATATATATATATATATATATATATATATATATATATATATATATATATATATATATATGTGTGTGTGTGTGTGTGTGGTTAAATAGACCGCATTGCTGGCATTGATGATTTTAACGCGTAGCTTTCTATGCTTCTAGCTATTTTCTTAGTATTTTAAACCTTTCCTGGCTGGCACTAGAGCACAGAGGAATTAGACGATCAACACCGTCATTAAAATTCCACTTGAGCAGCGATTAGTTGCTTCTGTAATCCTTCTTTATTAAGGCTCTTCGCAATACACTTGATAGAGCTGCTTTCTCCTGTTCCTGTGGTCGGTGGTTCGAGATCCCTTGTGTGTGAGTGAGATATATAGTGTGTGTGTGTGTGTGTGTGTGTGTGTGTGTGTGTGTGTGTGTGTGTGTGTGTGTGTGTGTGTGTACTCACCTATTTGTGCTTGTGCGAGTTGAGCTTCCTCTCTATGGTCCCGCCTCTCAACCGTCAACTGGTATACAGGTTGCTGAGGCTCTTTATCATATCTACATTTGAAACTGTGTATGAAGTCTGCCTCCACCACATCAATACAACCCGCCCTCTTAAAAATAACGTCGCTTTTCGCTCGCATATACACATGACACTGGAAGAAGTTCTTTCTAATGTCTCTGTGGCTCATTTGGGCACTCAGTTTCCACCTGTGTGCCCTTGTTCGCGTATCACCCGTGTTAAACACTTTATCTACCTTTTCAATTCCTCTGATAATTTTGTAGGCAGTAAACATGTCTCCCCCAAGCTCTCCTGTCTTCCAGTGTCGTAAGGTGCATTTCCCGCAGCCTTTCCTCGTAACTCATACCTCCTAGTTCTGGGACCAGTCTAGTGGCATACCTCTGAACTTTTTCCAGTTTCGTCTTGTGCATGACATGGTACAGGCTCCATGCTGGGGCCGCATACTCCAGGATTGGTCTTACATACGTGGTACACAAGGTTCAGAAGGATTTCTTAGACAGGTTCCTGAAGGCAAATTCAGATGTTAGTCAGCCTTGCATACGCTGCTGATGTTATTCTTTTGAATGGAGCTTCAGGAGACATGTTTGACGTGATATCAACTCCTAGATCTTTCTCACTGTCCGTTTCATGAAAGACTTCATCTCCCATTCGGTATCCTGTGTCTGGCGTTCAGTTTTCGCATCCTAGTTTCATTACCTTACATTTACTCGGGTTAAACTTTAGGAGCCATTTGTTGAACCATTCATTTAGGTTGTCTAGGATATCTTGTAGCTTCATACTATATTCCTTTGTCTTAATCCTCCTCATAATTTTTGCATAATCAGCAAACAATGAGAGGAATGAGTCTATTCCCTTTGGGAAATCATTTACGTATATCAGAAAGAGTATAGGTCAATGGAATGATCCCTGTGGGACTCCACTGGTGACTCCTCGCCACTCCGAGACCTCACCCCTCACAGTGACTCGCTGTGTCCTGTTACTTAGGTACTCCCTGATCCAATGGAGTACCTTCCCTTCCGCTCCTGCCTACATCTCCAGGTTGTGCACTAGTCTCGTATGTAGTCCTGTGTCAAAGGCTTCCTGGCAGTCCAGAAATATGCAGTCTGTCCAACCTACTCTCTCCTGCCCAAATTTTGTTGGCTGGTCATAGAACTCAATTAAACCTGTTAAGCATGATTTACCATCTCTGAACCCATGCTGATGTTGTGTTACAAAGTTCTTTCGCTCCAGATGTTCTGTTAGCCTTTTTTCACACAATCTTCTCCGTCATCTTGCAAGGAATGCAAGTTAGAGGCACTGTAGTTCAGTGCCTCCTGCCTATCCCCCTTCTTGTATATTGGGACTACATTGGCCGTCTTCCAAATTTTTGGCAGTTCACCTGTTACCAGTGATTTGTTGTACACCAGGCACAGAGCTTCTGCTCCTTCCTTTAGAATCCATGGTAAGATTCCATCTGGGCCTATAGCATTTATCACATCCAAATCTAGCAGATGCTTCCTCACCTCACCACTGGTAATCACAAACTCCTATAGTGGTGTCTGGTTTGATGTTCCCTCCCTTATCTCTGGGACTTCTCCTTGCTCTGAGGGGAAGACCTAGAATTTCTTATTGATTTTCTCGCCCACTTCCTTATCGTTTGTAGTGAATCGTTGTGCCCATATCTTCAGTTTCCTTACCTGTTCCTTCACTGTTGTTTTCCTCCTGATGGGGCTATGCAGCAGATTGAGTTGAGTCTTTGCCTTGCTCGCTATGTCATTTTCATATTGCCTCTCTACCTCTCTTCTCACCCTGACGTATTCATTCCTGGCGCTCTGGTATCTTTCTCTGCTCTCTAGTGTTCTGTTGTTTCTATATTTTCTCCACGCCCTATTAGTTGCTTTGCTAGCTTACATCTCTGACTCAATCATGGGTTTCTCATCTGCATTTCCTTTTTTTTTTCCTTTTGGACGGGGACGAACTTTGTCTGCTGCCTCCTTACACTTCTGTGTGATGTAGTCCATCATGTCTTGAGCCGTCTTTCCTCTAAGCTCGGTTTCCCAAGCTATATCAGTAAGGAATTTTCTAATCTCCTCATAGTTTCCGGAAGGGAATGCCGGCCTCTTGATTTCTGGTCCCTTCCTTGAGTACAGTAACCGTTCTTCGACCTGTCACTCGAACACCAGTACACTGTGGTCACTCATACTCACGGGGGCTTCGAGACCGATTTCCTTTATGTCTCAATCGTCCAGAGTGAATACTAGGTCGAGTCTTGCTGGTTCATCGTTGCTTCTCATTCTCGTGGGCCCCTTGACATGCTGACTTAAAAAGTTTTTAGTCACCACCTCCAACAGTTTCGCTCTCCATGCGGTTCCTTGTTTTCCCAGTCTATCCTTCCGTGAATAAAGTTCCCCATGATGAGCAGATGGGATCGATTTCTGCAGGCAGCAGAGGTTGCTCTCTTAATTATAGTGTTAACTGCCATGTTTTTTCTGTCATACTCTTGACTGGGACTTCTTTCATTTGATGGTGAGTTATATATAACTGCTACTACGTCTCTTGGTCCTCCCATCGTTATGGTGCCTTTTACGAAGTCTTTAAACCCTTCGTAGCCCAGAATAACCTCGAAATTCCTTCCTTTCTCATCAGTAGAGCCAATCGCCCACCTCGCCTTCCTTTCCTCTCTTTCCTTATTACAGTGTAGTCTTGTGTGTGTGTGTTATCATGCCAGCCTGATAACTGGCCTGTGGCTGGCTAATGAATGATTGTTTCCAGGTTGATGCCAGGCAGATGCATTGCTAATGGTTGACATGTATTTACATTTTTCTTTTCTAATGTCCTAGTGAAGTAGTAGTATAAGGCTGGTGGACTGCTGGTGCCGGCGTGCTGCCCTTGTGGCCACTACAAGGCCGGACTGGGTGCCAATTTATCTGACTCTCCTCTTACACCTGACAATAATCTTGTGTGTAGTGATACACCAGTGCGATATGGGGTCATGTTGCTGTCGATTTGCAATATTAATTTAATAATTATGTTGGGGGACAGGAAGGCAGAGTGTATTCATACACGTTAGGCTTTTATAGAGGTGTCGCAGCCCCTCAATGATCGTAGGATTCTATGATAATATGATCATTTGATCATTGCATCTCCAGCACACACTCACCCGTTTGTCCTCAGGAGACTCACTTAAATTAACTGTTGCAGTTGGGAAGAACAAGCGCCTCAAACTATTTTATGGTAAGAGGTAAACATTTCTTGATGTTGTGTTTGTGAGTTCACCAAATTTCTTCGTGGTGTGGAGTCATCCTTGTTTGTGTCAGCGTGGTGTGGTGTCTGAAGGAGGATTTAATTTAGCGACGTCGATGGTGTAATGTTCTCGTTTATTTCGTCCACACACACACACACTAGGGGACACAGGTGGAAACTGAGTGCCCAAATGAGCCACAGAGATATTAGAAAGAACTTTTTTAGTGTCAGAGTGGTTGACAAATGGAATGCATTAGGAAGCGATGTGGTGGAGGCTGACTCCATACACAGTTTCAAGTGTAGATATGATAGAGCCCATTAGGCTCAGGAAACTGTTCACCTGTTGATTGACGGTTGAGAGGCGGGACCAAAGAGCCAGAGCTCAACCTCTGCAAGCACAACTAGGTGAGTACAACTAGGTGAGTACACACACACACACACACACACACACACACCACACACACCACACACACACACACACACACACACACACACACACACACACACACACACACACACACACACACACACTCTAAAAATGTAAATGGAGCCCGTACCTTGTCAAGCACAAGAAGAAGTTGGAAAAAGTTCAGAGGTATGCTACTAGGCTAGTCCCAGAACTAAGAGGCATGAGTTAGAAGGAAAGGCTGAGAGAAATACACCTCACGATTCTGGAAGACAGAAGAGTTAGGGGAGACATGATCACTACCTACAAAATTCTCAAAGGTATTGGTAAGGTAGATAAGGATAAACTGTTTAACACTGGTGGTACGCAGACAAGGGGACACAGGTGGAGACTGAGTACCCAAATGAGCCACAGGGACGTTAGAAAAAACTTTTCAGTTTCAGTTCAGAGTAGTTGACAAATGGAATGCATTAGGCAGGCGATGTGGTGGAGGCTGACTCCATACACAGTTTCAAATGTACATATTATTGAGACCAGAAGGCTTAGGGCTCTGTACATCAGTTGATTGACGGTTGAGAGGCGGGATCAAAGAGCCAAAGCTCAAGCCCCGCAAGCACAATTAGGTGAGTGTACACACTTTACACTACAATCTGACTAATTTCTACAATTAATATTTTTGTTATTTTTTTTAATCTGTAACTATATTATCATATATGTATATACATACATGCAAGAGCTGCCTCAGCTCCCTCCAGGCCGTCCATGCAACTTGTCCTCATTCATAAAGAACTGCAATTTAAATGCTATACACCACAGCCAAAAAAAAATCTAGTGCTGTAGAGAAATTAAATGCAATATAAAATTGACAATTTCCTAGGTCTTAATCACCATTGGCTTCGATAGGAAGTTGACATACCTTAACTAATTCAAAGTCTACATGCCTTAACTAATTCAAAGTTATATTCTGGCACTTAACCATTATGACTCAAAAGTGTCATATTGGTTCTGTTGAATAAATTGTCGTATCCCCGGGGTAAATATTTAGCATATAAGTCCATCATCATCATGACTATTAGATTTTTCTCTCATAAAAAAATAAAAAGCTGAGAGACAGTAGAAGGAGCAGTGGCATTCCTGAGGCATTCCTTGTTGGGAGGGAAGGCGGGCATGGCTGTTAGTAGGAGGTTCCCGGGGCATGGCTGTTAGTGGGAGGGGTTGGGGTATGGGTTTTTTTTTTTCAAGGAACGGGCTGCAAGAGGAAGGGGTGGGGTGAGGTGGGGCTTCGACTGGGTGGGGTGGGGCTGCGAGCTGAAGGGTTGTGTGGATATATAAACACACACACAAGCTGGAGATACAGGAAATACTCTTTGCAACAAATATTAAGTTGTGAGTGTTGATGGGGTGATTGCAGAGGAGGGAGTGAGAGGGGGGAGGGGGAATTTGGATGTATGGCATCTGTGTTTTTTATCATCAGTCAAATCTGTCATCAGTCAAATATAGACAAGTCAGGTATTTCACCATTTGGTTCTTCTAAATACCACTGAGCTGCAGCGCGCGCCGGTTATGGAGCTGCCCAATTGTGCTTCACATTATTCACGTTACGAGTGATGCGAGTTTTCATTTTAGTTCTGACCAGCGAGGAGTGCTGTTAATCACAACGTTGAAACGTGTTATTTGCACCAGCCAAGCGCCTATCAAATGGAGGTTCACCAGTAGAACCCATTACCACGCCGGGGTGAAAACAACCACATTTCCGACCCTGTAGTCACTCACCAGATAAACGTCAGGGGCATATCTGACTTGCAACGATGAGGCTCCTCATAAGGCAGGTGTGTGAGGCTTGCCTTCCTCGCCGCAATCATCACACCTGCCACCTCCGAACGCCAGGTCTGAGCCACTCAACACTTGATGGTTCTCTTAATCACTCCCAGTCCGTCGTCGCGTTCCACATCAGACCAATCATCTACTCAACGGGGGATGAGACCCGTCCCCGGTCCCTCCACCCTCCCGCTCCTCTTCCACCCTCTTAAATACTACCGTATATAATCTCCATTGATCCTAATCTCATTCATAAAATGTAAATCTCTCTGGTGACGTGAACACGTTTGGAATTTTTAACAAAAGGAGAAACTACGGGTGATGTGAGTAAGTTATTAATCCCCCCCTTTCCGGTTTAGTATTCTGGGGGACATCTCACTCACATACAAAAATGAGGGTTTAGCATGAGACCCTTACATGCATGAGTGCCTCCAGTCAGCCATCACACCACTGGACAGCAATTAACCGAGGCCCAACCAACCAGCCTCGAGGACATGCCTCACCTCCGGGAGTGGCCAATGAGAATGGAGAAGTCGCCAAGCCCCGCCCCTCATTAGCACCGGAGCTATGTTAAACAAGCAAGGCGGTCAATACCACCCATGTTATGACCAGTTGGCGACGGCAGGGGGAGTTGGCGGAGCCCTGAAGGACTTTTGTATGGGATGAGAATCGCCATGCTGTTAAGGGGGGAGCTTGGGAAGGGAAGGAAATAGTCTGGAAGTTGTTAGGGTATGAATTATTTGGCTTATTGCGAGGACGTGAGATGAAGGGTGATTGCGAGGTATGGGCACCAGGTAGGACGGACACCGGGTAGGAAGGGCACCTGTTGGGACGCTTGGAGACGGCTGAGAGGATGTGTTGCAAGAGTCCTGAGACATGGGGCCACGTCTCAGGGAGGGGGAAAGAGTGCACAGCCGTGCAGGGAAGATTATGTTGAGAAATCTTAGAGTATACCTGTCTGTGTATTCACCTAGTTGTATTCACCTAGTTGTGTTTGTGGGGGTTGAGCTTTGCTCTTTCGGCCCGCCTCTCAACTGCCAATCAACTGATTACTATTTTTTTCTCCCCCACACCACACACACACACACACACTAGGAAGCAGCCCGTGACAGCTGACTAACTCCAAGGTACCTATTTACTGTAGGTAACAGGGGAATTCAGGGTGAAAGAAACTTTGCCCGTTTGTTTTTGCCTGGTGCGGGAATCGAACCCGTGCCACAGAATTACGAGTCCTGCGCGCTATCCACCAGGCTACCAGGCCCCTACCCTGGAAACGCAAACCGAAACTGTCTCTATTTTCCGCTTGTTACAACTTGTAATAAAGTTGTTACATCTTGGCTTAACGTGTTTATGACGTATTAGAACGTTGTTACAACTTGCTATATTGGTTGTTGTAACTGGTTAGAAGGTGTTAAAACTTGTTCGAACGTTGCACCAACGTCGTAGTTTCGGTGTGTGTTTGGCGGGTATGTACCCTACTTATTTGTACTCACCTATTTGTGCTTGCAGGGGTTGAGCTTTGGCTCTTTGGTCCTGCCTCTCAACTGTCAATCAACTGGTGTACAGATTCCTGAGCCTACTGGGCTCTTGTCGGTCCTACTGGGCTCTTGCTCTTGTCTCATTCTTGTCGGTCCCTTGATGTGTTGGCTTAGAAAGTTTCTTGTTGCCACGTCCAGCAACTTAGCTCTCCATGTGTCCGGTCCTCCATGTGGGTCTCTGTCCTTGCAATCTATCTTCCCGTGGTTGAAGTCTTCCATGATTAGTAGTCTGGATCCGTTCCTGTTAGCTACGGAAGCTGCTCTTTCTATCTTGTTGATGGTGGCCATGTTGTTTCTATCATATTCCTGTCTGGGTCTTCTGTCATTTGGTGGGGGGTTATATATCACTACTATTATAATTTGTTGTCCTCCCATTGCTATGGTACCTGTTATGAAGTCACTGAAATCTTCACAGCCCTGAATAACCATCTCTTCAAACTCCAGCCTTTTCTTATCAACAGAGCTACACCACCTCTTCCTCTTCTTTCTCTCTCTTTCTTCACTACATAGTAGTCCTGTGGAAACACGGCATTTGTTATGGTTTTCGTTTGCTTTGTTTCTATGAGTGCTATTATGTCTGGGTTCTCTTCTAGTGCCAATTCTCCAAGTTCACTTGTTTTATTTGTAATCCCAGCTATGTTAGTGTGCATTGCCTTGAAGCTAACTTTCTTCTGTTCATTCTCTTGTCCTCTTCTTAGTGAGCGTTCTGCTGATGGGGAAGCTGTTCAATAGGTGTAAAGATCTGTGAGGTGGGTAACAGGGTCTCAGAGGATTCTGGGGTGAGGGTTCAAGGGAAGGGGGACAGATAGGGTATGGGGTAAGGAGGAAGGGGGGGATATGGAGGGTAATGGAGGAGGAGGGATAGAGAGAGTATGGGATGAAGGGGGGAGGGGGAAAAGGGGGGGGGAGAGGGAAAAGGGGGGACATGGTGGGAATGGGTGAGGGGTGTCAGGGTCGGAATGGGGTGGGGGCAGAGGGAGGGTTGAGTGAGCATTTGAGTGGGGGCTGGTAGGGAGGGTTTCTATGCAGAGGAGGGTGGCGGTGTTGCCTTCCCCTCTGGTGTTGCTGGGATGCTGGTTGTGGGTTCCCCTCTTGTCTCTGGAATGTTGTGTTGGGGGCTGTGATTTCCTTGTTTACTCCTCTCTCCCTGTGCTTCTTCCTTGCCTCTGTCACCATGGCTCTCTCCTCCTTCGTTCTGTCCCTATGGAGGAATACTTTTTTTATTCCTCCACATACTGCAGACGACTCTTCCTTTCTAAAATAACCTTCGTAGTCTCGTTTGCAAACACTATCTTTACCAGGCGGTCTCTGTCTTTATTGTACCAGCCAAACCTGAAAACCTTCTCAATGTTTTGCTCTGCCCCTTCAATCTTTAACCCCTTTAGTATTCCATTTACTGCCTCTATGCCTTTGCTATTACATTCTTGCCTATTGGAGCCTCCCTGTTCTTTGATGCCTACAGCTACCGCTGATAATTTT
>WNGS01169217.1:6210922-6223943 GCA_020271785.1 Procambarus virginalis
TTCCCGTTTGATGTAGGTCAGATGTAAGTGATACGGTACCTCACACAAAATGGTTTTACTGGTGGAATCATGTGTGTGTAGTTGGAGAGATGTTAGACATATTTAACTGATTTTAGCTGGATATTAGTATGATCTGCCTAGTACAGGCCAATAGGCCTTCTTTGCTTTTTTTTTTAATTCTTTTGTTCTAATGTTATTAAAGATTGTACTCTTCTAAAAATAATTGTTTCGTAAATATTTGTTATCATATTTTCTTAAATTTTCTTACTGATCTCTTATCAGTCTTACTGATAATGCTACGGACAGACTTTAAGAGCATTAAATAATTAAACTAGTATAAGATATAACAAAATACCATCAGCAATTTACACAACTAAAACACTTGTTATATAACTGTACCTTGCTACTGATTTGGAGTAAAACATGATCCAGACCAGTAGCAACACAGCAGTAAGAGAGACATTTATTCTGGCCAACTAGACACTGATCCATCCAGGAAGGATACCTCACCCTGAACCTTCCAGGGAGGACACCTCACCCTGAACCTTCCAGGGAGGACACCTCACCCTGAACCATCCAGGGAGGACACCTCACCCTGAACCATCCAGGGAGGACACCTTACCCTGAACCATCCAGAGAGGACACCTCACCCGGAACCATCCAGTAACGTCACCACACCCCTGAACCCTCCAGGGAGGACACCTCACCCTGAACCATCCAGGGAGGACACCTCACCCTGAACCATCCAGGGAGGACACCTCACCCTGAACCATCCAGAGAGGACACCTCACCCGGAACCATCCAGTAACGTCACCACACCCCTGAACCCTCCAGGAAGGACACCTCACCCTGAACCATCCAGGAAGGACACCTCACCCTGAACCCTTCAGGGAGGACACCTCACCCTGAACCCTCCAAGGATGACACCTCACCCTGAACCCTCCAGGAAGGACACCTCACCCTGAACCCTCCAGGAAGGACACCTCACCCTGAACCCTCCAGGGAAGACACCTCACCCTGAACCCTCCAGGAAGGACACCTCACCCTGAACCCTCCAGGGAGGACACCTCACCCTGAACCCTCCAGGGAGGACACCTCACCCTGAACCATCCAGTAAGGTCACCACATCTTGAAAAATTCCACCTTGTGAGGTTACTGTACCCTGAACCAACCACTTACGATGCATGAAAGGTGACATTCGAGTTACCAACACCTTAAATCGCCTCGGACCAGGCAGTCAGCCCATCAAAACAAAGAGCCGTCGGGTCCACAACCCATGAGTCAAATACTGACATTAAGATCTTCCTAATTCAGCATTTTTCTTATACCCTTCTTGTCCATGCTCGAAGCTGTGACTTGAAACTTGTCCGTGTTCAAAGTTATGACTAGAAACTTAATCATGTTCGAAGCTATGACTAAAACAGCAGCCAATACTAGAAGCCATATGGCAAGAAACGTGCCTCGTCCACTTGCAGCCTGTATTGTAAACAATTCCTAAATCAACTTAACCAAAACACCGTAACTAACCTCACAGCCGGTCGGCCGGAGCGGACAGCACGCTGGACTTGTGATCCTGTGGTCCTGGGTTCGATCCCAGGCGCCGGCGAGAAACAATGGGCAGAGTTTCTTTCACCCTATGCCCCTGTTACCTAGCAGTAAAAATAGGTACCTGGGTGTCAGTCAGCTGCCACGGGCTGCTTCCTGGGGGTGGAGGCCTGGCCGAGGACCGGGCCGCGGGGACACTAAAGCCCCGAAATCATCTCAAGATAACCTCAAGATAACAGCTACCTACGTACAATATCAATTCATATTGAAAATTTTTTATTATTATATAGTGTAAAAAGATTTATTCTGCCAGTTGGTTGTCTGCTGTATAAGTCAAATACTGACCTATCAAAATGTACGTTTATGTCAGCATTTGACTTATGGCTTGGGATTGAGCACTCGCCTTTGTCACCTGTAACCAATTAAGGAAAAACAAACAGAGGGCGGAGAAAGGAGTAAGAAGGGGGGGGGTGGTGCACCTGGGATGATTTGACCTACCTGGCAACAGGGGAGTGGCCAGGTAGGTCAGTACCTGGAGAGAAGGGCGGGCGGGTCGTTGGTCCGTACACCTGAGGGAGAGGAGGAGGAACTAGTCAATCAGTACCCGGGGGAGATGGATACGTCAATCTTTCTCTATCACCCCACGCGCTTGTCCAGTCAATGCTTGCCATGTCTGTCTGTCTGTCTGTCTGTCTGTCTGTCTGTCTGTCTGTCTGTCTGTCTGTCTGTCTGTCTGTCTGTCTGTTTGTCTGTCTGTCTGTCTGTCTCCACACCTTTCATAAATAGTAAATTTGGCTTTAATAGTCGCTCTTAATATAAACAAGACGTAAAATCTCATATATTAATTTTTCATCTTTCTCCATATTCTTTAAAAATATTTCACGTGGTTTCTATACTACGGTGACCAGAACTGTACTACGGTGACCAGAACTGTACTACGGTGACCAGAGCTGTACTACGGTGACCAGAACTGTACTACGGTGACCAGAACTGTACTACGGTGACCAGAACTGTACTACGGTGACCAGAACTGTACTACGGTGACCAGAACTGTACTACGGTGACCAGAACTGTACTACGGTGACCAGAACTGTACTACGGTGACCAGAACTGTTCAAGTTTATTGAGATATTATTATACACCTCCAGTGGGATAGAGTAGCTTAGGCAATATCTATCCTCCTGCTAGGTTAGGTTAGGTTAGGTTAGGTTATGTTAGATTAGGTCAAATTAAGTTGCGTTGTCAGCTAATTTCAGGTCAACTCAGGTCAGGTCAAGTCAGTTTTAGCGGCCTTGTGTTCTTTCCGAGTGAATATTCCTGAAGATGTCACGTAGGTTCAAGAGTGAACTTGATAAGCACCTTTAAATGATACATGATCAACCAGGCTGTGACTCTAACGTCAGGCTGCGGGCAGCCGCGTCCAACAAACTGGTTGACCAGTCCAGCAACGAGGAGGCCTGGTCGAGGACCGAGCCGCGGGGACGCTAAGCCCCGAAATCATCTCAAGGTACCAAGGTGCTATGAGCTTGCTCCACCTTTACCGCGGATCGGCCCGGTATTGCAGTACCAAGGTAGGTGAAAGGAACATGGAATAAAATTTGAATAGTAATTGCACTGGCATTCACATTCCTCCCTTCACGTGACAGAATCGACTTGATAATGGTCCAGGACGGATCGAAAGGTCGTCGTCTCATCTTCTGGTGTGTGGTTAGGTCTCCAGAAGGCATTACTTCGGAGATCCTTGGAGCCGGAGAAAAAGCGCCAATAGATTTCTCAAGGATCTAGAAGTCTACATTCTAGACTCATAGCCACCTACCTATGCCAGCTTCTCAGTGACGCAATACAGAAGGAAAATGAATACTGCATTAATACCGAGACAGGAGCTCTGTCTAGCATTTCCCCTGGTCCTCCGCGACGTTTCCCCTTCTCTCAGAAAATATATATATTTTTTTTTGCCCCCTCCCCGTTCTCCCTTTCACCCTCCACCTTCGTTCTTCTCCTCTCCTCTATCTACATAAATGAATAGATAGGCAGAAAGGTACCTGGTATATAATACACATAGGCACATGCGTGTTTGCCAGGCCACAGAGGCTCCCCAAAGAGGTGTCTGGGGGAGTCAGGAGCTAATTGTTTAGTCGTCAGGGGAGATGTGATGGTGTGCAGGTGTTTTATCTAGGGAATAGTCGGAGAAGACCCAGCCATAGTCCCCAGGCGCGCTCTTCATCTCTGTATTTTGGTTGTATTCAAGTCCCCCCGTGATCATATGTCTATCGTTGGGAGAAATGATGTAACGAATTTCAAATAGACATCACGGAGTGTGTTATTAAAGTTTGCTCTTTCCTCTTTCAACTGCTAGGAATTGCAACGCGAGGTTGAGAGACGGTTGATCCTTGGTAACTCTGGTGGTCGAATACTGTGCTGGTGAAGAAGCGAGCCGGGGCATGGTGGGAGCGGGCGGGGCATAGTGGGGGCGGCCGGCCGGCTAGAGAGACCACAGGGGTTTAAGAAGGATTAAAATGACATGCACATAATGGCTAAGCAAATATGGGAGCTTGTATGTTTTAATGTCTTTTATGCAGCCCTTGACCTTCCTTTTGTCGATGAAGCTTACGAGGGTATCAACATGGGTCTGGGTTCTGCGACTGAGAATGGCTTCTATACTTGTGTTACTAAGGAGAGCGTCAAGAGGATGACACGCGCACGAGACCAAAACAAACACAGCCTTCCTCTCCTGCCTTCCTCGCCCACTTCTCTGTCATCGCTCCCTCTCCAGTTGTATACAAGAAGAGCCCCTATATCTAAATAGCTAATTTACCCCCATGGTAATTCCTGTGCTACGGTGATTACATGTCATAGTATGGCATGTTTATTTAGTCAACAATTTATTCATAGCTCAGTAGCGCTGGGCTATATTGTGTAACTAGCTTCGATCTTGTGAAGCTTAGCTAAATGAACTATGGCACCTGTTCATTTAAGTTCGGTTCCTGAACTTATTATGTGCCTCTGTAACCCTTTCCACCAATGCCCACAGGATGGGTATGGGGTGCATAATAAGACTAAATACCAGTAGTAAAAATATGACCAGATCTCGAATCAACCATGAGATCAGCATTCCTAGAGTCCGCCGTCTCGCAAGGTAAGTTCACATGTTTGTATTTAGACAAACATGATTTTTTATTGTAAAAAAGCAAAAGCTGAAAATGACGAAATGACGAAAAACAAAAACGAAAATGACGTCATTTCATCCATCCTTTAACCTTGTCATATAGTGACAAAGCAGAAGAAAGTTTAATTCATAAGTAAAGTTTAATTTTATGGAAGTTCATTCATAAGCCAAGAATGAAAGTGAGGAGGTGAAAGTGAGGAGGTGAAAGTGAGGAGGTGAAAGGAGATATGTGGCAAATTGTGAAGTAAATTTGAAAACTAAACACACATAAGAACATGTAAATACAGGAAACATATAAACCATTGTTGATGGTTTGGGTTACTAGTTTCAGTAACGTTACTGTCACTCATCCAATTCACTGTTCTAATACACACAGAGAGGCACTGTCAAGCTTAAGAAAGCTTGAATTTCTTTTCCTGTATTTCATATCAACAATGCCAATGGCTTTGAGCAAATCCAGAAATCAGAATAACTTTTCACTAAAAACAAAAACAAAAAATCAACTTTCCCAATTTGACGATGCAATCTTCCATCTGCCTCTCAACATCATTCCTTCTCACAGCACCTTCATCAATCGTCATCATCCTAATCATTCTCAAAAGTCTCCTCACCTTCTCCTCTTCCTCCTCCAATTCCTCTTTCCTCCCATCAAATATCTCAGGGGATTACATTAAGAATTAAATTGAGGATTATCTGCACTAATATGCCTTAAATCCCGATTAGGGGATTGACGTAGGGCTTGGCTAGTATGTGGAGGGATTGGGAGCGGGTTGGGGGATGGGTGAGGAAGGGGAAGGTGGGCGGAGTAGCGAGTTGTGGGATAGGTGAAGGCGAAAAGGATGGATTCTTGATGAAGGAGTGTTGAGGCCGGTCGGGTGGACGCTATGTTGAGGCCGGCCGGGTGGACGGTGTGTTGAGGCCGGCCGGGTGGATGCTATGGCGAGGCCGGCCGGGTGGACGCTATGTTGAGGCCAGACGGGTGGATGCTATGGTGAGGCCGGCCGGGTGGATGGTGTGTTAGGGACCGGGGTCGAGAAGGAATGATGTAGCAGGGTAACAACAGTAAGTGCGGCGGACGACGCCCTTGCTTCATAAGACATCAGGTTGCTGCATCAGCATGGTTGCAAGACACATTTTTGGCACGCCTTGCAAGGGTCAATAGACCTTGCATGGGTCAACAGACCTTGCATGGGTCAACAGACCTTGCATGGGTCAACAGACCTTGCATGGGTCAACAGACCTTGCATGGGTCAACAGACCTTGCATGGGTCAATAGAACTTGCATGGGTCAATAGATCTTGCATTGGTCAATGGGCATTCTCCAATATCCTTTACTGTTATGTTTTTATGAAGTTCAGCTCAAGAAGTCTTTCTTTCTCGCGTATCTAACTCAAGAATATTTACATTTTAATGATGAAAGTTGTATCGCATAATTCATCATTAGAAACCTTGGAATATATAATAGTGAAATCGTATAATGGGATCAAACCGGTATCTAGATGAGGTATACTTTGTGTCCATCCTGGTCCAGTCGGTAGTGCGTTTGCCTGAGAAGTTCCGGGATATGGGTTCGATCCCAATATACTGCTACAATACCTCTATCATTGAAATAGAAGCTTATAGCGTGTTACTAGTGAAACTGATCTCTAGGATTATGGGCTATTCATGCCCGTGCCACCTCTTGGGTGGCTTAATCTTCATCAATTGATATCTAGGAACTGCTCAGCAAGGCTGTAGTCACTTTACGGGTGACTACAGTCGTCGTCCCTTCACCTTCTAGTGTGTGGTCTGGTCAACACTTTACGGGCTCACCATAGCCCGTGCTACTTAGAACTTTACGTTCCGAGTAGCTTAATCTTAAACAACAACAGCAAGCCTGTAGTCACGTCAACAAATATAATCAGTGTGCCGTGAAACAGACGATCTTGCTCGTTATTGTTCGTAATAACTTAACTACACATGCTTCTGGATCCGTCTTTCGTTCCTCTAGACAGGAAGTTAATTGCTTAGTATCAAGTCATCTATCTACCTTGTCCATGGACCCCCCTATTGCCCCCTCCTCATATATCTTTCAACTCACCCATTAACTCCATCACTCTTTAAATTTACAGTCTATTATCACCCACACTTGATACGCAATCACAACCCATTGATATATCGCGCTGTCAAATTCGCCTCCCTGCACTACCCAACATCTCCATCAAGGGAAACATTTGAAAGCAAGTTGACCAGACCACACACTAGAAGTTGAAGGGACGACGACGTTTCGGTCCGTCCTGGACCATTCTCAAGTCGCTTCATTCTCAAGCGACTTGAGAATGGTCCAGGACGGACCGAAACGTCGTCGTCCCTTCAACTTCTAGTGTGTGGTCTGGTCAACATACTTCAGCCACGTTATTGTGACTCTTCGCCTGCATTTGAAAGCAAATCATAGCCGGCTAATCTTCAATATCGCATTAGCTTGCAGATAGGTCTTCGATAGCCCGTACTGCGATGATGGCGTTAGGGATGCTAGTATTGCCACGTCGGCCCGCTGGCGACGAGTTGCAGCAAGCTGCACTTGCAATTGCCAGCTGCATGCCGGAAGTGGGAATTATCAGGGGGAAAAGTGCCAAGCCATTACGACTATATAGCACTTGGTCAGGATAAGGATTTGAGATGGGACGGGGGGGGGGGGGAAGGGACTGGTGCTCAACCACTTGGACGGTAAGGGATTGAACGCCGACCTGCATGAAGCGAGACGGTTGAAGTGGACACAAGCAACTGCTTGTATTAAAACAAGAAACGCTTGATTAGGACGAGATGGCGGATCTTAAACGAATGGACAGAGTCTCTTGGACACGAAGCGAGTCTCTTGGACACGAAGCGAGTCTCTTGGACACGAAGCGAGTCTCTTGGGCACGAAGCGAGTCTCTTGGACACGAAGCGAGTCTCTTGGACACGAAGCGAGTCTCTTGGACACGAAGCGAGTCTCTTGGGCACGAAGCGAGTCTCTTGGACACGAAGCGAGTCTCTTGGACACGAAGCGAGTCTCTTGGACACGAAGCGAGTATTTAATGCTACTTGAAGCATTACAGTAATATAAATCGACCCCCAAACGACTGGTGCCGGGTTGGATTCCACTGAAAGGCGCTTTGCTTGGGAACATTTCTTTACATCTGCTGCCCTCGTTCACACAGCGATCAATGTATACCCAGGAGTTACGCAACTGTTGTGGGTTGCTATGTACATAAGTTAATTAAATGCATTTATTTATTAATTTAAGTACATATAGTGTTGTGCGGATTATTGGCCGCTGAAAAGATAAAGACAGATAAAATCGACGGGATTCACTTTTAAATCGTTAATAATTTTAGTTTTATAATTTTGGGGTGCGTTATGAAACTACAAACTTATCCTAGTGAATAGTAAATATCCTAGTGATAACTACAGACTTATCCTAGTGAATTTAGTGCTCATCAAACAGAACACGAAACAATGGGTATAAATTGTATAAGTTTAGATTTAGGAATGACTTGGGTAAATACTGGTTCGGTAACAGGGTTGTTGATTTGTGGAACCAATTACCGCGTAACGTGGTGGAGGTGGGATCCCTCGATTGTTTCAAACGCGGGTTGGACATGTATATGAGTGGGATTGGGGTGGTTATAAATAGGAGCTGCCTCGTATGGGCCAATAGGCCTTCTGCAGTTACTTATGTTCTTATGTTTTACATTCTTGGATATAGCTGAGCTCTCTTGTCTGCATCGGTGTTCAATTATTTTACTACATAAATCAACTCACAATCTTTGTCTATCTGTGATGAAGGCATTGGCCTGCGACACCATGCGACGTGATAATACCCATCAAGTGTTATCAATCGGGAATCAGACGAAACAATTACTTTACCGAAGAATGTCGATTGAAGAACTAAGTGTGGATGAGGGAGCTGCCTTGGCTGTCAGAACTGTCCACAACATGCTCTGTGACACTGCCATACTTTTTTATTTGTTATTTTCTACCACAAACGTGGCCACACACTTACAATGCTAACCAACATATATACATTTAACAGTGATGGGTTCAAGACTAAATGGAGGGTAAAAATAAAGACTAACTAGAGTTCAAGACTAACTAGACTAACTAGAGTTTAAGACTAACTAGACTAACTAGAGTTCAAGACTAACTAGAATAACTAGAGTTCAAGACTAACTAGACTAACTAGAGTTCAAGACTAACTAGACTAACTAGAGTTCAAGACTAACTAGAGTTCAAGACCGTTAACCAGAGGGTAAAAATAAATGTATAAATGAAACAAAGGTTGGATCAACAGCCAGATGACAGCAGAACTGGTGGACGACATCAAGTAGCATCAAAGAATAAGTGTGTACGTTTGACTTTCCTTAAAAACACGCCGTACCCTGAAAAGATCTTATGGGTCAAGAAGATTAGCCACCATTACACACCTGTCACTGTAGACCTGATCGGTCTACACCCATATGTCTTCGTTAAAAAAATATAGCATGTTAGATATAAACTTCTTAAGGAGAAGACGAGTGGTGTATGGTTCTCCTTTCAAGATCAAGATGCAGGATCAATGAATCAAGATGCAGGAATAACTTGTTTATTGCTGTTGTCGAGAATGTCCACTAAACTAGGCCTATGAACTAGATGGAGTGCCCAATAACCCATTGCACTGTATGGTTTATCCAGGATGCACGCCACAACAGTTGCTTAGCCTGGGTTACGTAGTTACTGCCAGGTGAGCAGAGGCCTCACGTGAAAGGAAACGCGGTCAAACGTCTCTGTCCTGCCCCGGAATCCTAACCTGGGTCCAGATTCACGAAGCAGTTACGAAAGTACTTACGAACGTGTACATCTTTCCTCAATCTTTGACGGCTTTGATTACATTTATTAAACAGTTACAAGCATGAAAACTTCCCAATCAACTGTTTGTTATCGTTATGAGCAGCCTTATGGTGCTTCGGAGCTCATTAACTGTCTAATAATTGTAAAAAATGCCGCCAAATATTGAGAAAAGATGGACAGGTTCGTAAGTGCTTGCGTAACTGCTTCGTGAATATGGCTCCTGGTATTTGTCAGCTGTGAAGCGAGTGCACTGAGCGGCTCCACTCTAGATCTCTAACCCTGTATATGTAGGACAGACGAAAATGTTTATGTGAAAGTTAGCGTTATGAAAGATCTTCACTCACCTTTTACCTCTGCTATCTTACATTATATTTGTTTATACTTCTATCGTCATTTACTACCTCTGCTGCTATCTTTTACCTTGTTACTTTAGCTTATTATTTGTTTCAACTACTACCATTGCTGCTTGTCTAACTACTACTTACTAGTACTACTTCTACTGTTGCAAAACTTTATTACTCATTCCCTTAAAAATAGGCAGGTCGCACATTATATTTGCATAAATTTACGAAAAACAATTACAAATAAATAATCGTTTGACATCGGCATGGGGACAGCCCTCAGCCGCCACTACAACCTAATGAGTCATTCTATTGTTTCAGACCCTTGTGAAGATGGCTCATTTATCACCGTCCGTCTACCACCCCCTTCCCCCCCCCCACCCTCCGAACCCACAAAGCCCACCCCCCCACCTCCTCTCCCAACCCAAACCCAAAACCCGCCCTCCTACACTTATCCGAACTTCCACTGTACTTAACCCTTCACGCTAAAAACCATCCCCAGTAACCAGGACCGCTGGACAACACACACACACACACACACACCACACACACACACACACACACCACACACACACACCACACACCACACACACAGTGAAGGCAATGATTAAACCAGGAGCAGCTAGATTCGACTTGATATTCACCCTGATGAGTCAGAAATAAGGGAAGTCAAAGTGGAAGCCCCCATAGGAATGAGTGACCACAGTGTACTGACCTTTGAGTACTTGGTGGAGGTAGGGATAACCTATCCAAGGATGGGAGTGGAGGAAAAAAGACTGAATTACCGAAGAGGAAAATATGAAGAGATGAGGAGCTTCCTCAGAGGAATACCATGGGAAACAGAACTTAGAGACAAGAATGTGCAGGTCATGATGGTTTTGTCACCCAGAAGTGCCAGGAGCTGCAGACAGGTTTATCCCTGTCCAAAGGAGAAAAACGAAAAACAACAGAAAACCCATGGTTCAACCAGGAATGCAGGTAGCGAAGCACTGAGTAAAGAACATGGAGAAATTACAGAAATAACAGAACACCAGAGAGCAGGGAGAGATACCAGAGGGCCAGAAATGAGTACCTCAGAGTGAGGAGAGAAGCAGAGAGACAGTTTGAAAATGACATCGCGAGTAAAGCCAAGACCCAACCAAAGCTGCTCCACAGCCACATCAGGAGGAAACAGCAGTGAAAGAACAAGTGATGAAGCTGCGAAAAGCGGAGAACAGATACACAGAGAATGACAAGGAGGTGTGTGAAGAACTCAACAAGAGATTCCAGGAGGTCTTCACAATAGAACAAGGAGAAGCCCCTGCACTAAATGAGGAGGTGCAAACCAAGCAACCTTGGAGGAATTTGACCTCACCAGTGATGAGGTCAAAAGGTGTCTGCTGGAGCTGGATGTGACAAAGGCTGTTGGGCCTGACAGAATCTCACCATGGATACTAAAGGAAGGTGCAGAAGCACTAAGTGTGCCACTCTCTATGGTGTATAACAGGTCACTGGAAACAGGAGACTTACCAGAAAGTTGGAAGACAGCTAACGTGGTCCCAATATACAAAAAGGGTGACAGGCAAGAGGCACTGAATTACAGGCCAGTTTCCTTAACTTGTATACCATGCAAGGTAATGGAGAAGATCGTGAGAAAAGGCTCGTAGAGCATCTAGGGGAAATAACTTTTGTAACGCACCACCAACATGGGTCAGGGATGGTAAATCGTGCCTCACAGTTTAATAGAATTTTATGACCAAGCAACAAAATTTAGGCAGGAAAGAGAAGGTGGGCCGACTGCATTTTCCTGGATTGCCAAAAGCCTTTGACACAGTACCGCACAAAAGGCTGTTAAAAAAGTTTGGAGCAACAGGCAGGAGTAAAAGGGAAGGTGCTCCAGTGGATAAGGGAGTACTTAAGCAACAGGAAACAGCGAGTAACGGTGAGGGGGGAGACATCAGAGTGGCGAGATGTCACCACCAGCGGAGTCCCCAGGGCTCAGTACTTGGACCCATCCTGTTTCTAATATATGTGAACGATCTTCCGGAGGGTATAGACTCATTCCTCTCATGTTTGCTGATGATGCAAAAATTATGAGAAGAATCAAGACGGATGAAGATAGACAGAGACTACAGGATGACCTGGATAAACTGGAGGAATGGTCTAGAAAATGGCTGCTAAGTTCAACTCGGGAAGTGTAAGGTGATGAAATTAGGAGAAGGAGCAGGAGGCTGAACACAAGGTATCATTTGGGAGGGGAAATCCTACAAGAGTCAAATAGAGAGAAAGATCTGGGGGTTGATATCACACCGAACCTGTCCCCAGAAGCCCACATCAAAAGAATATCATCAGCGGCATATGCTAGACTGGCCAACATAAGAACTGCCTTTAGAAATTTGTGTAAGGAATCTTTCAGAACCCTGTATACCCACTTATGTAAGACCAATCCTGAGTATGCAGCTCCAGCCTGGAGTCCATACCTAGTTAAACACAAGACAAAGTAGAGAAGATTCAGCGGTATGCCACCAGGCTCGTCCCGGAACTGAGAGGATGAGCTACGAGGAAAGGCTAAAGGAGCTGAACCTCACATCCCTGGAAACAGAAGAGTAAGGGGAGACATGATAACCACCTACAAAATTCTCAGGGAATTGACAGGGCGGACAAAGAGAAAACTCTTCACCACGGGTGGGACACGAACAAGGGGACACAGGTGGAACTTAGTACCCAGATGAGCCACAGAGACGTTAGAAAGAATTTTTTCAGTGTCAGAGTAGTTAATAAATGTGCATTAGGAAGTGATGTGGTGGAGGCTGACTCCATACACAGTTTCAAGTGTAGATATGATAGAGCCAGTAGGCTCAGGAATCTGTACACCAGTTGATTGACAGTTGAGAGGCGGGACCAAAGAGCCAAAGCTCACCCCCGCAAGCACAATTAGGTGAGTACAATTAGGTAGGTGGTACACCACACACACACACACACACACCCACCACACACACACACACACACACACACACACACACAAACACACACACACACACACACCTCACACACCACACACACACGACCTACGTCCATGGCTCTCCGTAAGTCCATCTCAAACCCCCTCCCCCCCCCCACCTCATACCTATCAGCCTCTCTG
>WNGS01169217.1:6248236-6253236 GCA_020271785.1 Procambarus virginalis
TTGCTATCTAGTTCATCACTTGGTAGTTCCAGCGCCGACCTCCGTCTGCGGCAGGACGCCGCCTCGTGAAGGAGGGAAATGGAGAATGGAGAAATGGAGGTGAGACTAAGCATGCCCAGTCTTTGAACCTCGTCCGGTTGCTGAACCTCGCTGGTGAAGGATGTTTCCTTCATTTTTAGTGATTACTGACCAGACAGGTACAGATCGAGTCTGCTATTAGTGCGGCGGGGGAGCGGGGGAGGGGGAGTGGTGCCGGACGTGAGGAGGGAGGAGGGAGGTACTGAACCAATGTTGCCAGATTGGGCTACAAATAGCGAATTGGGCTACTTTTGAGAGCCCCGCGCTCCCAAATTTTAATTTCGCTACTTGCTACTTTTTGGGCTAATTTAAAAGCAAGATGTGCTAATTTGGGCTATTAATGTTAAGAATGTACGATTGCGAGTTACATGAAAGTAACTAAGCTATAAATAATTGTAATTAATAATAATTGTAAATATTAATTAATACTAAAAATATTATTTAATAAATTAGTCCCAATTCAATGCAGAGTTTTCTTCCAAGCACAGAAACTTGTAAATATAAATACAAGATAATAGATAGATCGATAAATAAATAGACAACTTTCAAATATTGCACCAAGTAATGGCGAGAGGAAAAAACTAGACAGTATACATTACATTTGAAATTAATAATGGATGAATGGTAATAAATTGGTGTATGTTTGTATGTATACCAGACAAAGTCCATTTAATGGCAGAATTTAGCCATTTTGTGTAAAAACTTTTATATCTCATATTATTAATTATAACAGTAATCGAAAAAAGTCATAGTTTGTATATACAAGAGATGAAACAGAGAGCCATGAGCTAGAGCGATGTGCTGAGTCCATAAGGAGGCGAGCTTCCAGAAATACCTTCCTGTGATTGGCTGTTGCGGGGAATACCAACACTCTTTTATGAATAAAATTTAAACTAAGAAATAGGTCCTTGTGCACAACAACAAGGTTGTTGTGAAAAAGAACAACAATTTCTGTTTTGCACCTGACAGAAATCTCCATCTAACTGAATAATTTACTCGAATAAGAGGGCAGAGCAGTGTATCATTATTTGTGTCAGGCAACCCCAATAATAACGTCACAAGTTAGGTAGCCAGCCCATTTTTATATAACATCTGTTATATCCTGCAATATTTAATTATCACTTTATTAACACTTTAAATAATTAACACTTCACTTTTTTGGGTAAATTAAAGTTAAAGCAGAATTCCATAAGCAGGACTAGTGGGCTGAACTAAGATGATTTACTAAGTGGATGGCACCTATAGCTGATCCCTTCCTGTGATTGGCTGTTGTGTGAATGTCAACAAAGAATATCTACCAATGATATGCCATTTATTATGCACCCCATACCATCTTGTGGGCGGAGCTTGGAACCTCCTACCCGAGCACAACAACCCGCCTTATGGGTTGCTGTTTGGCTATTTATAGTGCGTTGGAAAAAAAAGAGATGGCGTTAGTTGTATTTTGTAGGGTAATTTGTTATAAGTGTAATTTGATGTCAACAGATGGCGTAAGCTGTATCTTATGGCCACTGTTGACCTGCCAGTTGATAGTGTTCTTATCTGCCGACAGATGGCATCAGCTGTATTATTATTATTTTAATATTATTACATTAATAATAATGTATTATTATTACTTTAAACACTGATCTATACGTCTGGTAGCTTATAATAAGGTTTTATACCATGCTGGTATTAGGTAACTAGAATTCTGCAATTACTTTTTTTTATCTACTGTTGAGGATATGTAAGACAAACGTAAGGTTTTGAGGCTAAGTAACGAAGATAGTTACAAGATACGAGCCAGATGGTGTTGACATTGCAAAAGGGATTATGATAAGAACTTAAGCCAAAAAATCAATGCATAAATGTTCGCAAATATGAGACTGGGATTTATTTCTCGAAAAGTTAGCAATAAAATACGCTTTCTAGTTCTTTATTTTTAAATTAAGACCAGGGATTCTGTCTAACGAAGCTGCAAGCTAAAACACCGTTATCCTATAATGTTCATCTGTAGCTTGACCCTAAATACTCGTTTATTAAACGAATTTATTGTTAGAGTTCATTAGGAATCAACTATGTTGAAGGCAGAGTTTCCAGCAAATACCTTCCTGTGATTGGCTGTTGCGGGGAATGCCAACGCTTATATGAATAAAATGCAAAATAAGAAATACGTCATTTTGCTCAATAACCTTGTTGTTGTACAAAAGAACAACAATTTCTATTTTATACAAGACAGAAATTTCCATCTAACTGAATAATGTAGACCAATAAGAGCTGGGCGGATGCATTGTATCGCCGATATTATTTGCGTGAGGCAACCCCCACTGATGACGTCACAAGTTAGATAGCCAGCCCATGTTACTGTAACACTCGTTACGTCCTGCAGTATTTAATTATCACTATATTAATACTTTTAAATACTTAACATTTCACTTTTTAGGTAGATTAAAGTTGAAGCAGAATGTCATAAGCAAGGATGGTGTGCTGAATAAAGATGATTTATTAAATGGATGGAGCCTTTAGCTGATCCCTTCCTGTGATTGGCTGTTGTGTGAATGTCAACAAAGAATATCTACCAATAATATGCCATTTATTATGCACCCCATACCATCTTGTGGGCGGAGCTTGGAACATCCTACCCGAGCACAACAACCGGCCTTATGGGTTGCTGTTTGGCTATTTATAGTGCGTTGGAAAAAAACAGATAGCGTTAGTTGTATTTTGTAGGGTAATTTGTTATAAGTGTAATTTGATGTCAACAGATGGCGTAAGCTGTATCTTATGGCCACTGTTGACCAGCCAGTTGATAGTGTTCTCTTCTGCCGACAGATGACATCAGCTGTGTTATTATTACTTCCGAATTCCCTTTAAACACTGATCTACAAATCCCTTGGCTTATGATAAGGTTTTATACCATTTATGATAAATATTAGATAACTGGAGTTACACAATTACTTTTATTTATCAACTGTTCAGGATATCATCATATCACGTCTGGTTAGGACGTACTGCTCTCGATTGATGAAGATTAAGCCACCCAAGAGGTGGCACAGGCATGAATAGCCCGTAAATACTGCTCTCGTAATATTATTCAGGGGGGTGGGGGAACTATCAAGTGAAAGCGCCAAGCCATTGCGATTATATAGCACTCGGAAGGGATCAGGATACGGATTTGGGATGGAACGGGGGAAAGGAATGGTGCCTAACCTCTTGGGTGGTCGGGGATTGAACGCGGACCTGTAGGAAACGAGACCGTCGCTCTACCGTCCAGCCCAAGTGGTTAAGCGTAATAATATTAAAACAACAATTTATGCATATAATAACAGCATTTCACATTAAAAGTACTTGGATATATTGAAATTTGGTAATGAATTCCAATCTAGGCATCTCCTATGACTAAACTGTACTTTTTGATTATTTTTATGTACTTACTACTTATTATTAAATTATTAAGTACTTACTATAATAATTAAATAAATTATTTTATTTAATATTTAAATTAAATGATAAAAATAATAGGTAATAATAAATCATTGTGTAGGGGGGACAGGCAGCCAGTGTGTATATATACATGTTAGGCTTACACCAAGGTCCCACAAAGGTGCCACAAAGGTACCAACTTAAAGACTGGGTGCTGCCGGGGCGGGTCCAAGGGCTGCTGGTGGCCCTGGCCAGGCTGAACTCCGCACCATAAACAAGGCTAATATCTTGCACGCATGATAGCAAGATCCCAGTAGTCTCTTGCACGCATGATAGCAAGATCCCAGTAGCCTCTTGCACGCATGATAGCAAGATCCCAGTAGTCTCTTGCACGCATGATAGCAAGATCCCAGTAGCCTCTTGCACGCATGATAGCAAGATCCCAGTAGTCTCTTGCACGCATGATAGCAAGATCCCAGTAGTCTCTTGCACGCATGATAGCAAGATCCCAGTAGCCTCTTGCACGCATGATAGCAAGATCCCAGTAGTCTCTTGCACGCATGATAGCAAGATCCCAGTAGCCTCTTGCACGCATGATAGCAAGATCCCAGTAGTCTCTTGCACGCATGATAGCAAGATCCCAGTAGTCTCTTGCACGCATGATAGCAAGATCCCAGTAGCCTCTTGAACGCATGATAGCAAGATCCTTGTAGCCTCTTGCACTCATGATAGCAAGATCATTACGTTTTGCCTCAATTGCATTCTATGCGAAAACACCAATTCTATATTACAATACGTTACTTATATAATGTGCATCATATTACATTACATTATAATGTAATTACATCTTTACAATACTTCTACGTGGACGTAAACGACTGTTAATGAATGTTAACTAGACATCACTATACAATCAGTTAATTTCTTTATCACATTGGTTAACATATATCGCTGGAAACACAAACCGTAATTGTCTCTATTTTCCGCTTGTTACAACTTGTAATAAAGTTGTCACATCTTGGCTTAACGTGTTTATGACGTATTAGAACGTTGTTACAACTTGTTATATTGGTTGTTATAACTGGTTAGGAGGTGTTAAAACTTGTTCGAACGTTGTACCAACGTCGTAGTTTCGGTGTGTGTTTGGCGGGATATAGCTCGACAGGTGAGCTGATGTGAGCTAAACCATCAGCTCAACCAACAGTGGCTGGACGGTAAAACGACGGACTCGTTTCATGCAAGTCGGTGTTCAATCCCCGACCGTTAAGTGGTTAGGCCCCGTTCCTCCCCCCGTCCCATCCCAAATCCTTATCTTGATCCCTTCCAAGTGCTATATAGTCGTAATGTCTTGGTGTTTTCCCCCTGATAATTCCTTCCCTCGTCCTATAGTAAAAAGGTGTTGGGATCAGAGTAAAGATGATCAAAAACACGAAGATAAACACACAGAGACCCTGAAGTTCCTCATCCACTCACACCTGGAGGAATTAGACGCAGCATTTACGCAGTATGACGCAGCATTG
>WNGS01169217.1:6295138-6308690 GCA_020271785.1 Procambarus virginalis
AATTCATTAGCAGCCTAGTTATTTCTCCTTGCCATTCTACCCTGCTCTTTCTGATTTCCTCTTGAATATAATCCCTAAACTCTTGTTTGAGTCTTTGAACCTCGTCCTGTATCTTGTTAAAGATTTCACTTTTGATCCCCTGGATTAGATCACCTACCCAGACATCCTCTCTCTACAAATTTCCCAATCATCTTCTCCACAAACCTATCTTCTTCTTCAATCATAATACTGCTGGACCTAGACGCCCTTCCTGACCTAGTCATTGCATAATCCAACCTTACCACAGGGAGGCTCCAAGTATCTTACCGTCCTGCTAACACAATAGGTGAGTGAATCTCCACAAGTCTCCCACGTGGTGATGGGTTGCTGCCGGGGATGAGATCACGGTCAGAGGGTGAGGTCACGGTCAGAGGTCGATGAGGCCCGCTCCACGCTGTACACTGCCACAGTATTTCACTATTTTCAAATACGCTACTTATACTGTTTTTCTTCACTACCTTATGGCTTTGGTCAAAACCCAACGGTTTTTTCTTTCACTTGTACACACTTTTTCACTCGAAGTTGCCTGATTACCCCTCCCACTCCATTAGTAAACCAGGAGCTTCCAAACCCACGTCCATCCAACGCGATGGTCAAACAATGTGTGTGTGTGTGTGTGTGGTGTGTGTGTGTGTGTGTGGTGTGTGTGTGTGGTGGTGTGTGTGTGTGTTGGTGTGTGTGTGTGGTGTACTCACCTATTTGTACTCACCTATTTGTACTCACCTATTGTGCTTGCGGGGGTTGAGCTTTGGCTCTTTGGTCCCGCCTCTCAACTGTCAATCAACTGGTGTACAGATTCCTGAGCCTACTGGGCTCTATCATATCTACATTTGAAACTATGTATGGAGTCAGCCTCCACCACATCACTGCCTAATGCATTCCATCCGTTAACTACTCTGACACTGAAAAAGTTCCTTCTAACGTCTCTGTGGCTCATGTGGGTACTCAGTTTCCACCTGTGTCCCCTTGTTCGCGCCCCCCAGTGTTGAATAGTTTATCCTTGTTTACCCGGTCGATTCCTCTGAGGATTTTGTGTGTGTGTGTGTGTGTGTGTGGGGGGGGGGGGGGTTCAGATACTTATGGGAGCTTTGACATGTGTTTTATGGACAATTTTAAGTCATTTATACAAATATGTTCACACTAAATTATTCTTCACGACTGAGGAAGAGTTTATTTTTTCATAGTATTGCCAGCATGCAAATAATATTATTTCAAGCTAAAGATAAATAGTTTAGATCAATATTGCAAGCATGTTGAGATTAATATCAAGTTCTTTGTACATTACAAACGATGCGAAAGTAATTTCTTATATAAAGGCATCAGCTTAGATCATCTTGGTCGAATATGAAATTACAATGAACCGTCTTAGTTTACAAGGTGAAAGGAGATAACAGGAGATAATTGTGGTTTACAAGATGATTGTAGATAGCATGATATCATTGTGGTTTACAAGGTAATAGCAGATAACAGGAGCCCATGTGGTTTCTACGGAGGTTAACTATTTGAAAACAAAATAAATCAACATTCTCTGCAAAAATCAAAATGAACAATCCCTAGATAATCAACAATCCCTCGAGAATTTATGATCCCTTGATAATTAACAATTTGTTCAATTCAACAATTGAACAGTCAACAATCAACAATCAACAAATCACAGTAAACAAAACATAATCAACAATACATAATCAACTATCCATATATAATCTACAGTCAGACAATCACAATATATAGACAGTCCACAATCCACAGACAATCCTTGGATACTCAACAGTCCATGGACAACAGTCCCCAGAGAAAAAACAATCTTATACAATCAACAATACCTTCACAGCAATACCTTGACAACAGATCTTAAGAAAANCACAGTGATCAACACAATGCTTCCGCCGAGGCAGCCGTGACTAAAGTCCCGCGCAGATTGCAACTCTGCAACGAGAGCAACAAGGCAATTTCATCTAATGTTAGACGAGCTCTTAGTGAAGTACTCTTATGTTTTATTGTGCATTTCTCCCCAATTTTTGGTTGCGCCTAATTCACCCTACTTTGTGTTGTATATGGTTACCCTAGTTTATTTTGTGTTATAATTCCCTTTTTTTGTGTTATATCTACAATATTTTCCAGGTATCGTCACAGAGCCAGTTTTCGGGGCCTAATCAAGTTGTATTTATCAAAGTAAAATTGTCCTTATTTAAGTGAACAATTTTTCAATTCTTTAATATGTGGAAAATGTCTTCTCGTCTTCTGTACTGTGTTAGATCAAATAAATTAATTCATTGTCTTTCTTCACAGAGTTTAATTCTTCACGATGGTATTGGTTTAGCAAGTCTTCTTAGTCCTCACTTCTACTTGTCCTCATAACACAGCCCCAAAGCCTCACGTCACTGCCATACCTCTATGTAAACAGTGAAAAACATTCTTGAACCACGAAAATTTATTACATATATTTTTATTAAAGAGAAAACCTAGTAAAAGCTTACTGTTCTGTGATAAGGAGACATTCGAAATGATGCTCAACTTTTCAGCGATCATGAAGAGCACAAGCTGACCTGTTATGCAAAGCCCCTGTGGTGCGTCTTGTGCCTTTCTGCTTAACACCACCCACAAGTTCACCACAAGAGAGAATGTTGACCAGACCACACACTAGAAGGTGAGGGACGACGACGTTTCGGTCCGTCCTGGACCATTCAAGTCGATTGAGAATGGTCCAGGACGGACCGAAACGTCGTCATCCCTTCACCTTCTAGTGTGTGGTCTGGTCAACATACTTTAGCCACGTTATTGTGACTCATCGCCTGCAACATAAGAAATCTTAACTGTGGTTGCAAGTTATGCAGTCACAAGTTTGCAAAGTGCAAATTCGCTCCCATCTTGAGTATGCACCGCTCTTCTTGATGACCCTTCTTTATTTGATCTCTAAGATAGAGATCGATGAAAGGAAACTTATCTCTAGTTGTGACCCGTTCTAGTTGTATTGGTCTGTAAACCAGAGGCTGCTAGAACACATGTCGGTAATCTTAGTATTGTAAATAATACCAATGTTCTCAAGGGGCCAAATTCGTGTATAAGCAAAGGGTGACGAGGGCAGGAAAGACCCTCAGCCATTAGAAGCCTCATTTGCTGCCTGTGTAGAACCCTAATTCTGTATCATTCATTCCTTGTCTCACTCACAATTCCAACATCTTTACTCAACACGTAAATACTCGTGAACTCTCATCAACCGACTACATGAAGGTTCCGGCACACAGTTGACTCCAGCTTCGCTCTGTACACAACACGTTTGTAATTTCAATTCCAATAAGGATTAAAAACCAGTGAAACCTAAACAAATCTAATTAAATAGATCAATTTCTAGAGCAGACTTCCGGCGAGTTGACGCAGAATTCGTTTTTTAGCTGACAAATTAGTCATGAATAATTGATACAATTCCTAATGAATATCTGAAAAAAAAAAAAAGAATGAAAGGGAGACGTAAGGAAAGACTTAAGGAAAAACACAATCGATAAATCGACAAACCCACAGAAGGAGACTGAAAAGGCATCTAAAAGGCAGAAAATAATAAGAAAAGGGAAGAAAATGAGGTGGAAAGATACAGGAGTAGGAGAACCGAGGGGAGAGTTGAATCAAGAGGTACGACCCGAGGAAGGAAAGGATAGGGAAATGGGAAGGACGCGAGGGAAGAAATAGAAGAGATGGAAGGGAAGAATGCCAAGTAGATCCCTATCACAGATACCTGTGAAAGGGATCACTATGAACAATGGAGGTGAGAGGGCTACAAGGAAGGAGAGAGAGAGAGAGGCTACAAGGAAGAAGGTGAGAGAAGGCTACAAGGAAAAGGTGAGAGAGGGCTACAAGGAAGGGAGAGAGAGGGACTACAAGGAAGGAGAGAGAGAGGGGCTACAAGGAAGGTGGAGAGAGGGGCTACAAGGAGGTGAGAGAGAGGGGCTACAAGGAAGGTGAGAGAGAGGGGCTACAAGGAAGGTGAGAGAGAGGGACTACAAGGAAGGTAGAGAGAGGGGCTACAAGGAAGGTGAGAGAGAGGGGCTACAAGGAAGGTGAGAGAGAGGGGCTACAAGGAAGGTGAGAGAGAGGGACTACAAGGAAGGTGAGAGAGAGGGGCTACAAGGAAGGTGAGAGAGAGGGGCTACAAGAAGGTGAGAGAGAGGGGCTACAAGGAAGGTGAGAGAGGGGCTTACAAGGAAGGTTAGAGAGAGAGGGACTACAAGGAAGGAGAGAGAGAGGGACTACAAGGAAGAGAGAGAGAGGGCTACAAGGAAGGTGAGAGAGAGGGCTACAAGGAAGGAGAGAGAGAGGGGCTACAAGGAAGGTGAGAGAGAGGGGCTACAAGGAAGAAGGAGCCTGTGAGAGGCTACATGAAGGTAAGGGGAAAGAGTTAGAATTAAAATCCCTTAATCCTGCTATTACCGCACGTCCTCACTTATCTTACAGGGAGGGAGGGGAAGGGAGGGAGGGAGGGAAGGGAGGAGAGGGAGGGATAGGGAGGGAGAGGAAGGGAGGGAGGGACAGAGGGGGGAAGGAACAGAGGGGCGGTAGGAGTGGAGGAGGTATCAGAAAAGATTGATATGAGAGGGAAAGTGGGTAATAGTGAAGAAACATAAAGAATAACAAGAGAACAGGATAAGGAAGGAAATAGAGAAGAACAAATGGAAGGGGATGAAAAAAGGGAATCTGTAGGACAGGCAATAAATGAACAATGGTAGAAGATGCACAAAGAGATGATAGGTGAATACAGCAGGAAAACGGTGATCAACAGAGTGAGAAGGTGAACAAGGAAGGAGAAGGTGAACATGAGAGGGAGAGCAAAAGTATAAGGACAGAAGGGGCACAAGGAAAGGATGAGAGGGAGGTTAGGGAGAAGGAACAGACGCGGGGGAAGAAAACACGAGGCGAGGAAAGGTAAAAAGAAAATGGAAAGGAAAATACGCGACGAAGGAAGGATATATAGAAGGGAAGGATAGGGGAGGATGCGAGGATGGGAGGGAGGGAATACGGCAAGATGAGATAAAATGGATAAAGAAGAGATACTTTGGGAAGTGTGGTGTGTGCTCACCTAGTTGTGCTTGCGGGGGTTGAGCTCTGTGGGCTTCATGAGACAGGTTTGGTGTGATATCAACTCCTAGATCTTTCTCTCTGTCTGTTTCATGAAGTACTTTCTTTTCCATTTGGTATCCTGTGTTTGGTACAACTGTTTTCACCGCCTAGTTTCATGACCTTGCGTCAACTCGGATTGAACTTTAGTAGCCATTTGTTGGACCATTCATTCATCCTGTCTAGGTCATCTAGTAGCTTCCTACTATCATCCTCTGTTTTAATCCTCCTCATAATTTTTGCATCATCTGCAAACATTGTGAGGAACGATTCTATACCCTCTGGGATATCATTTACATATATCAGAAACAGTATAGGTTCGACTGAACCCTGCGGGACTCCACTGGTTACGTCTCGCCAGTCTGAGACCTCGCCCCTCACACTGACTCGTTGTCTTCTGTTACTTAGGTACTCCTTTATCCAATGGAGTACCTTCCCTTTCATTCCTGCCTGCATCTCCAGATTTTTCACTAGCCTCTTGTGTGGCACTGTGTCAAAGGCTTTCTGGCAATCCAAAAATATGCAGTCTGCCCACCCCTCTTTTTCTTGCCTGATTTTTGTTGTGTGTGTGTTTGTGGATGTGTGTGTGTGGATGTGTGAGTGTGTGTGTGTGTGGATGTGCGTGTGGATGTGTGTGTGGATGTGTGTATGTGTGTGTGTGTGTGTGTGTGTGTGTGTGTGTGTGTGTGTGTGTGTGTGTGTGTGTGTGTGTGTGTGTGTGTGTGTGTGTGTGTTGAAACAGAAATAAGTAAACTAATTATAAAAAATAATTTTGTTATTACAAATATTAAAATAATTACAGTAAATTTTAAGTATATTGGGGTATAGTGACACTTAGACGTGCTTGTTAAACTCTAATGCTCCAGCACACACCTGCGTGGTGCTCCAGCACACACCTGGCTGGTGGTCCAGCACACACCGGGCTGGTGCTCCAGCACACACACCTGGTTGGTGCTCCAGCACACACACCTGGTTGGTGCTCCAGCACACACACCTGGTTGGTGCTCCAGCACACACACCTGGCTGGTGCTCCAGCACACACCTGGGTGGTACTCCAGCACACACCTGGCTGGTGCTTCAAGAGACGCAGGTGTAAGCTAGGAGGCGGGGCCTGCGAGCCAGATCTACCTTCAAGTAGACATTGAAGGGAGAGACACACTTAAAATACTTAAGAAGACCGACACAGTAGAAGACGGAGGAAATGTTCACAATGAACAACAACAGGACAATTAAGAGAACATGGAAGACAGCTTCAGAAGCAGCTGAACAATACAGATGTTTGACAATTTTGCATTAACGTAAGAGTAGGAAAATGGAATGAACTAAACGACTTGGCTACGTTGTACAATCCAACTTCCATTTTATAATTTCAAAAGCAGATACGATAGAAAAATATGTCAAGAGCCTCTTCATTGGACAAGTGGAGGCTGGGTCCAAGAGCTATATCTCAATCCTAGAGGCAGGTATAGGCGAGTATAGAGAGCAACAGCATGCATGCTGAACGCGGGCAGGACTCAAGTCATGCAGTTTGATCTAATCTATTTTGAGCGTCTTGTCAGTATAAGCAATTTACGAGCGCAAAATTTGAAAGTTATTCCCATATATTCTGAGACAAATTGCTTGCGGGAGACAGACATAGATCGAAACGATTATATATTTCTTAATCCACACTTGAACACCGTGCACGAACTTTCCGGCCTCGAAAGAGTACTTTGACACATCTTAAAATTTTAGTACTAAAAATATAAGGTTAAAACACCGTTGTAATACTTCTGTAAGACCTTGCGCAATGAGGGGGGGTGGGGGAGGGGGCAGCTACGGACCACGATGGGCGAGGGGAGAGAAAGGGGCCAATGAGAGATGAGGGGCTAGGGGTCACGGACTGCTGTGGGGTCTAGGGGCCCACGACGGGATGGGGAAGCTAGGGACTACGGAGGGCGGGGAGCAGCTAGGGGGTCCCCCACAGAGGATGGGAGGGGGTATTCGATAGGGGCCACGGTGGGCAGGGAAGGGGAGGGCGCAGAAGCCAGGGTCGAGGGAATGAAGTGGGAAATTGGAATGTTGTAGAGTGATGGGGTTGACGGAGTGTGAGGGGAGAGAATGTGAGGGGTGGGAGGGGAAGGAGGCTCTGCGATGGAGTTTGGCCGGTCAGGAGTTGGACCTCCAAGCCTTCGACGACCAAGGTTAAAGAAAGACCTCTTCCTGCTCTCTCTCTGCCTGGTCTGTGGCCGGTGAGAGGCGATGAATGTGTTCCCATGTTTGTCGGTGGAGGCCTCGCGTGCGCTTGGTGAGGAAACAGCTACTAACTACTACTAGCTACTAGCCACCTTAACCTACGTTGCAGTTCAGATACACAGGCAAACCTCTGCTCCTCGTATCTAAATGCCACGAGGAAAATAACGCCAGAAGATACAACGATATCGTTATGAAGAGTGTGTCTCATTCTGTCACCCGAGACGCCGCCTCTCAGCCCTCCAGTAAGTCTATGGCTTGCTTCCTGCTCTTGCTCATTATTTTACACCTGAAATTGTAATCGGATTTAGTGATATTTAAGTCACTAAACAACCTAATTGACATTGCAAATTAGTTGAAATGTTGGAATGAATAATTCTTCTTCTCCGAGCATTAAACGACGTATTTGCATGTCCCTCAATAGTCTGCAATGTGAGTTGTGAGTTAGGCACTCCTCTAACCACACTATCACTATACTCCCCCCTTCCCTATCCTCACTATCACTATACTCCCCCCTTCCCTATCCTCACTATCACTATACTCCCTTCCCTATCCTCACTATCACAATATTCCCCTCCCTCATAATATCCTTCTCCTTTACCCTCACTGTCACAATACTCCTCCTCCCTTACCATCACTGTAACAATACTTCCCCTCCCCAACTCTCACCATCACTACTTCCCCTTCCCTACCTTAATCATCATAATTATAATCTGTTGCTCAGACATTTATCATAAAAGGAGTGAGTCGGTACGTTGGCACCAGTCCATAGGATGCTAACAGCACTAAATAATTGGTCTCTGAGCAATGCAGGAGATATAGGATCTCTCATGACTTCAAGGCAAAAGGCGGTGTTGACTTGCCTGATTCTCTCTAGTATGGTTGGAAGCTTCAGTTCTTCCCTCATGTTGATGATTCTTGTGCTTCTCGGGGCCAAGAATTATCCTCATGGCTTCATTCTGTACTTCATCAAGTTTGTCCAACACAGAGGAGGGGAAATTAATTAAGTGTAAACCATTATAATCAACGAGAGATCTAGCAAATATTATATAAAATAGTCTAGAAATAGTTATCCTAAATAGGATAACTATTTCTAGTTATAAAATAGTTATCCTAAAGTCACACCAGAAACCATACTACTCTCAACTAGCTCTTGGCCTCTACTGGCATGTACGGAGCGCTCCCACTATCCTAAGGTTCAATTGGCTGACTTGTTATGTTATTTTCCGATTATTGCTCCCTATTTTCCTTCAAGTTGACGTCGGAACTTAATTGAAGGAAAATAGGGAGTGATGGCAAACACTACTAAAGATTTCCTTGCCGTAATGGCTCTGACCTGGTCCACCATGGCGGTACAGTCTGTGGTCTGGTCCACCATGGCGGTACAGTCTGTGGTCTGGTCCACCATAGCGGTACAGTCTGTGGTCTGGTCCACCATGGCGGTACAGTCTCTGGTCTGGACCACCACGATGGTACAGTCTCTGGTCTGGTCCTCCACGATGGTACAGTCTCTGGTCTGGTCCACCACGATGGTACAGTCCCTTGTTTTGTCCTTCACTGTGGACTCTCCCCCCGGCACCCAAGCCTGGTCCCCCACACCACCTTGCTTACTGTAAACAATGAACCCACTCACCAAATTGCTCCTCCTGTGATCAACAACACAAACTTTTGTTAACAGCCATTTTACAACTGTCTTTGTTTACATTCTGTGTGAACCAGCGCCCCGTTTTTTGTTACTACGAGGAGAAAAGATACAAGGGAGGCAGAGGAGATAGTAGTTGTAAAACCTCTTGGAGTTTGGGAAGGTGGGAAAGGAAGGGTTTGGGAGGGGAGAGGAGACGAAGGGAGGGGAGACGAGGGGAGGGAGATCAGGAGAAGAGAGGGGAGGGGAGGGAAAGAGGGGAGGGGAGGGAGGTCAAGCAAGCAGCCGGACCGTTCCACGACTATGCCAGAGTCAAAAACACTCGAACACAGGGAAGTAGGGAGAAGAACTCAAAAATAAAAAAAATGTGGAAGTCAGAAAAGCTAGTCAGGGCAGGTTTCCAAGTGAATTGTTTCCCAATCCTCCTCCTGCCCCACAACACACCTCAGTTGCAGGCTAAAGAGCTCCACAAGCGCCGCGACGCAACTTGTGAGCAACTTACAACTCGCGTTGCTTCGCTTTTCCTCCATGTCCGCAAATCGCGTCGCGACGCTTGTCGCTGCGTCGTCGTGAGTCAGAACTCGGAGCCGCATGATTGGTGCGCCGCAAGAAACAATGACGTGACAGCTTGTCACTGTGTCCCGGGACGTAATCTTACAGAGCTCCATCGCGCAAAACTGGCGTTTATTTATCGACAACGTAAGGGTGATTCCGCGAAGACGTCCAACAGGTGGTTTACGTGTCTTTGGAGCGTCGACATCCATTGATATGTAAATGGTGCAGTTAATTTAAGTAAGTGGCGGCCAACAGGACAATCCGGCGGCCCAGACCGCGCCCCACACAACCCTCAACGGTACATGCACCAGGTTACTGGCCTGGAGGTTACCTTGAGGTTACCTTGAGGTGCTTCCGGGGCTTAGCGTCTCCGCGGCCCGGTCGTCGACCAGGCCTGCTGAAGGCTCAGCTGTCCTGTGATTGTCGCACAGTGGTCAGTGTTTGTGACACAGTGGTTAGTGTTTGTGGCGCTGTTCTCACCGTCACACCACTGCGTGACCCCAATGTCAAACAGTGTCACACAGTGTAACACAGTGTCACACATGTAACACAGCGTAACAGTGTCACACAGTGTCACACAGTATAACACAGTGTAACACAGTGTCAAACAGCGTCACACAGTGTCACACAGCGTCACACAATGTAAAACAGTGTCACACAATGTAACACAGCGTAACAGTGTCACACAGTGTAACACAGTGTAACACAGTGTAACACAGTGTAACACAGTGTAACACAGTGGTCGTACATGAAAACCTCCTCTTCTGCCACACTCACTATTGTAGTGCCTTAACCGTGCAACCTTAACCTTAACCGGGGAAGGTACCGTGCTGGCATGAGACGACAAGGCGTATGCCAGCACGGTATCTTCATTGGAAACTTTCAGCGCCGTGGAGAGGGGGGACCTGCTGCCTGGGTAACAGCTTCTCCCCCGAATCAACCTACCTGGCTTTGCGCCCTGGTGTGGCCACTCCAGACCGACAACCAGAGCAGAACTCCATAGTCTCCTGAGACTGATGGATGCCTACTATACTACCTGGCAATAAACTTTGTCGCCTCATGCCAGCACGGTATCTTCCCAACATGCAGGAGGCGATGCTCCGTGAGGGGTATACTCCAGGTCCATCGAACGCCAGCTTCTTTACGGTCTCCCCGATCTCATTTGGTGTTGCCAAACTAAACAAAAACTGTTACTGTTGACCGGACCACACAATAGAAGGTGAAGGGACGACGACGTTTCGGTCCGTCCTGGACTATTCACAATCGACTTCAGAATGGTCCAAGACGGACCGAAACGTCGTCGTCCCTTCACCTTCTAATGTGTGTCCGGTCAACATACTTTAGCCACGTTATTGTGACTCATCGCCTGCAAAAACTGTTACTCTCTGGGTGGCATCTTTCTACGAGGTGCTTGGGACTAACGCTGCCTCCTTCGTCGCGATACGTGCCGTTTGCATGAAGGTTGTTCCTCCCGATGACTGCACGGGTGGTAATGTTGAAAGATGCGGCACTCACAGTGGTGCATCAGTGTTCGTCATTTGGCAGAGGTTGGAAGTTATCAGGTCGTCTACATGTAGAGGGTAGATCTCCATCGGGAATTGGCAGTTTATGGTCCTCTTGTTGTCAATCCATTGTGCCTCGTAGTCTCTTGGGATGCTGATTAATAAGGAGCGGAGATGGGAGAACTGTGAGGATCATATCTACCAGGCTTATGGGAACAAGGCAGCCACTTCAACCGGTCTTCCGTGCCAATTAAAAGCCTTTATTTGGGTGGAGGCCCTTGTGGGCTTTTCGTAAGAAATATATTGACTGAGTTATAGGGTCGTGCGTCATAAACTAGGCTCTCACCGTGACCGAGATTAGGCCACAACTATGTATGTCTTTTCTTAAAGTGATTGAGGCTCTTTTGGCAGCCTTTGTTTATCACTTTGAACTCAACAGGGCTACAGTCTCTTCCTTAATACGCCCAACCACTTGGGCTGGACAGTCTCGCTTCATGCAGGTCGATTTCAATCCCCGACCGTCTAAGTGGTTGGGCACTATTCTTTCTCCCCGCCCCCGGTCCCATCCCCAATCCTTATCCTGACCCCTTCCAAGTGCTAAGTCATAATGGTTTGGCGCTTTCTCCTGATAATTTCCTCCCATCCCCTCTTTCCTAACGTCTCCATTAGATTATGCAAACCTGGCATACGATAGCCAGGGCTGTCTTCCTTACCTACTGGGTGAAAGGAAAGGTGGTGAAGGATAGGGGAAAGGCGGTGAAAGGTAAGGGAAGGTGGTGGAAGGGTAGGGAAAAGGTGGGGAGGGTAGGGAAAGGTGGTGAAAGGTAGGGATAGGTGGTGAAGGTAGGAAAGGTGGTGAAGGGTAGGGAAAGGCGGTGAAAGGTAGGATAGGTGGTGAAGGGTAGGCAAGTGTAGGCCAAGACTAGTGACTAATTTAGTACTAATCAGGGCTTACAATGAGCGTTACATCATGTCATCATCCGTAAATAAGATAATATATGTAATGTTCCTTTAAGCTTTGTTGTTGGACAGCAATTTGTTGACATAGTGGATAATATGCAACTCTGCCTAGCAGTATATAATACTAATAATTACATGGAAAGTTAGTCAAGGTGGACTTGTTAGCTTAATTTGAGTGTTGCATCTATAGTAGTGAAGTTAAGTACAGTATGCAAATGAACCTAAAGCATAAGTTCTTTTCTTTAAATAGTCGGATAAACTTTAATGTACATATACGTTTTTTTTGCATGTTGAAGGCAGTTTATTGTTTCTTAATTATTGAGTTTTGTGTAACAGTAGATTCGTAAATAGGTTTTATGAATAATAATTATTCAGAATTTTTTTTGTGGGAAGATTAACAGTTAGATTCCAAATAGAAAACTCACAAGACATGAGTGACTACATAAAGAGAATAGCCCCAAAGAGACAAAACACTGATTATTCAAAGCCTTCCAGAGAGAACAGAGGAAACCATTGCTGAATATTTGTGTAAACTGATTCCCGCCCCACCCATCCTTGGCTGCTATGTCGCTACGAGGCTCAGACACAGCTTAATAGCTCTTTACAGTTGCGTGCATTAACACAAGCAAACTAAGGAACATAAACACACACAAGAAGGAACATGTAGATAGAATGATGGGACTTAGGCCTTCTGCAGTTAAACAAATTCTAATGCGAATATTAGCATCATTTTAGGCTTTTCGCAAATATTACCAATTATGTAGCTATCGAATTTATACATCCCTGGAGCTTAATTAATATTATCTAGGTCATTATTTTTATACGTGAAAATTCAATTATGTTTCTTTCAATAACAAATTTACACAACAAATTTGCCTGAATTAATCCAATCAGTTGAATGGTTAACGCTTCTTAAGGGGAAGAGAATGGAACTATGAGAAAGCGCCAAGCCATTTGATTATATAGCACTTGGGAAGGGGTCAGGATAAGGATTTGGGATGGGAATGGGGGAAGGAATGGGGTAATCCAAGGACGGTCGGGGATTGACGCCGACCTGCATGAAGCGAGACCGTCGCTCTACCGTCCAGCCCAAGTGGTTGGGCTAAAGCGTCTTAAGTGGACACACAATGCAGTTGACTCCTGACCTGTCCTAATGGAATGTTTGTGTTCGTGTAGTGTCTGCTCAACGTGTTTGCCAGTTTGACCAACACAGACTTAATTAACAATTTTGCATGTAATTTTATACAGACAACATTGCAATTACTAGTTTTTTTTTATTCTTAGTTTTTGTACAAAGAATCCTAAATGATACATTGATATTATATTGTATTAGTAATTTAGAAATTTATTTTTATCTTTATTCATTTATATTCAAGAATATATTTCATGTAGTGTACTGTACCTCTTGGGTTGTCTGTGTCACACATCAAGAGTCTTGGTACCATCTCAGTTACGAACGCCAGTTTCTAGTGTTCTGATTCTTAAGTCATCTTGTGCTGTTGGATATGAACCCAGT
>WNGS01169217.1:6309690-6322618 GCA_020271785.1 Procambarus virginalis
CAATTGAGTCACAGAGACGTTAGGAAAGAAATTTTTTTCAGTGTCAGAGTGTTAACAAATGGAATTTCATAGAGGAAGGATGTGGTTGGATGTCTGCTCCACACACAGGTTGAAATTGTAGATATGATGAGATGCCCAGAATTGTGCTCTGGAATTTGTACACCAGTTCATTGACAAATGAGAGGCGGGGCCAAAGCAAGCTCCAAAGACATCAAACCCCGCAAGCACAATATTAAGTCTGAGTAATGATACCAACACACACACACCCACACACCACACACATACACAAACACACAGCATCACACACATCACAACATCACTACACACACACACACATCACACAAACACGACAGTATGATGGAAAAATTCGGACAAGTCAAACACACGCCCGAACTGCCCCTAGATATATACCAGAGAGTATATCTAACGGATGTGCCATCTTTCAAAGTGTCCCTGGTGGGGGCGTCCAGCGAGCTGCCAAGCCTGCTGTCCTACGTGACGTGAGAGGGTCGGATACATTACCTATGGTCATACACCAGCGTGTCATATACATTTACGTTACGTATATTCAGGACCACCAGTGATCCCGTACACTATGGACGGTATAGTACCGCAACACACACACTAGACTATTATCCTTAATCTCACCAGCATTCAACTGGTTGTCATCCTATGTCGTACGTCTTCTGTCTTCCTTTGTCTCTCCATAAGTCCTCTACTTCTTCTCGACATCTCGCCTCAGTTCAATCCCTTCAGTTTGCCCAAAATTATGGTACATATTACTTTCCGGTCCTGTGCGCTATGCTTCCCTTGATAATTCCTTCCACATTCTACAGTCAGAACCTTGCCTAATTTTTATACCCTTTGGCATCCTTCATACTTTTTTGCCTGCTCTTTCTCATCCACCTCCCATCTTTATCTTCTGTCCAACCTAATCATCTCCCCTTACTTATTCTCTCACTCATACCGCCCATTTTTTCTCATTCACCTTCCCCTAGCAGACCCCCCCCCCCCCCTTCAGAGCACTAACCATCTGGAAATAAGCTAGACAGAGTTTATCCCCCCCCGTAAGAGGCCAAGCCCCGTTCTAAGAACTCTATGAATACAACGGCCGCTGGTTATATGCGCTCAACAAAGCAGATAGTGAACTGAACTAAAACCTATCATACCACTACCGGCCTGCTGCCTTCAACCTACCTTAATATTAGCACCTTAAATGACCCCCCCGCCATAACAAACTCTTATGCACGAGTCCTAGTACACAGTGGTTTTCCACGACATAGGGGAGATAGAATACACCTAGACATTTATCGAGCTTTTTCGTTATTTTAGGCACAACTTGGACAGTGTCAGGGAGGCGACGTCGGGGCCAGTCTCCCCAGGACTGAACAGTGACTCCGGTGATTTGGAGTGCCAGGGGACGCCGAATGGTATCCAGAGAGGTCTCAGGGGGTATGTCAGCGATTGCAGCGGCTCACGTGGACTGGGCGAGACGTGTCAGAGTAGGGGATTTCGAGCACACCGGCCTTCCGCGCACATGCGCTCCGGGTGGACAGGGTCAGGTCAATTCCAGATATCCAGGGAACCTGTACAGTGAGGAAGCGAGGGGGAGTGCGCAGGCAGCAGCGTACAGCGAGGCGTGCGGCAGGAGAGGGCGAATGCACAGGCTATGCAAATAGTTAGTGTGGCCACAGTTGCACTGCTAGGTTCGGCATACCGTGTGCCGGACAAGGCCAGTGTCAGGTGGATCGATCGCAATCTTCCAGATGCGGGGAGTCGGCCTGCGATTTCCTCCCCCTTTCCGTAGTGCCAGGGGGAAGAGGAGTGACAGGGAGAGGGGCCGTGCACAGGGAAGAGATGTATTAGTGCCAGGGCACCTGAGTGCAGGCTGTAAAGGTAGCAGAGGGAGAGTGCAGGTGGAGTGAAGTAGTTTAGTGTCCACGGAGAGAAGAGGATCATCGCTCCCCTCTGGGAGTGGGCAGTGACAAGGAGAGAGAGGGGTTAGGAGCCCGTGCAGGGATGAAGAGGAGGGAGCGCTTTCCCCTTCCTCGTTACCGGGGAAGCGGCACCCCTTGTATAACGTCCCAGCGGCCCCCTATCTTATGGCATCATACACGTCCTGATTACACAGCTGACACGACAGACTATTCCTGCGCAACACTTATTTTCACGCCAGCCTGGTCTGTTTACTCGCGATAAGATATTTGCTGCTCATTCAACATTTCATGAAGTAATTTCGCTATACTAGCGTCATGCGGGTACGGGACCCACACATGCTGAATACCTTGACCGTGCTCTTGCCGTTTGACTTGCCGTACTCCACCACCGGCCTATCTTACCCCCCCCCCCCCCCGCCACCTACCTGCAGTGATCCTTAATGTTGCACACGTGTCCCCCTCACGGCACAGGTGAGAACGTCAAACCGCCACCCACCATGCATCGTCCGCAACAGCAAGAATTCCCCCCAATCCTCGTAACAGAATTTCACTACAATAGCCCACTAGATCACATCTTCCATCAACATCGCTTAGGCTACAGCTTCCAGCAGCAATATTAACTGGAACCAGTTTACTATTTTGAACTAATCGAATACAGTAGATTACTTATTTTTACCTCTGTCCAATACCAGAAGTACTACCGCTTACTAAATGTCAAATCTCTATGATGCTTTTTGGGTATCTGCCATTATTTGATTTGGTTTTTTAATATGTCTTACATGTATGAAAGCTTCTGTATTACGTCTCTGTGCCATACCGCCCAGTGAATTTTATGGCTCATAGAAGCCTGTTATTGTGTGTTCAGATGAGACGGTATAACACCCACCACTGACGCCTGTGTTAGGCTTCTGGCGCACAGTTTTGTTTACAGTTGTACCACCCCCCACTCTTGTTCTGGCGCACAGTTTTGTTTACAGTTGTACCACCCCCCACTCTTGTTCTGGCGCACAGTTTTGTTTACAGTTGTACCACCCCCCACTCTTGTTCTGGCGCACAGCTTTGTTTACAGTTGTACCACCCCCCACTTAGGTTCATGCCATCTGGCGCACAGAGACTCATCTGGGTTTCCGAACAAGGGAACACAGTTTCCACCTGTGTCCCCTTGTTCGTGTCCCACCCGTGCTGAAGAGTTTGTCTTTGTCCACCCTGTCAATTCCCTTAAGAGTTTTGTAGGTGGTTATCATGTCTCCCCTTACTCTTCTGTTTTCCAGGGATGTGAGGTTCAGCTCCTTTAGCCTTTCCTCGTAGCTCATTCCTCTCAGTTCCGGGACGAGCCTGGTGGCATACCGCTGAATCTTCTCTAATTTTGTCCTGTATTTAATTAGGTATGGACTCCAGGCTGGAGCTGCATATTCCAGGATTGGTCTGACATAAGTGGTATACAGGGTCCTGAACGATTCCTTACACAAGTTTCTAAAGTCAGTTCTTATGTTGGCCAACCTAGCATATGCCGCTGATGATATCCTTTTGATGTGGGCCTCTTGGGACAGGTTCAGTGTGATATCAACCCCCAGATCTTTCTCTCTATTTGACTCTTGCAGGATTTCACCTTCCAGGTGTTACTTTGTGTTCAGCCTCCTGCTCCCTTCGCCTAATTTCATTACTTTACACTTTCCTGAGTTGAACTTTAGCAGCCATTTTCTAGACCATTCCTCCAGTTTGTCCAGGTTATCCTGTAGTCTCTGTCTATCTTCATCTGTCTTGATTCTTCTCATAATTTTTGCATCATCAACAAACATTGAGAGGAATGAGTCTATACCCTCCGGAGATCGTTTACATATATTAGAAACAGGATGGGTCCAAGTACTGAGCCCTGTGGGACTCCACTGGTGACATCTCGCCACTCTGATGTCTTCCCCGTCACCGTTACTCGCTGTTTCCTGTTGCTTAAGTACTTCCTTATCCACTGGAGCACCTTTCCTTTTACTCCCGCCTACTGCTCCAACATTTTTACCTTTTATAGGGTACTGTGTCAAAGGTTTTCTGCCAGTCCAGGAAAATGCAGTCTGCCCACCCTTCTCTTTCCTGCCTAATTTTTGTTGCTTGTCATAGAATTCTATTAAACCTGTGAGGCACGATTTACCACATCTGAACCCATGTTAGTGGTGTGTTACAAAGCTATTTCCCTCCAGATGCCCTACGAGCCTTTTCCTCACGATCTTCTCCATCACTTTGCATGGTATACAGGTTAGGGAAACTGGCCTGTAGTTCAGTGACTCTTGTATGTTACCTTCTTGTATATTGGGACTACGTTAGCTGTCTTCCAACTTTCTGTTGGAAGACAACTTTCCAACAATTTTGGAGAGTTAATTTTTCAATTACCCCCGGAGTCGCGGTATATACCCAGAGTGAGAGTCGCGGTATATACCCAGAGTGAGAGTCGCGGTATATACCCAGAGTGAGAGTCGCGTATATACCAGAGTGAGAGTCGCGGTATATACCCAGAGTGAGAGTCGCGGTATATACCCAGAGTGAGAGTCGCGGTATATACCCAGAGTGAGAGTCACGGTATATACCTAGAGTGAGAGTCACGGTATATACCCAGAGTGAGAGTCACGTATATACCTAGAGTGAGAGTCACGGTATATACCTAGAGTGAGAGTCACGGTATATACCCAGAGTGAGAGTCACGGTATATACCTAGAGTGAGAGTCACGGTATATACCCAGAGTGAGAGTCGCGATATATACCCAGAGTGAGAGTCGCGGTATATATCTGATATGGACCTCGAGAGAGACTGCTCAAAAACGCCTATAATTGATTTAGTTGGCCCGCTGGTAAAAACTGTTGGGCCCAATCATCGGTGGAAACACTTCTTTGGGGAGTTGCTTCCACCAACCCACCGCTCCCCCCCCCCCTCACACACACACACACACACACTCACCAACCCACCGAATAGGTTCGACCCCTCATCACTGCCCTCACGGATTTAGTCCTAGTACTGGTAGTGGTGCTAGTATGGGCCTCAGAACAAATGTGAGAAGTTTCTGTAATAATAATGTTCCGACTCCAACATTACACACGAATGCCTCAGTGCAATAGGCTATCATCCTAATTTAATTTAGGATTAACACTCCTGTTAACCTGTCGCAACCACACAAGCCACCAACGGCGGCGGCGTGCACTGATGGCATGACGCGGACACAACCCGGGCCAGGAGGACGCGGACAAAACAAGCGCCCGGGACAAGAGAAGGAGGAGGACACGGGCGGACAAAACAAGCGCCCGGGACAAGAGGAGAAGGAGGACATGGGCGGACAAAATAAGCGCCGGGACAAGAGAGAGGAGGACACGGGCGGACAAAACAAGCGCCCGGGGCAAGAGGAGAAGGAGGACATGGGCGGACAAAATAAGCGCCGGGGACAAGAAGAGAAGGAGGACACGGGCGGACAAAACAAGCGCCCGGGACAAGAGAAGAAGGAGGACATGGGCGGACAAAACAAGCGCCCGGGACAAGAGAAGAAGGAGGACATGGGCGGACAAAACAAGCGCCCGGGGACAAGAGAAGGAGGACACGGGCGGACAAAACAAGCGCCCGGGACAAGAGGAGAAGGAGGACACGGGCGGACAAAACAAGCGCCCGGGACAAGAGGAGGAGGACGCGGACAAAACAAGCGCCGGAGGACAAGAGGAGGAGGAAGACGGGGAGAAAATCTCTTCGGCAAACCTTAGTCTCGTAAGAAAAAATATAGAAAAAAGAGCAGCAGCAAATATCAGAATAAAAATATGTATTTGAGCTTCTGCTTAACTCGAATAAGACTTGCAAGGAGCCGCTCTAAAGCTTCGTCTGACAGGCAATAGGAACAAAATAAGGTTTACGAAGGACAGAACGCCGAGTCTGATAAGAAAGGCAGCACGATTCTTCTCTGCAACGAACGAATTGAGAGTTTTATAAATGCACAAACGAATTAAGGCACTTAAGATAACGTTAAACACTCTGAGTGTGAGCATGTTGCAGAATAGGTCTTCGCTAAGACATTGTTCAACAGCCCACTGAGCGAAACATTGCCCGCCAACCAACTGAGCCGTCACCTGGAATGCAACATCAAGTCCTACAAGATCACCATTTTTATTTACTCTGCATTTTATTTACACCAACATTTGATGGTAACTAGAGCAGGAACGGTATCTTCCTCTCCCAGTATTTGCTGACAGTAACAACTGCGAACCACCTCAGCTCACCTAACAAACAAGCCCGAGTAGTTGTTGCAGTACTGTGGTACTTTCAATTCCAGTAGTTGAAGTTGCAGTTGCAACACTAGTACTTGTCGTTGCAGTTCCTTTAGACCGACAACCAGAGCGTAACTCCATAGTCTCCTGTGACTAATGGATGCCAACTACTCCTTTATTAGTACTTGCAACAGGACTAACAGCAGCCGTTGAAGCAATACTGAAGGCATAAGAATACTATTGACCGAGCAGTTTACATTGTGACTCTACAGGCAGCTGGGTATACAAGGGTGAGGAATGTGTGTGAATTTTTGTTGTTGTTTTCTATTCAGCTACTCAGAACAAAAAGTTCCAAGTAGCACGGGCTATGGTGAGCCCGTAAGTGGAGGCTCTTTGGAGCCATTATCTGTATCAATAGCTGATACTAGAGATCTGGCGATGGATGGGGGGGGTCTTTATGGTGGTTTTCAGCCCTGGAGGGCTGGCTGTACCAGTTATGGAGCTGGTGGGTTAGTGTAGACCTCCAGGTCTTCTGTTTTTTGTGTGTGGGAAAGTCCCTAACCTATATCACCCACCCGACCCAGGACTTCAACTTAGGATTCTTTCCCCAGCGATTTATTACGGCTATATAAGCTTAGACGCAATGGTTTGGCGCTATCTCCTGATAGTTCCCCTCCCCCTTCACTAGTGAAGCTACCTTTATCCCCTCTAGTCACTACAGTGATATAAGCTGGTATAATTTTTTAAAAAAGAAGTTAAAAGCATACATTAATACATTTTTACCAACGGTGTTTAGGTAACTTTTAAGGGTCAATGTTACACACCCCGTCCTCCTGAAGCACACACCCCGTCCTCCTGAAGCACACACCCCGTCCTCCTGAAGCACACACCCCGTCCTCCTGAAGCACACACCCCGTCCTCCTGAAGCACACACCCCGTCCTCCTGAAGCACACACCCCGTCCTCCTGAAGCACACACCCCGTCCTCCTGAAGCACACACCCCGTCCTCCTGAAGCACACACCCCGTCCTCCTGAAGCACACACCCCGTCCTCCTGAAGCGAGGGTACTTACGGTAACTATTTGGGCGAAAGTACCAATATGGAGTGTGATGGACCACCAGTAAACCACTTTTTGTTTGTACTCTAAATTGTTATATTGGAAAACTAGAATTAAATACCAAATTTCAATATTCCTTGGCCTAGTATAGCACAGATATGTACTATATTAGGCCTAAGATCAAGTGTATTAGGCCTAGGATTGATAGGAAAGGTTTGGTCATGTATCATATTTATGTTGCCGTTTAAAGACAAATCGAATTTGTTCAAATTTAGTAACACAAAAGTCAACTTTCTGAAGGTTCATCACTGCATACTGGCACTTTCGCCCAAATAGTTACTAGAAGTACCATCATTTCAGGAGGATGGGCAGAGATTTTCAATGCAGAGAAAAGATACCGTAACTAATTAAGATGAAGTTTTAAGTTTTTGATGAGACATGATGAATCTAAACTTAACTGGAAACAAAATATAGCTTTATTTCGGGGATTAAACTGGACTTAAAGCAGAACTAAAACGTAGATTATTTAGGTACACAACTTAGAAAATTTAACCATAGAGAGAGAGGGAAAAAATAGAAGGCAATATCGGCGTCAGGGGTAAAAAAAATATATATATTATTGAAGTCACGAAAAATCATTTTCTTTGTTCATTTTTTCGGTTAATTGGGCGTAAAATAGGATCCGTGAGAAATGAATTCCATATTTTTGAAAATATATATAGATATATTTTTTCCTGAAGCTTATCACGTACTTAATAAGCTACACATCTAACCAATCAGGAACTATGACCGCCTTCTGTAGGGGATCAGGGGGGGTGGGGGACATTCCCGCATCTTTCATGGATCAGGGGAGGCATCGCTCTCCTCTCAGGGGTCAGGTGGGCATCCCGCTCCTCTCTCAGGGATCAGGGGTAGTCTTCTTCTCTCGCAAGGCTCCGGGACGGCATCCTCCTCAATCAGGGATCAGGGACGGTTTCCACCACGCTCAGGAACGGTCTCCACCACGCTCAGGGATCAGGGACGGTCCCCACCACGCTCAGGGATCAGGGTCATTAGAGAGGTAATCGACTTTTACAGAGGATCCGAAGTGACGCTACACACAGTCTGATACTTTGTTCACACACACCCGGAGCCCTGACCCCGTGCACGCCTCCCCGTGCACACCTCCCTGTGCACGCCGCCTCGTGCACGCCTCCACGTGCACGCCTCCCGTGCACACCTCCCCGTGCACGCCTCCCGTGCACACCTCCCCGTGCACGCCTCCCGTGCACACCTCCCCGTGCACGCCTCCCGTGCACACCTCCCCGTGCACGCCTCCCGTGCACACCTCCCGTGCACACCTCCCCGTGCACGCCTGCCGTGCACACCTCCCCGTGCACGCCTGCCGTGCACACCTCCCCGTGCACGCCTCCCGTGCACACCTCCCCGTGCACGCCTCCCGTGCACGCCTCCCGTGCACACCTCCCCGTGCACGCCTCCCGTGCACACCTCCCCGTGCACGCCTCCCGTGCACACCTCCCCGTGCACGCCTCCCGTGCACACCTCCCCGTGCACGCCTCCCGTGCACACCTCCCCGTGCACGCCTCCCGTGCACACCTCCCCGTGCACGCCTCCCGTGCACACCTCCCCGTGCACGCCTCCCGTGCACACCTCCCCGTGCACGCCTCCCGTGCACAGCTTCTCAGCCTTGCAAACTCCTCCCTAACCTTCTTAACTCCTCCTCAGACGTCCCGACTCCCCCCCCCCCCTCCACTCTCTGCCCCATCCATCCTTCCTCTCCATCAATCAATAGCCCAAAATACCACAGAATACCACGACATAGCCCAAATATCATCAATAGTTATCAAAGCACATACAACTATTGCAAAACAGTTGTATGTGCTCACAGTTGTTGTATGTACAATAGCAGAGTTGCAGGGATAACAACAAGCAGCATTGAACACAACATGTGCCAATGAATGACTCAACATATCACAATATTACATTATACCTAGTAAATACCGAGAAATACTTAGTGAATTGGGTAGACTTTATTTACAAGTATGCTACGACGTAATATAACCGGATTTACCACAAGGTAGTACTATAACAAGGTCTACCATAGTATAGCGCAGCATTGAGCGATAAGGACAATATTTCATGACACAATATAACACAACATAAGTGACATTAACCCCGATAGTCTCATGGCCTATGTCCTGTCTAGGATGAGAGTTATTCCACACTTTTAGGTGGGAAGAATTCGACGATATTTTAAGCGGGAGAAAGATGGCGCCAATGAGAGACGTTCTCGTGGAGGAAGGAGTTGAATGATGTCATCAATGACCAATGAGAGAGCAAGTAAGGCTGTGACGCGTCACAAGCAGAGGGTCTGCGATAGGTGACGACGTCGTTTGCGAGTGTGAGGTCAAGGAAGTCACACACTTCTCATCGCTCTTCGAATTTGAAGTGTTCTATGTGCACCGGTGAGAGAAGTGACGCGAAACTGTGACAGAGCATCCTTCTGTCAGGAAAAAAAGGGACGGCTGGGGTGTCAGCCTCGATTCATGGACCCAGGAATGACCTTCGATTCGTGGACCCAGGAATGACCTTCTGAAGCCAGTGAAGGGTAAATGTGTCTTGGTGTTCACCGTGAAACGTACAAAAGGTTATGTGAGTGTCCCAGGTGAACCAAGGTTGGTGCTTCGATCACCAACAACACCAAAATTCGACAGTGACAGTCGAGAGAGGATTTGTGAGCGACCTGGAGGTAGTGTAGACCTACCCCCGGCGCCATCTTGATTTTGAGACAAGCGTAGTCGCATTTGTTAGAATTTTGTGTGTTCGCCAAGGAACTAGGTCATCTGATTACCTGTCAGAAGATGTGCTAATCGTCTGGGAGGATAATTCGCCAGAGGGAGATCCACCCTTGAGTAAAATGGATTGATCCACAGTTGTGATCCGCCGGCGGTTGTTCGTCATCTATATTTCGCTTGTTTGGTGCTACCGTTGTAATTTGTGTGACGCAGTGAACGGAGGTTAGAAAGTTTTGTTTTCTTAGATATTTCTTAGATTTATATTCTTTGATTTTTCTTGTTTACTTAGATATGATGGTGATTACCAGATTTTTGTTATTAAAACCCGCAATATAATAGCCTCACGTAAAGCAACACAAAACAATGACTCAAGATAACACAACATAGTAATGTAATGTTACATAATGGAATAATGTACATAATGGAACATACAATACAGAATACAGCCACGTGACTACAAATACCACAACACAGCAGGATAGAGCACAACAAGACGGGAGCCCCGTTCCCGTCCCTCGAAATAGTGATGTAAACTCAGGGATCACGTTGGTTAAAAGCAGATTTATTCATTGACCTGGGAACGGATGGGACTAGTTGGTGACCAGCCGGGAGGGGGGTGGGGGAGGTACGGACGGGACTAGTAGGTTAGCGTGGTGGGGGAGGTGAGGTACGGACACGGTTAGCTGGTCAGCGGGAAGGGGCGAAGAGGCTAGTTGGTTATTGGTTGCGGAGGATCAAGACTAGTTGACGGGGATGGGGCTAGTTGATCAGCTGAGGAGGTTGAACTAGTTGTTCAGCATGAGGGATGTGGCTCGTTGGCCAGCTAGAGGACAAGGTTTGTTGGTCAATGCGGTGTGGGGGGGGGGGGAATAAGTTGGCCATCAAGGGAAACTAAGCTAGTTTGTCTACGTGTTAATCCAATGACAGGAATTTTCCCAGACCCGCGTCCTGCAGCCTCCTTCAGCGGGCTGTAGAAGGGAGACTGAGAGGGACTGTGGCTGTACAGTGAGCCCAGTGGGCCAGCCAGGTCCCCACACCACCCCTCGTGGGGAGCTCCCACCACACGGTCAGGTATGCACTTGTTATGCCTTAATAGTTTTCAAACTTTTTAGGGCAGCGCGTGAGCTTCGGTATGAGCGAGTATAGCGGTGCTCATTGTTTATATACAACACAAAATCAATGCAGGTTTCGGGTTATTCGATCAACCTAAATCACACTAAGTATTCAGAGACAACGCCCCACGGAGCACCAGGGGTTTAAGATTATTAAATACGTTCACTCTAGAATCACTAGCAAGTGGATTTTGTTGCTCCACGGAGAGAGAGACTGGAATTAACCTCAGTGGTCTGGCAGCGGCGGCCAGGCAACAACGCTTACATTTTCACCGCCATCGCTTAGTGTTGCGTGTACTCACCTAGTTGTGCTTGCGGGGGTTGAGCTTCGGTTATTTGATCCCATTTTTCAACCATCAGTTAACTGTTGTACAGGTTCCTGAGTCTATTTCCTGAGAAATGTGATATTACAAGGGCCTACTGGGCACTGTCATATCTACATTTGAAACTGTGTATGGAGTCAGCCTCCACCACATCACTGCCTAATGCATTTCACCTGTTAACTACCCTGACACTGAAAATGTTCTTTCTAACGTCCCTGTGGCTCATTTGGGTACCAAGCTTCCACCTGTGTCCCCTTGTTCACGTACCACCCGTGTTAAACATTTTATCCTTGTCTACCCTGTCAATTCCTCTGAGGATTTTGTAGGTAGTGATCATGTCTTCCCTTACTCTTCTGTTTTCCAGTGTCGTGAAGTGCATTTCCCGCAGCTTTTCCTCATAACTCATGCCTCTTTGTTCTGGGGGTCTGTTAATACTGAAATTGTATGACGGTTGAGACATAACCAATCGCAGGCGAGTAGGCCTCTGACGTCACTCCATACAGAGCCGGCACTAGCCGCACCCTGCCCGCCTTTCTAGCCATCGGTTGTTTACAGCAGTGACTATGGCCCCATTTCCCTATCATACCTAATTTTAAAATTATGAATAGGGTTTGCTTCCACAACCTGTTCCCCAAGTGCATTCCATTTTTTCACTACTCTCACGCTAAAGGAAAACTTCCTAACATCTCTGTGACTCGTCTGAGTTTCCAGTTTCCACCCATGTCCCCTCGTTCTGTTATTATTACGTGTGAACATTTCATCTATTTCCACTTTGTCAATCCCTGGAGTATTTTATACGTTCCTATCATGTCCCCCGCCCCCTCTCCCTTCTTTCTAGTATCGTAAGATACAGTTCCTTCAGGCGCTCCTCATACCCCATCCCTCGTAACTCTGGGACGAGTCTCGTTGCAAACCTGTGTGTGTGTGTGTGTGTGTGGTGTGTGTGTGTGTGTGTGTGTGTGTGTGTGTGTGTGTGTGTGTGTACTCGCCTATTTGTGCTTGCGGGGTTGAGCTTTGGCTCTTTGGTCCTGACTCTCAACTGTCAATCAACTAGTGTACAGATTCCTGAGCCTACTGGGCTCTATCATATCTACATTTGAAACTGTGTATGGAGTCAGCCTCCACCACATCACTGCCTAATGCATTCCATCCGTTAACTACTCTGGCACTGAAAAAGTTCCTTTTAACGTCTCTGTGGCTCATGAGGGTATTCAGTTTCCACCTGTGTCCCTTGTTCGCGTCCCACCAGTGTTGCATAGTTTATCCTTGTTTACCCGTCGATTCCCCTGAGGATTTTATAGGTTGTGATCATGTCTCCCTTACTCTTGTCTTCCAGTGTCGTAAGGTTCATTTCCCACAGCCTTTCCTCGTAACTCATGCTTCTTAGTTCTGGGACTAGTCTAGTGGCATACCTTTGGACTTTTCCTGGTTCGTCTTGTGCTTGACAAGGTACGGGTTCCATGCTGGGGCCGCA
>WNGS01169217.1:6345488-6393340 GCA_020271785.1 Procambarus virginalis
AGAACTCACTGCGCTAGGCAGGCTACACTAGGCGCTAGCATGCTACACTAGGCGCTAGCCAGGCTACCTAGGCGCTAGCCAGGCTACACTAGGCGCTAGGCAGGCTACACTAGGCGCTAGGCAGGCTACACTAGGCGCTAGGCAGGCTACCTAGGCGCTAGGCAGGCTACACTAGGCGCTAGGCAGGCTACACTAGGCGCTAGGCAGACTACACTAGGCGCTAGGCAGATTACACTAGGCGCTAGGCAGGCTACACTAGGCGCTAGGCAGCTACACTAGGCGCTAGGCAGGCTACACTAGGCGCTAGGCAGGCTGCACTAGGCGCTAGGCAGGCTGCACTAGGCGCTAGGCAGGCTACACTAGGCGCTAGGCAGGCTACACTAGGCGCTAGGCAGGCTACACTAGGCGCTAGGCAGCTACACTAGGCGCTAGGCAGGCTACACTAGGCGCTAGGCAGGCTGCACTAGGCGCTAGGCAGGCTACACTAGGCGCTAGGCAGGCTACACTAGGCGCTAGGCAGGCTGCACTAGGCGCTAGGCAGGCTGCACTAGGCGCTAGGCAGGCTACACTAGGCGCTAGCAGGCTACACTAGGCGCTAGGCAGGTACACTAGGCGCTAGGCAGGCTACACTAGGCGCTAGGCAGATTACACTAGGCGCTAGGCAGACTACACTAGGCGCTAGGCAGCTGCACTAGGCGCTAGGCAGGCTACACTAGGCGCTAGGCAGGCTGCACAGGCGCTAGGCAGGCTGCACTAGGCGCTAGGCAGGTTACACTAGGCGCTAGGCAGACTACACTAGGCGCTTGGCAGGCTGCACTAGGCGCTTGGCAGGTTGCACTAGGCGCTTGGCAGGTTGCACTAGGCGCTAGGCAGACTACACTAGGCGCTAGGCAGACTACAGTCGATCCTAGGTACAGTAGCCCAGCAGGAGGCTAAGGGCGTGTAGGGAGGGACAGAGGAGGCAGACACAGGGGCTGCATAACGAACGTAATCACAGCGCCAGCAGACATTTCTTCCGTCACGGAGTCGAGAATATCGCTGCTCCCCGTCCCTCCCTCCCTCCGTCCCTCCCTCCCTCCTCCCTCCCTCCCTCCCTCCGTCCCTCCCTCCCCCCTCTCCCTCCCGCTACCTTATTAATACCGTTGTTATCTGCTAAAATGGGGAAGAAAGGTGAAGGGGGGGGGGATGGATATATGCAGCCCCCGTAAATGTGTATTTTATTTGTGCCTGCAGGATCAATGTGTTAGCTCTTGGATCCCAACTTTCTAACCATCGGATGGCTAGCGTACTGACTTGCAACCTAGTTTCATATCTTCATCATCTCATCATCTCTCTCCTCTCTCTCTCTCTCTCTCTCTCTCTCTCTCCACTCTCTCTCTCTCTCTCTCTCTTCTCTCTCTCTCTCCTCTCTTTCTCTCTCTCTCACATCCCAGTATGTAGACCGCAACAGCTTACACCCAGTACATATTTATTGCTAGGTAAATAGAGGCATCAGGTAGAGAAAAAACGCTCGTCTGTTTTTGCCTGGGCCGGAAATCAAGCTGTGCACTCACATATTTGTACTTGCTTATTTGTGTCTGCAGGATCGAGATTAGCACTAGACCCAGGCTTTCTGCTGACGGTTGTTTAATGTAATGAACCTGACCAATTTCCTTATCATATCTACTAATAAAATATGAATGGAGTTTTCTTCCACAGCCTGCTCCTTAAGGTCATGAAATTTGTTCACTACTCTTACGCCAAAAGAAAACTTTCTATCCTCTCTATGATTCATCTGTTTCACAAGCTTCTACCATGACCTCTTATTCCATTGATATTTATTGCGAACATTTCCCGATATTTCGCTCTGTCAATCCCGGTAAGTATTTAAGTGTTTGTACTATGTCTGCTCTCTCCCTCCTCCTTTCTATAGCGACGTTAGGTCTAGTTCTTTCAGTCTCTCTTAATACACCATTCCTCATAATCCCGGAATGAGCCTCGTTGCAAACTTCTGAATCTTTTCGAGTTTTCTTATACTCACCTAACTGTGCTTGCGGGGTTGAGTTTTGGCTCTTTGGTCAAAAAATAACATTTGGTGTTCCCAGGCGGTCACCCATCCAAGTACTACCAAAAAGCATGTGTTTCACATTTGTGATTTTGTTAGATTTTTAATTTTTGTGTTTCTTTAGATAGAGGCTCCACGGTGGAGATGGAGGCTCCACGGTGGAGATGGAGGCTCCACGGTGGAGATGGAGGCTCCACGGTGGAGATGGAGGCTCCACGATGGAGATGGAGGCTCCATGGTGGAGATGGAGGCTCCACGATGGAGATGGAGGCTCCACGGTGGAGATGGAGGCTCCACGGTGGAGGTGGAGGCTCCACGATTGAGGCACATACTCTATGACTGGCCTCACGTAGGCAGTGCACAGAGGTCAATATGCCTCTTTATTGAGGTTCCTAAATGATATTCTGACTTTTACTAGTGTAGAGTAAGCTACAGGGTTATCCTAATTATATGATAACATATGATAATACTCTGCTACATACATTGACTGATATCCTACCGCCGTCAGTCAAGAAAGCACCAAGACGAAGGGTTCTTAGCCTGCGTCGTCACACATATATTTTTTTTAAGCGCAGAAATAAAAAAATTATTTCTTTTACTTGCTTAGTAAGTTGACGTAATTGTTAGTGCAGGTGTACAAGTGTACAATGCCCACATCACACGTGATTCCGTGCATGGACCGTCCGTGTATCGAGTGTACTTGCACGCAGGGATTGTGTGTGTGTGAATACACGGGGTTTGAGCGTAATGACCGTGTTTTAAGCGCATGAGTTGAGTGCGTTAGCTATGTTTCAGTGCACAAGGGTGCAAGTGCAGGGAGCGTGTTTGAGTGCTTGGAGTGTGTCTGTTTGCATGGCAGGCGCTGGAGGGCTGCCGCGACCCGCAAGGGAGAGTAGTTATATGACTTGAGAATGCGGACCTTCCAACATTTAAGAAAGACATTGTCGGTATCGAATTCTAAGTAAATATATTTAAGAAGCACTTGTCAAGTCGGGCATAACTCGACTCACCAAGTTAACAGGTTAGCGCCCAAGTAGTAATTAATTAAATGCGAGGGAGAGGGGGGGAGGGGGAAGGAGGTAGAAACTTAAGATCAAGTTCACCAACTTAATTAGCAGTGGAAACGTCTGTAATTCCTCCAATGGACGATAGTTGAGTCGCTAGACCGGCTCCTCGGAAGTGCGTGTTTGATAAAAGGTTATTGTTGATGATGGTTTCGTTTTAGCTCTTGGCCCCAGAATTTGGCCCCAGATCCCGACAGGGATCTGGGGCCAGATTCACGAAGCAGTTACGCAAGCACTTACGAACGTGTACATCTTTCCTCAATCTTTGACGACTTTGGTTACATTTATTAAACAGTTTACAAGCATGAAAACTTCCGATTCAACTGTTGTTTTCGTTATAAACAGCCTCCTGGTGCTTCGGAGCTCATTTACTATTTAATAATTGGAAACAAAGCCGGCAAAGATTGAGAAAAGATGGACAGGTTCGTAAGTGCTTGCGTAAGTGCTTTCGTGAATCTGGCCCCTGGGTCTTTGTTGGGTGGTGGAAGTCTGTTTTGTTGTCGTGTGGTCATCGAGGTGCTGCTTTAGTCCTCCCTCCTCAACTCGAGTATTTGTTTTCTGTTGTATATGAAAATTATTTTCATTTATCTACATTTGTATTTGTTCTCTCACTCACTCCCCCCTTCCAACACACACGATCGAGGCAGAAACAAATGGGCATAGCTTCTTTCGCCAGATTCGTCTGTTCACCTAGCAGTACACCAGGTAGGGTGTAGTATCATCACGGTATTGTGCTTGTAGAACCGAGCAATTAGCTCTTGGATCCCTTGTTTCTAGCCAATCTATTTTTCTCTGTTATGTCTACTACATAGATTTCTCTCTCTCTCTCTCTCTCCACACACACACACACACACACACACACACACACACACACACACACACACACACACACACACACACACACACACACACACACCACGGGAGCTGGTGGCCGAGCGGACAGCACGCTGGGTACGTGATCCTGTGGTCCCGGATTCGATCCCGGGCGCCGGCGAGAAACGATCGGCAGAGTTTCTTTCACCCTATGCCCCTGTTACCTAGCAGTAAATAGGTACCTGGGAGTTAGTCAGCTGTCACGGGCTGCTTGAAAAAAATAGTAGAAACAGTTGATTGACAGTTGAGAGGCGGGCCGAAAGAGCAGAACTCAACCCCCGCAAGCAGAACTAGGTGAATACAAGCTGTGTGTGCTTCCCTCCCCTCCCTTGGAGATGAAATTCTTCAAGAGTCAGAGAGAGAGAAAGACCTGGGGGTTGATATCACGCCAGACCTGTCCCCTGAAGCTCATATTAAGAGGATAACATCAGCGGCATATGCCAGGCTGGCTAACATAAGAACGGCCTTTAGAAATTTGTGTAAAGAATCTTTCAGAACTTTGTATACAGCATATGTCAGACCAATCCTGGAGTATGCGGCTCCAGCATGGAGTCCATATCTAGTCAAGCAAAAGACTAAACTGGAAAAGGTTCAAAGGTTTGCCACCAGACTGGTACCCGAACTGAGGGGTATGAGCTTCAAGGAGAGACTACGGGAATTAAACCTCACGTCACTGGGAGACAGAAGAGTTAGAGGGGACATGATCACTACATACAAGATTCTCAGAGGAATTGATAGGGTAGATAAAGACACACTATTTACCACAAGGGGCACACGCACAAGGGGACACAGGTGGAAATTGAGTGCCCAAATGAGCCATAGAGACGTTAGAAAGAATTTCTTCAGTGTGAGAGTAGTAGACAAATGGAATGCATTAGGAAGAGATGTGGTGGAGGCTGACTCCATAAACAGCTTCAAGTGTAGATATGATAGAGCCAAGTATGCTCAGGAACCTGTTGATTGACAGTTGAGAGGCGGGATCAAAGAGCCAGAGCTCGACCCCCGCAAGCACAATTAGGTAAGTACAATTAGGTAAGTTCACACACACACACACACACACACACACACACACCACACACACACACACACACACACACACACACACACACACACACACACACACACACACACACACACACACACACACACACACACACACACACACACACACACTCACACACACACTCACACACACACACACACACACACACACACACACACACACACACACCACACACACACACACACACACACACACACACACACACACACACACACACACACACACACACACACACACACACACACACACACACACACACACACACATGCCGGATGGGCACCACTGGCTGTGTGGATAGCACGCTGGGCACGTAATCCTGTGGCCCGGGTTCGATTCCCGGCGCCGGCGTCAAACAAAAATGGGCAGAGTTTCTTTCATCCTGATGCTCCTATTACCTAGCAGTAAAAATGTACTTGGGAGTTAGACAGCTGTTACGGGCTGCTTCCTGTGTGTGTGTGTGTGTGTGTGTGTGTGTGTGTGTGTGTGTGTGTGTGTGTGTGTGTGTGTCTGTGTGTGTGTGTGTGTGTGTGTGTGTGTGTGTGTGTGTGTGTGTGTATGTGTGTGTGTGTTGGTGTTGTGTGAAAAAAAATAATTAGTAGTCAGTAACAGTTGATTCATTGATAGTTGAGAGGCGGGCTGAAACAGCAGAGCTCAGCCCCGTCAAGCACAAATTGGTGAATACAACTAGGTGAATACACACATCCCCAGGAAGCAGCCAATAGTGTAACTCTCAGGTACCTATTTACTGCTAGGTGAACCCTAATACCTTTCATCAAATTGAAAAAACTGCCCATTTATTTCTACCTCGGCCGGGAATCTAACCTGGGCCCTTAGTACTACGACCCCTGAACGCTGTGCACTCAGCCGCAAGGCGCCCCTGTGTGTGTATGTGTGCGCGCGCGTGAAGCAAGCCCGCCGAGTGTAGGAGCCAGTCAGTATGGACACCGAGGGAGGCTGGACTTCCTCACAGCCTCCACCATCTAACAGAGATGCGTTACTGACTGTCCTCCTCGTCCTCCAGCGCTATGAACGTATTGATTTTCACGTGCGCCGTCAAATCCTTCGGTTTTATCAATACTTTCAATCAAATTACCGAGAACTCTCCCACTCAATCTCCCCCGCAAAGCGAACCACAAGAAGCAGACAGACGGAAGGGGACTGATAGCAAGCAGGGGAGGCGAGAGTGAGGCTGACTATAAGAGGTGAGGTACTAATTACCCGGGAAGACACGTCTGTGGTGGAGACCGCGTGAGCATCATTCGTCATAATCTAAATGCACTCTTTATGCCTTGAAGTTAAAATGAAAATATAAAAGCAGACTTCAAACAAGAACCTTAAATTAGTATTTCAGAGAAGTTTGTGTTGCCTCACAACTCCTCTAGGTGGAGAGGAGAGAGGAGAGGAGAGGGGAGAGGAGTGGGGAGAGTAGACGGTAGAGTAGATGGGGGGGGGGAGAGAGACGAGGAGAGGGGAACGGGGAGGTGAAGGAGAGGATAGAGGGGGAGTGGGTCGGGAGAGGTGAAGGAGATGGGGAGAGGTAAAGGAGGGGAGGGGGGAGAAAATATATCGGGGGAGGGGTGTGAAGAGTAGAGGGGAATAGAGGGGAGGTTGAGGGAGGGGGGGAGGGGGAGGGGGACGTTGAAGGAGGGGGGAGGGGGAGGTTGAGGGAGGGGGGAGGGGGAGGGGGGGACGAAGGGGGTGGGGGGGGAGGACACTGTTGCCCGCCTGTTGTCAGCGGCCAAGTGAAGACATCAACATTATTCCACAAGAGAGCCAGGCGGACGGAGAGGCAAAACAAAAGATTTCTCTGTCTTTTGTCTTGTGTATTGAGGAAAAGTTAAAGTCCTGATTTACATAGTCCAACGACGTCGTAATTATGGGCGTCTGGTGGGTGTGTACTCACTTATTTGACTCCTTTTGTTGCGACTGCCAGTGTCGGGGCTTAGCTCTTGGACTCCGTCTGTCTTGATGTTAGTCGTCTTTTATCATGTAAAACACCCGTTTTACATGTCGACATCTAGATAGGGAATCATTGCTTTTAACAACGGAGATCCGGAAAGGCTGGAACCATAAGCTGGAACTCGACAATAAAAAACAATAATTGTAGAGTACAAATAATTGAGTTCAAACCAGTACGTTAAGAATGACGGCGAGGCCGATATCTCACTGAACCAGAGAACCATCAATTGGGAATCATCAGCAGCATATGCAAGGTTAGTCAGTTAAATAAGAAATCTTTAAGGTCCCTGTATACAAAATATCGGAGGCATGCCAACATACTAGTCCCAGCGATTAGGGGGTACGAGTTTCGAGGAATGAAAAAATCCAATAAACCCATGTCAAAACAAAAGAGAAGCAAGAGGAGATATGATCACCACATACATAATACTTAGAGGTAAACACGGGTAAACTATGTGAAACGAGAGGATCACGAATAAGGGAAACTAAGCTATTGAACAGGCAACATAGTTATTGTAAAGACCTTCTTTATGGCATAGTAAATAAATGGTACGAATGAAGAAGTGAAGGTTGACCCCTGATACGGATTGTTTAGTAGTGGAGGCGCACTCCATGCACACATTGTGGAGTGGTGGAGGCGGACTCCATGCACACATTGTGGAGTGGTGGAGGCAGACTCCATGCACACATTGTGGAGTGGTGGAGGCAGACTCCATGCACACATTGTGGAGTGGTGGAGGCAGACTCCATGCACACATTGTGGAGTGGTGGAGGCAGACTCCATGCACACATTGTGGAGTGGTGGAGGTAGACTCCATGCACACATTGTGGAGTGGTGGAGGCAGACTCCATGCACACATTGTGGAGTGGTGGAGGCAGACTCCATACACACATTGTGGAGTGGTGGAGGCAGACTCCATGCACGAATTGTGGAGTGGTGGAGGCGGACTCCATACACACATTGTGGAGTGGTGGAGGCAGACTCCATGCACGAATTGTGGAGTGGTGGAGGTAGAATCCATGCACAGATTGTGTAGTGGTGGAGGCAGACTCCATGCACAGATTGTGTAGTTGTGGAGGCAGACTCCATGCACACATTGTGTAGTGGTGGAGGCAGACTCCATGCACACATTGTGGAGTGGTGGAGGCAGACTCCATGCACACATTGTGGAGTGGTGGAGGCAGACTCCATGCACACATTGTGGAGTGGTGGAGGCAGACTCCATGCACACATTGTGGAGTGGTGGAGGCAGACTCCATGCACACATTATGGAGTGGTGGAGGCAGACTCCATGCACACATTGTGTAGTGGTGGAGGCAGACTCCATGCACACATTGTGGAGTGGTGGAGGCAGACTCCATGCACGGATATTAGAGTGATAGAGGTAAACACAAATTACAAAACTTGAAGGAAATTATAACATGCAAGATTCGAATTGCGAGAATATACAAATCAGACAATGAAGCACTGTTCAAACTCAGGAATTACGGGTCAAGGCAACATTGGAAATACAAATGAGACACACATTTGTTTTTTAAGAATTTCAGTGTAAGAGATGTAAATGAATAGAAAGGTTAAAAGGAGATGTGGTCGCAGCTAATACAATGCGCAGTTCTATATATGTGAAGGTGGTAAGACAAGTGAGAAGTATTAATTGCAGTAAACCAGGAATCTGAAGTCCAGGACTGGCAAAATCCTGGAGCAGCAGGAATATAGTGGTAGACAGCCAAGATGACAGCTAAGAGTAGAGGTATTGGAGCTGTGAATAAGCTTTAAATAGTTTTACCCAACGACAATAAGAACAGTAGAATAAAGGAAAAGGTAAAAACCCCATTAGCCACGCAAGGCAGCTCCTATTTATGTTCAACGAAGCTCTATTTAATATATTTAGTCAGAGCTTGTCTTGAAACCTCCCCAGAGATCCCACGCCTAATACGTAACCAGGTAATTTATTCCATAGACGAACAACCCTGTTTTCGAACCTGAATTTACCCAGATCTTTGTTGAATCTAATCTTAACCAATTTATATCTACATTCGAGTTCTATTTTATGTTGAAATATTGAATACTTTATTAATACTATATATGTTATATCTTTTCATTCATACTTATATTTTAAATATGTCAGCTCTTATTCATCGCCTTTCTAGTGTGTGACATTTAAGTTATCTTAAACACAATTCATAAAGGAGATTTAAGTTATCTTAAACACTCTTCATAAGGGAGATTTAAGTTATCTTAAACACTTTTCATAAGGGATATTTAAATTATCTTAAACACTCTTCATAAGGGAGATTTAAGTTATCTTAAACACTCTTCATAAGGGAGATTTAAGTTATCTTAAACACTCTTCATAAAGGAGATTTCCTAATTTCTGGGATTAACTTTTCTAATACTTTTCTATTCATTTTAAAGTTAACTCATTTTTATTCTATAGTACGGTGCCCAAAGTTGAGCTACTTGATATAAATGGGGCCTTACAAGGTCAAAATAAAGCTGAAGAATAATGCTGAATGTCTCATTGCTAATACTTCTGGGTATTATTACAATGCTGCAGTTCATCATAGCATTACTTGGTTTTCTTTGAGTCATATTCATCCACAGGCAGCACGAAGGACTGCCAGGGGGTACATTTGGTTTATGTTGAGATGTATAAACCTGTGCACTGAGATTAATTTGAGGTTGTATTTGTATTTGTGTATTACGGTGGCCAAACAGGATGGCAGGTGGCAGAGTTCTGACGTCAAGTACGTCGACGATGCTGTCAAGATCACGTGATCACGCCTGTGGGAGGAGACCCTCGACTTTATGGGTTAGTGTGAGAGACCGTGATGGGGGTACGGTACGTCACTTGACGCACATACACCCATACACAAACAAACACCCGCACACACACACACATCCACTCACACACATGATGGACATGATGGACTACATCACACAGAAGTGTAAAGAGGCAGCAAATAAGTTCGTCCCAGTCCAAAAGGAAAAAAATGAAATGGAAATGAGAAACCCATGGTTTAATCAGAGTTGCAAGCTAGCAAAGCAGCTAAGTAAAAGGGCGTGGAGAAACTATAGAAACAACAGAACACTAGAGAGCAGAGAAAAATACCAGAAAGTCAGGAATGAATACGTCAGGGTGAGAAGAGAGGTAGAGAGGCAATATGAAAATGACATAGCGAGCAAGACAAAGACTCAACCCAAACTGCTGCATAGCCACATCAGGAGGAAAAACAACAGTGAAGCAACAGGTAATGAAACTGAGGATAGGGGCAGAAAGATTCACTACAAAGGACAAGGAAGTGTGCGAGGAACTCAATAAGAAATTCCAGGAAGTCTTCACCTCAGAGCAAGGAGAAATCCCAGAGGCGGAACATCAACCCAGACACCACTAGAGGAGTTTGTGATTACCAGTGGGGAGGTGAGGAAGCATCTGCTAGATTTGGACGTGACAAAGGCTATAGGCCCGGATGGAATCTCACCATGGATTCTAAAGGAAGGAGCAGAAGCTCTGTGCCTGCCACTCTCCATGGTGTACAACAAGTCACTGGTAACAGGTGAACTGCCAAAAATTTGGAAGACGGCCAATGTAGTCCCAATATACAAGAAGGGTGATAGGCAGGAGGCACTGAACTACAGGTCAGTGTCCCTAACTTGCATTCCATGCAAGATGATGGAAAAGATTGTGCGAAAAAAGCTAGTGAACATCTGGAGCGGAAGAACTTTATAACACAACATTAGCATGGGTTCAGTGATGGCAAATCATGCCTAACAGGATTAATTGAGTTCTATGACCAGGCAACAAAAATCAGGCAAGAGAGAGAGGGCTGGGCAGACTGCATATTTCTGGACTGCCAGAAAGCTTTTGACACCACATAAGAGACTAGTGCACAAACTGGAGATGCAGGCAGGAGTGAAAGGGAAGGTACTCCACTGGATAAGAAAGTACCTAAGCAACAGGACACAGCGAGTCACCGTGAGGGGTGAGGTCTCGGAGTGGCGGGGAGTCACCAGTGGAGTCCCACAGGGATCAGTCCTTAGACCTATACTGTTTCTGATATACGTAAATGATCTCCCAGAAGGAATTGACTCGTTTCTCTCGATGTTTGCTGATGATGCAAAAATTATGAGGAGGATCAGGACAGAGGAGGATAGTATGAGGCTACAAGATAACCTAGACAAACTGAAGGAACGGTCCGACAAATGGCTACTAAAGTTCAACCCAAGTAAATGTAAGGTAATGAAACTAGGAGGAGGAACTAGGAGGCCAGTCACTGGATACCGAATGGGAGATGAAGTCCTTCACGAAACGGACAGAGAGAAAGATCTGGGAGTTGATATCACGCCAAACCTGTCTCCCGAAGCCCACATCAAAAGAATAACATCAGCGGCCTATGCGAGGCTGGCTAACATCAGAACTGCTTTCAGAAACCTGTGTAAGGAATCCTTCAGAACCTTGTATACCACATTTGTAAGGCCAATCCTGGAGTATGCAGCCCCAGCATGGAGCCAGTATCTAGTCAAGCACAAGACGAAGCTGGAAAAAGTTCAGAGGTATGCCACCAGGCTAGTTCCAGAACTAAGAGGCATGAGTTATGAGGAGAGACTACGTGAACTGCACCTCACGTCGCTGGAAGACAGAAGAGCTAGGGGAGACATGATCACCACATACAAATTTTCAGGGGAATTGACAGGGTGGACAAGGATGGATTATTTAACACGGGTGATACACGCACAAGGGGACACAGGTGGAAGCTGAGTACCCAAATGAGCCACAGAGACATTAGAAAGAACTTTTTCAGTGTCAGAGTAGTTAGTAAATGGAATGCACTAGGAAGTGATGTGGTGGAGGCTGACTCCATACACAGTTTTAAATGTAGATATGATAGAGCCCAGTTGGCTCAGGAATCTGTACATCAGTTGATCCGTCAGTCAAGAAAGCACCAAGACGAAGGGTTCTTAGCCTGCGTCGTCACACATATATTTTTTTTAAGCGCAGAATAAAAAAATTTATTTCTTTTACTTGGCTTAGTAAGTTGACGTATTGTTAGTGCAGGTGTACAAGTGTACAATGCCCACATCACACGTGATTCCGTGCATGGACCGTCCGTGTATCGAGTGTACTTGCACGCAGGGATTGTGTGTGTGTGAATACACGGGGTTTGAGCGTAATGACCGTGTTTTAAGCGCATGAGTTGAGTGCGTTAGCTATGTTTCAGTGCACAAGGGTGCAAGTGCAGGGAGCGTGTTTGAGTGCTTGAGTGTGTCTGTTTGCATGGCAGGCGCTGGAGGGCTGCCGCGACCCGCAAGGGAGAGTAGTTATATGACTTGAGAATGCGGACCTTCCAACATTTAAGAAAGACATTGTCGGTATCGAATTCTAAGTAAATATATTTAAGAAGCACTTGTCAAGTCGGGCAAATACGCGACTCACCAAGTTAACAGGTTAGCGCCCAAGTAGTAATTAATTAAATGCGAGGGAGAGGGGGGGGAGGGGGAGAGGAGTAGAAACTTAAGATCAAGTTCACCAACTTAATTAGCAGTGGAAACGTCTGTAATTCCTCCAATGGACGATAGTTGAGTCGCTAGACCGGCTCCTCGGAAGTGCGTGTTTGATAAAAGGTTATTGTTGATGATGGTTTCGTTTTAGCTCTTGGCCCCAGAATTTGGCCCAGATCCCGACAGGGATCTGGGGCCAGATTCACGAAGCAGTTACGCAAGCACTTACGAACGTGTACATCTTTCCTCAATCTTTAAGAGCTTTGGTTACATTTATTAAACAGTTTTACAAGCATGAAAACTTCCGATTCAACTGTTTGTTTTTTCGTTTTTATAAAACAGCTCCTGGTGCTTCGGAGCTAATTTACTATTTAATAATTGGAAACAAAGCCGGCAAAGATTGAGAAAGATGGACAGGTTCGTAAGTGCTTGCGTAAGGCTTTCGTGAATCTGGCACCTGGGTCTTTGTTGGGTGGTGGAAGTCTGTTTTGTTGTCGTGTGGTCATCGAGGTGCTGCTTTAGTCCTCTCCTCCTCAACTCGAGTATTTGTTTTCTGTTGTATATGAAAATTATTTTCATTTATCTACATTGTATTTGTTCTCTCCTCACTCCCGCCCCCCTTCCAACACACCACGATCGAGGCAGGAAACAAATGGGCATAGCTTCTTTCTTCCGGCAGATTCGTCTGTTCACCTAGCAGTAAACCAGGTAGGGTGTAGTATCATCACGGTATTGTGCTTGTAGAACCGAGCAATTAGCTCTTGGATCCCTTGTTTCTAGCCAATCTATTTTTCTCTGTTATGTCTACTACATAGATTTCTCTCTCTCTCTCTCTCCTCTCTACACACACACACACACACACACACACCACACACACACACACACACACACACACACCACACACACACACACACACACACACAGGAGCCTGCACCGGGAGGCTACCTGGCTGGGCCGGTAGCCGGTGGATAGCACGCTGGATTCGTGATCTCTGTGGCCGCGGATTCGATTCCCGGGCGACCCCGGGCGAGAAACAAATGGGCAAGTTTCTTTCACACCTGAATGCCCCTGTTACCTAGCAGTAAATAGGTACCTGGGAGTTAGTCAGCTGTCACGGGCTGCTCTGGGTTGTGTGGTGTGAAAAAAATATATTAGTAGAAACAGTTGATTGGACAGTTCAGAGGCGGGCCGAAAGAGCAAACTCAACCCCCGAAGAAATAAACTAGGTGAATACAAGCTGTGTGTGCTTCCCTCCCCTCCCTTGGGAGATGAATACTTCAATTGTCAGAGAGAGAGAAAGACCTGGGGGTTGATATCCAGCCAGACCTGTCCCCTGAAGCTCATACTAAGAGGATACATCAGCGGCATCTGCCAGGCTGGCTAACATCAAGAACGGCCTTTAGAAATTTGTGTAAGAACTTTCAGAACTTTGTATACAGCCATATGTCCGACCAATCCTGGAGTATTCGGCTCCGCATGGAGTCCATATCTAGTCAAGCAAATGACTAAACTGGAAAAGGTCAAATGTTTGCCCCAGACTAGTACCCGAATGAGGGGTATGAGCTTCAAGGAGAGACTACGGAATTAAACCCTCACGTCACTGGAGACCAGAAGAGTTAGAGGGGACATGAGTTCACTACATACAAGATTCTCAGAGGAATTGATAGGGTAGATAAAGACACACTATTTACCACAAGGGGCACACGCACAAGGGGACACAGGTGGGAAAATGAGTGCCCAAATGAGCCATAGAGACGTTAGAAAGAAATTTCTTCAGTGTGAGAGAAGTAGGACCAAAGTGGAATGCATTAGGAAGGAGTGTGGTGGAGGCTGACTCATAAACAGCTTCAAGTGTAGATATGATAGAGCCAAGTATGCTCAGGAACCTGTTGATTGACAGTTGAGAGCGGATCAAGGAGCCAGAGCTCGACCCCCCGCAAGCACAATTAGGTAAGTAAATTAGGTAAGTTCCACACACACACCACAACACACACACACCCACACACACACACACACACACACCACACACACACAACACAGCACACCACCCTGCCACACACATCACACACACACACACAACACACACACACACCACACACCATCACACACCACACTCACAACACACCACACTACACACAACACACACACACGACAACACCACACACACAACACCACACACACACCACACACTCATCACCAACACAACACCACACACACACACCACACACAACAACACACACACCACACACACCACCACACACACACATGCCGTGTATGGGCACCACTGGCTGTGTGGATAGCACGCTGGGCAAACGTAATCCTGGGCCCCGGGTTCGATTCCCGGGCGCCGGCGTCAAACAAAATGGGCAGAGTTTCTTTCATTCCTGATGCTCCTATTACCTAGCAGTAAAAAGTACCTTGGGAGTTAGACAGCTGTTACGGGCTGCTTCCTGTGTGTGTGTGTTGTGTGTGTGTGTGTGTGTGTGTGTGTGTGTGTGTGGGTGTGTGTGTGTGTCTGTGTGTGTGTGTGTTGTGTGTGTGTGTTGTGTGGTGTGTGGTGTGTGTGTATGTGTGTGTGTGTTGGTGTTGTGTGAAAAAAATAAATTAGTAGGCAGTAACAGTTGTATTCATTGATAGTGAGAGGCGGGCTGAACAGCAGAGCTCAGCCCGCGTCAAGCACAAAGTGTGAAGCCAACTAGGTGGTGAATACAACACCTCCCCAGGAAGCAGCCAATAGTGTAACTCTCAGGTTACCTATTTACTGCTAGGTGAACCCTAATACCTTTCATCAAATTGAAAAAACCTGCCCAATTATTTCTACCTCGGCCGGGAATCTAACCTGGGCCCTTAGTACTACGACCCCTGAACGCTGTCCACTCAGCCGCAAGGCGTCCTCTGTGTGTGTGTATGTGTGCGCGCGCCGTGAAGCAGCCCGCCGAGTGCTAGTAGCCAGTCAGTATGGACACCGAGGGAGGCTGGACTTCCTCACAGCCTCCACCATCTAACAGAGATGCGTTACTGACTGTCCTCCTCGTCCTCCAGCGCTATGAACGTATTGATTTTCACGTGCGCCGTCAAATCCTTCGGTTTTATCAATACTTTCAATCAAATTACCGAGAACTCTCCCACTCCAATCTCCCCCGCAAAGCGAACCACAAGAAGGCAGACAGACGGAAGGGGACTGATAGCAAGCAGGGGAGGCGAGAGTGTGCGGGGGGGGGGCTGACTATAAGAGGTGAGGTACTAATTACCCGGGAAGACATGTCTGTGGGTGTGAGACCGCGTGCGCATCATTACGTCATAATCTAAATTGCACTACTTTATGCCTTGAAGTGTAAAAATGAAAATATAAAAGCAGACTTCAAACAAGAACCTTAAATTAGTATTTCAGAGAAGTTTGTGTTGCCTCACAACTCCTCTAGGTGGAGAGGAGAGAGGTAGAGGAGAGGGGAGAGGAGTGGGGAGAGTAGACGGTAGAGGTAGAGTGGGGGGGGGAGAGAGACGAGGAGAGGGGAAACGGGGAGGTGAAGGAGAGGATAGAGGGGGAGTGGGTCGGAGGGGAGAGGAGAGTAGGGGAGAGGTACAGGAGGGGGAGGGGGAGAGAAAATATATCGGGGGAGGGGGTGTGAAAGAGTAGAGGGGAATAGAGGGGAGGTTGAGGGAGGGGGGGACGGGGAGGGTGGACGTTGAAGGAAGGGGGAGGGGGGAGGTTGAGGGAGGGTGGGTGAGGGGTAGGGGGGGACGAAGGGGGTGGAGGGGGGAGGGACACTGTGTTGCCCGCCTGTTGTCAGCGGCCAAGTGAAGACATCAACATTATTCCACAAGAGAGCCAGGCGGACGGAGAGGCAAAACAAAAGATTTCTCTGTCTTTTGTCTTGTGTATGAGGAAAAGTAAAGTCACTGATTACATAGTCCAACGACGTCGTAATTATGGGCGTCTGGTGGGTGGTGATTACTCACTTATTTGGTACCTCCTTTGTTGCGACTGCCAGTGTCGGGGCTTAGCTCTTGGACTCCGTCCTGTCTTGATGTTAGTCGTCTTTTATCATGTAAAACACCCGTTTTACATGTCGACATCTAGATAGGGAATCATTGCTTTTAACAACGGAGATCCGGAAAGGCTGGAACCATAAGCTGGAACTCGACAATAAAAAACAATAATTGTAGAGTACAAATAATTGAGTTCAAACCAGTACGTTAAGAATGACGGCGAGGCCGATATCTCACTGTGAACCAGAGAACCATCAATTGGGAATCATCAGCAGCATATGCAACGTTAGTCCAGTTAAATAAGAAATCTTTAAGGTCCCTGTATACAAAATATCGGAGGCTGCACCGTGTGCCACACCAGTCCTAGGTGTACCCCAGCTGTATGGGTATGGGGTGTGCCTTAGCTGTACTGTGGCCGTTAGTGGTGAACTGGAAAAAAATCCTAAATGGTTAAGGGGGGCCCATGTCAAAACAAAAGAGAAATGCCTTACGCCGGGGGGGATGCTGGGGGATCCGTACCCACTACATAATCACTGCCTCAGAGTAACACGGGTAAACTATGGAAACGAGAGGATCAAGAAAGGGAAACTAATGCGTATGTCGAACGAGGCCAGAACACTAGTATGTCAGATGGTGCACCATCTTTCTCACTGGCCCATCAGGATATATAGTGAAATGGCTAGCCTGCAGACCGGTATCAGTTCCCGGCCTCAACGGTGGACCCCTGATCAGGAGGTAGTATGGAGGCGCACTCCATGCACACAGTGTGGGAGTGGGAGGCGGACGTCCAGCACACAATGGGAGGGGAGAGCAGACTCCATGCACACATGGAGTGTGTGTGCAGGCAGACTCCATACACATGTGGGAGGTGGAGGCAGACTCCAGGCACACCTGGTGGAGTGGGAGCAGACTCCATGCACACATTGTGGAGTGTGGAGGTAGAACTCCATGCACACATTTGTGGAGTGGTGGAGGCAGACTCCATGCACACATTGTGGAGTGGTGGAGGCGACCTCCATACACACATTGTGGAGTGGTGGAGGCAGACTCCATGCACGAATTGTGGAGTGGTGGAGGACGGGACTCCCTAGACACACATGTGGAGTGGTGGAGGCAGACTCCATGCACGACATTGTGGAGTGGTGGAGGTAGAATCCTCATGCAAGGGATGTGTAGTGGTGGAGGTAGAATCCATGCACAGATTGTGTAGTTGTGGAGGCAGACGCCATGCACCCATTGTGTAGTGGTGGATGGCAGACTCCATGCACACATTGTGGAGTGGTGGAGGCAGACTCCATGCACACATTGTGGAGTGGTGGAGGCAGACTACCTGCACACCTTGTGGATGTGGTAGGGCCGACCCCATGCACACATTGTGGAGTGGTGGAGGCAGACTCCATGCACACATTATGGAGTGGTGGAGGCAGACTCCATGCAAACATTGTGTAGTGGTGGATGCAGACTCCATGCACTCATTGTGGAGTGGTGGAGGCAGACCTCCATGCACGGAGATTAGAGTGATAGAGGTTAAACACAAATTACAAAACTGTGAAGGAAATTATAACATGCAAGATTCGAATTGGAGAATATACAAATCAGACAATGAAGCACTGTTCAAACTCAGGAATTACGGGTCAAGGCAACATTGGAAATACAAATGAGACACACATTTGTTTTTTAAGAATTTCAGTGTAAGAGATGTAAATGAATAGAAAGGTTAAAAGGAGATGTGGTCGCAGCTAATACAATGCGCAGTTCTATATATGTGAAGGTGGTAAGACAAGTGAGAAGTATTAATTGCAGTAAACCAGGAATCTGAAGTCCAGGACTGGCAAATCCTGGGACAGCAGGAATATAGTGGTAGCCAGCCAAGATGACAGCTAAGAGTAGAGGTATTGGAGCTGTGAATAAGCTTTAAATAGTTTTACCCAACGACAATAAGAACAGTAGAATAAAGGAAAAGGTAAAAACCCCATTAGCCACGCAAGGCAGCTCCTATTTATGTTCAACGAAGCTCTATTAATATATTTAGTCAGAGCTTGTCTTGAAACCTCCCCAGAGATCCCACGCCTAATACGTAACCAGGTAATTTATTCCATAGACGAACAACCCTGTTTTCGAACCTGAATTTACCCAGATCTTTGTTGAATCTAATCTTAACCAATTTATATCACATTCGAGTTCTATTTTATGTTGAAATATTGAATACTTTATTAATATATATAGTGTTATATCTTTTCATTCATACTTATATTTTAAATATGTCAGCTCTTATTCATCGCCTTTCTAGTGTGTGACATTTAAGTTATCTTAAACACAATTCATAAAGGAGATTTAAGTTATCTTAAACACTCTTCATAAGGGAGATTTAAGTTATCTTAAACACAATTCATAAAGGAGATTTAAGCTATCTTAAACACTTTCATAAAGGAGATTTAAGCTTATCTTAAACACTCTTCATAAGGGAGATTTAAGTTATCTTAAACACTCTTCATAAAGGAGATGTCCTATTTCTGGGAATTAACTTTTCTAATACTTTTCTATTCATTTTAAAGTTAACTCATTTTTGATGCCTGAATCATTATGCCTGATATTCACTGCACAGTTCCTATGACACGTCCAAGAACTCACTGCGCTAGGCAGGCTACACTAGGCGCTAGGCAGGCTACACTAGGCGCTAGGCAGGCTACACTAGGCGCTAGGCAGGCTACACTAGGCGCTAGCCAGGCTACACTAGGCGCTAGGCAGTCTACACTAGGCGCTAGGCAGGTTGCACTAGGCGCTAGGCAGGCTACACTAGGCGCTAGGCAGGCTACACTAGGCGCTAGGCAGGCTACACTAGGCGCTAGGTAGGCTGCACTACGAGCTAGGCAGGCTACACTAGGCGCTAGGCAGATTACACTAGGCGCTAGGCAGGCTACACTAGGCGCTAGGCAGGCTGCACTAGGCGCTAGGCAGTCTACACTAGGCGCTAGGCAGGCTGCACTAGGCGCTAGGCAGGCTACACTAGGCGCTAGGCAGGCTACACTAGGCGCTAGCCAGGCTACACTAGGCGCTAGCCAGGCTACACTAGGCGCTAGCCAGGCTACACTAGGCGCTAGGCAGGCTGCACTAGGCGCTAGGCAGGCTACACTAGGCGCTAGGCAGACTACACTAGGCGCTAGGCAGGCTGCACTAGGCGCTAGGCAGGTTGCACTAGGCGCTAGGCAGACTACACTAGGCGCTAGGCAGGCTGCACTAGGCGCTAGGCAGGTTGCACTAGGCGCTAGGCAGACTACACTAGGCGCTTGGCAGGCTGCACTAGGCGCTTGGCAGGTTGCACTAGGCGCTTGGCAGGTTGCACTAGGCGCTAGGCAGACTACACTAGGCGCTAGGCAGACTACAGTCGATCCTAGGTACAGTAGGCCAGCAGGGAGGCTAAGGGCGTGTAGGGAGGGACAGAGGAGGCAGACACAGGGGCTGCATAACGAACGTAATCACAGCGCCAGCAGACATTTCTTCCGTCACGGAGTCGAGAATATCGCTGCTCCCCGTCCCTCCCTCCCTCCGTCCCTCCCTCCCTCCGTCCCTCCTCCCTCCTCCCTCCCTCCCTCCCTCCGTCCCTCCCTCCCTCCGTCCCTCCAGCCCTCTCTCCCTCCCTTCAAAGCTACCTAACTGCTTCCCTCCCTCCCTCCCTCCCCACTCTTATTAATACCGTTGTTATCTGCTAAAATGGGGAAGAAAGGTGAAGGGGGGGGGGATGGATGTATGCAGCCCCCGTAAATTGTGTATTTATTATTTGTGCCTGCAGGATCAATGTGTTAGCTCTTGGATCCCAACTTTCTAACCATCGGATGGCTAGCGTACTGACTTGCAACCTAGTTTCATATCTTCATCATCATCATCATCTCTCTCTCTCTCTCTCTCTCTCTCTCTCTCTCTCTCTCTCTCTCTCTCTCTCTCTCTCTCTCTCTCTCTCTCTCTCTCTCTCTCTCTCTCTCTCTCTCATCCCAGTATGTAGACCGCAACAGCTTACACCCAGGTACATATTTATTGCTAGGTAAATAGAGGCATCAGGTGAGAGAAAAAACGCTCGTCTGTTTTTGCCTGGGCCGGAAATCAAGCTGTGCACTCACATATTTGTACTTGCTTATTTGTGTCTGCAGGATCGAGATTAGCACTAGACCCAGGCTTTCTGGCTGACGGTTGTTTAATGTAATGAACCTGACCAATTTCCTTATCATATCTACTAATAAAATATGAATGGAGTTTCTTCCACAGCCTGCTCCTTAAGGTCATGAAATTTGTTCACTACTCTTACGCCAAAAGAAAACTTTCTATCCTCTCTATGATTCATCTGTTTCACAAGCTTCTACCATGACCTCTTATTCCATTGATATTTATTGCGAACATTTCCCGATATTTCGCTCTGTCAATCCCCTTAAGTATTTATGTGATTGTACTATGTCTGCTCTCTCCCTCCTCCTTTCTATAGCGACGTTAGGTCTAGTTCTTTCAGTCTCTCTTAATACACCATTCCTCATAATCCCGGAATGAGCCTCGTTGCAAACTTCTGAATCTTTTCGAGTTTTCTTATACTCACCTAACTGTGCTTGCGGGGTTGAGTTTTGGCTCTTTGGTCAAAAAATAACATTTGGTGTTCCCAGGCGGTCACCCATCCAAGTACTAACAAAAAGCATGTGTTTCACATTTGTGATTTTGTTAGATTTTTAATTTTTGTGTTTCTTTAGATAGAGGCTCCATGGTGGAGATGGAGGCTCCACGATGGAGATGGAGGCTCCACGGTGGAGATGGAGGCTCCACGGTGGAGATGGAGGCTCCACGGTGGAGGTGGAGGCTCCACGATTGAGGCACATACTCTATGACTGGCCTCACGTAGGCAGTGCACAGAGGTCAATATGCCTCTTTATTGAGGTTCCTAAATGATATTCTGACTTTTACTAGTGTAGAGTAAGCTACAGGGGTTATCCTAATTATATCCTAATCCTAATTACATCCTAGTTATATCCTAGTTATCCTAATTACATATGATAATACTCTGCTACATACATTGACTGATATCCTACCGCCGTCAGTCAAGAAAGCACCAAGACGAAGGGTTCTTAGCCTGCGTCGTCACACATATATTTTTTTTAAGCGCAGAAATAAAAAAATTATTTCTTTTACTTGCTTAGTAAGTTGACGTAATTGTTAGTGCAGGTGTACAAGTGTACAATGCCCACATCACACGTGATTCCGTGCATGGACCGTCCGTGTATCGAGTGTACTTGCACGCAGGGCTTGTGTGTGTGTGAATACACGGGGTTTGAGCGTAATGACCGTGTTTTAAGCGCATGAGTTGAGTGCGTTAGCTATGTTTCAGTGCACAAGGGTGCAAGTGCAGGGAGCGTGTTTGAGTGCTTGGAGTGTGTCTGTTTGCATGGCAGGCGCTGGAGGGCTGCCGCGACCCGCAAGGGAGAGTAGTTATATGACTTGAGAATGCGGACCTTCCAACATTTAAGAAAGACATTGTCGGTATCGAATTCTAAGTACATATATTTAAGAAGCACTTGTCAAGTCGGGCATAACTCGACTCACCAAGTTAACAGGTTAGCGCCCAAGTAGTAATTAATTAAATGCGAGGGAGAGGGGGGGAGGGGGAAGGAGGTAGAAACTTAAGATCAAGTTCACCAACTTAATTAGCAGTGGAAACGTCTGTAATTCCTCCAATGGACGATAGTTGAGTCGCTAGACCGGCTCCTCGGAAGTGCGTGTTTGATAAAAGGTTATTGTTGATGATGGTTTCGTTTTAGCTCTTGGCCCCAGAATTTGGCCCCAGATCCCGACAGGGATCTGGGGCCAGATTCACGAAGCAGTTACGCAAGCACTTACGAACGTGTACATCTTTCCTCAATCTTTGACGACTTTGGTTACATTTATTAAACAGTTTACAAGCATGAAAACTTCCGATTCAACTGTTGTTTTCGTTATAAACAGCCTCCTGGTGCTTCGGAGTCATTTACTATTTAATAATTGGAAACAAAGCCGCCAAAGATTGAGAAAAGATGGACAGGTTCGTAAGTGCTTGCGTAAGTGCTTTCGTGAATCTGGCCCCTGGGTCTTTGTTGGGTGGTGGAAGTCTGTTTTGTTGTCGTGTGGTCATCGAGGTGCTGCTTTAGTCCTCCCTCCTCACTCGAGTATTTGTTTTCTGTTGTATATGAAAATTATTTTCATTTATCTACATTTGTATTTGTTCTCTCACTCACTCCCCCCTTCCAACACACACGATCGAGGCAGAAACAATGGGCATAGCTTCTTCGCCAGATTNCGATGGCGGTGAAAATGTAAGCGTTGTTGCCTGGCCGCCGCTGCCAGACCACTGAGGTTAATTCCAGTCTCTCTCTCCTCCGTGGAGCAACAAAATCCACTTGCTAGTGATTCTAGAGTGAACGTATTTAATAAACATAAACCCCTGGTGCTCCGAGGGGCGTTGTCTCTGAATACTTAGTGTGATTTAGGTTGATCGAATAACCCCGAAACCTGCATTGATTTTGTGTTGTATATAAACAATGAGCACCGCTATACTCGCTCATTCCAAGCTCACGCGCTGCCCTAAAAGTTTGAAAACTATTAAGGCAGAACAAGTGCATACCTGACCGTGTGGTGGGAGCTCCCCACGAGGGGTGGTGTGGCCCTGGCTGGCCACTGGCTCACTGTACAGCCACGTCCCTCTCAGTCTCCCTTCTACAGCCCGCTGAGAGGCTGCAGGACGCGGGTCTGGGAAAATTCCTGTCATTGGATTAACACGTAGACAAACTAGCTTAGTTTCCCTTGATGGCCCAACTTATTCCCCCCCCCCCACCCCATTGACCAACAACCTTGTCCTCTAGCTGGCCAACGAGCCACATCCCTCATGCTGAACAACTAGCCTCAACCTCCTCAGCTGATCAACTAGCCCCATCCCCGTCAACTAGTCTTGATCCTCCGCAACCAATAACCAACTAGCCTCTTCGCCCCTTCCCGCTGACCAGCTAACCGTGTCCGTACTCACCTCCCCCAACCACGCTAACCTACTAGTCCCGTCCGTACCTCCCCCATCCCCCCCTCCCGCTGGTCACCAACTAGTCCCATCCGTTCCCAGGTCAATGAATAAATCTGCTTTTAACCAACGTGATCCCTGAGTTTCATCACTATTTCGAGGGACGGGAACGGGGCTCCCATCTTGTTGTGCTCTATCCTGCTGTGTTGTGGTATTTGTAGTCACGTGGCTGTATTCTGTATTGTATGTTCCATTATGTTACATTATTCCATTATGTTACATTACATTACTATGTTGTGTTATTTTGAGTCATTGTTGTGTTGCTTTACGTGAGGCTATTATATTGCGGGTTTTAATAACAAAATCTGGTAAATCACCATCATATCTAAGTAAACAAGAAAAATCAAAGAAATATAAATCTAAGAAATATCTAAGAAAACAAAAACTTTCTAACCTCCGTTCACTGCGTCACACAAATTACAACGGTAGCACCAAACAAGCGAAATATAGATGACGAACAACCGCCGGCGGATCACAACTGTGGATCAATCCATTTTACTCAAGGGTGGATCTCCCTCTGGCGAATTATCCTCCCAGACGATTAGCACATCTTCTGACAGGTAATCAGATGACCTAGTTCCTTGGCGAACACACAAAATTCTAACAAATGCGACTAACGCTTGTCTCAAAATCAAGATGGCGCCGGGGGTAGGTCTACACTACCTCCAGGTCGCTCACAATCCTCTCTCGACTGTCACTGTCGAATTTTGTGTTGTTGGTGATCGAAGCACCAACCTTGGTTCCCCTGGACACTCACATAACCTTTTGTACGTTTCACGGTGAACACCAAGACACATTTACCCTTCACTGGCTTCAGAAGGTCATTCCTGGGTCCACGAATCGAAGGTCATTCCTGGGTCCATGAATCGAGGCTGACACCCCAGCCGTCCCTTTTTTTCCTGACAGAAGGATGCTCTGTCACAGTTTCGCGTCACTTCTCTCACGGTGCACATAGAACACTTCAAATTCGAAGAGCGATGAGAAGTGTGTGACTTCCTTGACCTCACACTCGCAAACGACGTCGTCACCTATCGCAGACCTCTGCTTGTGACGCGTCACAGCCTTACTTGCTCTCTCATTGGTCATTGATGACATCATTCAACTCCTTCCTCCACAAGAACGTCTCTCATTGGCGCCATCTTTCTTCCCGCTTAAAATATCGTCGAATTCTTCCCACCTAAAAGTGTGGAATAACTCTCATCCTAGACAGGACATAGGCCATGAGACTATCGGGGTTAATGTCACTATGTTGTGTTATATTGTGTCACGAAATATTGTCCTTATCGCTCAATGTTGCGCTATGCTATGGTAGACCTTGTTATAGTACTACCTTGTGGTAAATCCGTTTATATATACGTCGTAGCATACTTGTAAATAAAGTCTACCCAATTCACTAAGTATTTCTCGGTATTTACTAGGTATAATGTAATATTGTGATATGTTGAGTCATTCATTGGCACATGTTGTGTTCAATTGCTGCTTGTTGTTATCCCTGCAACTCTGCTATTGTACATACAACAACTGTGAGCACATACAACTGTTTTGCAATAGTTGTATGTGCTTTGATAACTATTGATGATATTTTGGGCTATGTCGTGGTATTCTCTGGTATTTTGGGCTATTGATTGATGGAGAGGAAGGATGGATGGGGCAGAGAGTGGAGGGGGTGGGGGGAGTCAGGACGTCTGAGGAGGAGTTAAGAAGGTTAGGGAGGAGTTTGCAAGGATGAAAAGCTGTACACGGGAGGCGTACACGGGAAGGTGTGCACGGGAGGCGTGCACGGGGGGGGGGGTGTGAACGGGGAGGTGTGCACGGGGAGGCGTGCACGAGGCGGCGTGCACAGGGAGGTGTGCATGAAGAGGCGTGCACGGGGTCAGGGCTCCGGGTGTGTGTGAACAAAGTATCAGACTGTGTGTAGCGTCGCTTCGGATCCTCTGTAAAAGTCGATTACCGCTCTAATGACCCTGATCCCTGAGCGTGGTGGGGACCGTCCCTGATCCCTGAACGTGATGGGGACTGTCCCTGATCCCTGATTGAAGAGGATGCCGTCCCGGAGCCTTGCGAGAGAAAAAGACTGCCCCTGATCCCTGCCACCTGACCTCTAAGAGGAGAGCGATGCCTCCCCTGATCCCTGAAAGATGCGGGAATGCCCCCCACCCCCCCTGATCCCCTACAGAAGGCGGTCATAGTTCCTGATTGGTTAGATGTGTAGCTTATTAAGTACGTGATAAGCTTCAGGAAAAAATATATCAATATATATTTTCAAAAATATGGAATTCATTTCTCACGGATCCTATTTTACGCCCAATTAACCGAAAAAATGAACAAAGAAAATGATTTTTCGTGACTTCAATAATATATATATTTTTTTTTACCCCTGACGCCGATATTGCCTTCTATGTTTTTTCCCTCTCTATGGTTAAATTTTCTAAGTTGTGTACCTAAATAATCTACGTTTTAGTTCTGCTTTAAGTCCAGTTTAATCCCCGAAATAAAGCTATATTTTGTTTCCAGTTAAGTTTAGATTCACCATGTCTCATCAAAAACTTAAAACTTCATCTTAATTAGTTACGGTATCTTTTCTCTGCATTGAAAATCTCTGCCCATCCTCCTGAAATGATGGTACTTCTAGTAATATTTGGGCAAAAGTGCCAGTATGCAGTGATGAACCTTCAGAAAGTTGAATTTTGTGTTACTAAATTTGAACAAATTCGATTTGTCTTTAAACTGCAACATAAATATGATACATGACCAAACCTTTCCTATCAATCATAGACCTAAGACACTTGATCTTAGGCCTAATATAGTACATATCTGTGCTATACTAGGCCAAGGAATATTGAAATTTGGTATTTAATTCTAGTTTTCCAATATAACAATTTAGAGTACAAACAAAAAGTGGTTTACTGGTGGTCCATCACACTCCATATTGGTACTTTCGCCCAAATAGTTACCGTAAGTTCCCTCGCTTCAGGAAGACGGGGTGTGTGCTTCAGGAGGACGGGGTGTGTGCTTCAGGAGGACGGGGTGTGTGCTTCAGGAGGACGGGGTGTGTGCTTCAGGAGGACGGGGTGTGTGCTTCAGGAGGACGGGGTGTGTGCTTCAGGAGGACGGGGTGTGTGCTTCAGGAGGACGGGGTGTGTGCTTCAGGAGGACGGGGTGTGTGCTTCAGGAGGACGGGGTGTGTGCTTCAGGAGGACGGGGTGTGTGCTTCAGGAGGACGGGGTGTGTGCTTCAGGAGGACGGGGTGTGTGCTTCAGGAGGACGGGGTGTGTGCTTCAGGAGGACGGGGTGTGTGTGTGCTTCAGGAGGACGGGGTGTGTAACATTGACCCTTAAAAGTTACCTAAACACCGTTGGTAAAAATGTATTAATGTATGCTTTTAACTTCTTTTTAAAAAATTATACCAACTTATATCACTGTAGTGACTAGAGGGGATAAAGGTAGCTTCACTAGTGAAGGGGGAGGGGAACTATCAGGAGATAACGCCAAGCCATTGCGTCTAAGCTTATATAGCCGTAATATATCGCTAGGGGAAAGAATCCTAAGTTGAAGTCCTGGGTCGGGTGGGTGATATAGGTTAGGGAGTTTCCCACACACAAAAAACAGAAGACCTGGAGGTCTACACTAACCCACCAGCTCCATAACTGGTACAGCCAGCCCTCCAGGGCTGAAAACAACCATAAAGACCCCCCCCATCCATCGCCAGATCTCTAGTATCAGCTATTGATACAGATAATGGCTCCAAAGAGCCTCCACTTACGGGCTCACCATAGCCCGTGCTACTTGGAACTTTTTGTTCTGAGTAGCTGAATACAAAACAACAACAAAAATTCACACACATTCCTCACACTTGTATACCCAGCTGCCTGTAGAGTCACAATGTAAACTGCTCGCTCAATAGTATTCTTATGCCTTCAGTATTGCTTCAACGGCTGCTGTTAGTCCTGTTGAAAGTACTAATAAAGGAGTAGTTGGCATCCATTAGTCACAGGAGACTATGAAGTTACGCTCTGGTTGTCGGTCTAAAGGAACTGTAACGACAAGTACTAGTGTTGCAACTGCAACTTCAACTACTGGAATTGCAAGTACCACAGTACTGCAACAACTACTCGGGCTTGTTTGTTAGGTGAGCTGAGGTGGTTCGCAGTTGTTACTGTCAGCAAATACTGGGAGAGGAAGATACCGTTCCTGCTCTAGTTACCATCAAATGTTGGTGTAAATAAAACGCAGAGTAAATAAAAATGGTGATCTTGTAGGACTTGATGTTGCATTCCAGGTGACGGCTCAGTTGGTTGGCGGGCAATGTTTCGCTCAGTGGGCTGTTGAACAATGTCTTAGCAAAGATCTATTCTGCAACATGCTCACACTCAGAGTGTTTAACGTTATCTTAAGTGCCTTAATTCGTTTGTGCATTTATAAAACTCTCAATTCGTTCGTTGCAGAGAAGAATCGTGCTGCCTTTCTTATCAAACTCGGCGTTCTGTCCTTCGTAAACCTTATTTTGTTCCTACTGCCTGTCAGACGAAGCTTTAGAGCGGCTCCTTGCAAGTCTTATTCGAGTTAAGCAGAAGCTCAAATACATATTTTTATTCTGATATTTGCTGCTGCTCTTTTTTCTATATTTTTTCTTACGAGACTAAGGTTTGCCGAAGAGATTTTCTCCCCGTCTTCCTCCTCCTCTTGTCCTCCGGCGCTTGTTTTGTCCGCGTCCTCCTCCTCTTGTCCCGGGCGCTTGTTTTGTCCGCCCGTGTCCTCCTTCTTCTCTTGTCCCCGGGCGCTTGTTTTGTCCGCCCGTGTCCTCCTTCTCCTCTTGTCCCCGGGCGCTTGTTTTGTCCGCCCGTGTCCTCCTTCTCCTCTTGTCCCCGGGCGCTTGTTTTGTCCGCCCGTGTCCTCCTTCTCCTCTTGTCCCCGGGCGCTTGTTTTGTCCGCCCGTGTCCTCCTTCTCCTCTTGTCCCCGGGCGCTTGTTTTGTCCGCCCGTGTCCTCCTTCTCCTCTTGTTCCCGGGCGCTTGTTTTGTCCGCCCGTGTCCTCCTCCTCTTGTCTCGGGCGCTTGTTTTGTCCGCCCGTGTCCTCCTTCTCCTCTTGTCCCGGGCGCTTGTTTTGTCCGCCCGTGTCCTCCTTCTCCTCTTGTTCCCGGGCTCTTGTTCTGTCCGCGTCCTCCTGGCCCGGGTTGTGTCCGCGTCATGCCATCAGTGCACGCCGCCGCCGTTGGTGGCTTGTGTGGTTGCGACAGGTTAACAGGAGTGTTAATCCTAAATTAAATTAGGATGATAGCCTATTGCACTGAGGCATTCGTGTGTAATGTTGGAGTCGGAACATTATTATTACAGAAACTTCTCACATTTGTTCTGAGGCCCATACTAGGACCACTGCCAGTACTAGGACTAAATCCGTGAGGGCAGTGATGAGGGGTCGAACCTATTCGGTGGGTTGGTGAGTGTGTGTGTGTGTGTGTGAGGGGGGGGGGGGAGCGGTGGGTTGGTGGAAGCAACTCCCCAAAGAAGTGTTTCCACCGATGATTGGGCCCAACAGTTTTTACCAGCGGGCCAACTAAATCAATTATAGGCGTTTTTGAGCAGTCTCTCTCGAGGTCCATATCAGATATATACCGCGACTCTCACTCTGGGTATATATCGCGACTCTCACTCTGGGTATATACCGTGACTCTCACTCTAGGTATATACCGTGACTCTCACTCTGGGTATATACCGCGACTCTCACTCTGGGTATATACCGCGACTCTCACTCTGGGTATATACCGCGACTCTCACTCTGGGTATATGCCGCGACTCTCACTCTGGGTATATACCGCGACTCTCACTCTGGGTATATACCGCGACTCTCACTCTGGGTATATACCGCGACTCTCACTCTGGGTATATACCGCGACTCCGGGGTAATTGAAAAATTAACTCTCCAAAATTGTTGGAAAGTTGTCTTCCAACAGAAAGTTGGAAGACAGCTAACGTAGTCCCAATATACAAGAACGGTAACATACAAGAGTCACTGAACTACAGGCCAGTTTCCCTAACCTGTATACCATGCAAAGTGATGGAGAAGATCGTGAGGAAAAGGCTCGTAGGGCAACTGGAGGGAAATAGCTTTGTAACACACCACTAACATGGGTTCAGATGTGGTAAATCGTGCCTCACAGGTTTAATAGAATTCTATGACAAGCAACAAAAATTAGGCAGGAAAGAGAAGGGTGGGCAGACTGCATTTTCCTGGACTGGCAGAAAACCTTTGACACAGTACCCTATAAAAGGTAAAAATGTTGGAGCAGTAGGCGGGAGTAAAAGGAAAGGTGCTCCAGTGGATAAGGAAGTACTTAAGCAACAGGAAACAGCGAGTAACGGTGACGGGGAAGACATCAGAGTGGCGAGATGTCACCAGTGGAGTCCCACAGGGCTCAGTACTTGGACCCATCCTGTTTCTAATATATGTAAACGATCTCCCGGAGGGTATAGACTCATTCCTCTCAATGTTTGTTGATGATGCAAAAATTATGAGAAGAATCAAGACAGATGAAGATAGACAGAGACTACAGGATAACCTGGACAAACTGGAGGAATGGTCTAGAAAATGGCTGCTAAAGTTCAACTCAGGAAAGTGTAAAGTAATGAAATTAGGCGAAGGGAGCAGGAGGCTGAACACAAAGTAACACCTGGAAGGTGAAATCCTGCAAGAGTCAAATAGAGAGAAAGATCTGGGGGTTGATATCACACTGAACCTGTCCCAAGAGGCCCACATCAAAAGGATATCATCAGCGGCATATGCTAGGTTGGCCAACATAAGAACTGACTTTAGAAACTTGTGTAAGGAATCGTTCAGGACCCTGTATACCACTTATGTCAGACCAATCCTGGAATATGCAGCTCCAGCCTGGAGTCCATACCTAATTAAATACAGGACAAAATTAGAGAAGATTCAGCGGTATGCCACCAGGCTCGTCCCGGAACTGAGAGGAATGAGCTACGAGGAAAGGCTAAAGGAGCTGAACCTCACATCCCTGGAAAACAGAAGAGTAAGGGGAGACATGATAACCACCTACAAAACTCTCAAGGGAATTGACAGGGTGGACAAAGACAAACTCTTCAGCACGGGTGGGACACGAACAAGGGGACACAGGTGGAAACTGTGTTCCCTTGTTCGTGTCTTTTTCCCTTGTTCGGAAACCCAGATGAGTCACAGAGACGTTAGAAAGATTTTTTTCAGTGTCAGAGTAGTTAATAAATGGAATTCACTAGGAAGTGATGTGGTGGAGGCTGACTCCACACACAGTTTGAAATGTAGATATGATAGAGCCCAGTAGGCTCAGGAATTTGTACACCAGTTGATTGACAATTGAGAGGCGGGACCAAAGAGCCAAAGCTCAACCCCCGCAAGCACAATTAAGTGAGTAAATACACACACACACACACACACACACACACACACACACACACACACACACACACACACACACACACACACACACACACACACACACAGTATGCGGGAAAACGTGGGACAAGTCAAACAGGCACGAACTGCCCATAATATATCCCAAAGATATACAAGAGGCCATAAAGTGTGCCCGGGGAGGCGTCCAGAGAGCTGCCAAGTGCGCCCCTTGACGTGAGGACATTACCTATGTGCATACACCAGCTACATATACATGTACGTTACGTATATTCAGACACCAGATCCCTACACATGGACGTACCCAGCAACACACCCACTAGACCTTTTCCTTTCATTTACACCACCTTCAACTTGTTTTCCTCCACTACGTCTTCTGTCTTCCTTTGTCTCTCCATCGTCCTCTCATTCTTCTTCCTCCTCCTCATTCACTCCCTTCAGTTTTCCACGTTATGCTACATACTTACTTTCCGGCTTGGCAGCTTCCCTTGATAATTACTTTCCACATTTTATCCACCTTCCTAATTTTCTACCTTCTTCGCATCCTCATACTTGTTGTCGCTCTTTCTCCTCCACTCCATCTTTCTCTTCTGTCCCATCACCTCTTCCCCTTACTATTTCTCTCCTCCATCCCGCCCATTTCTCCACACCTTCCCCAGCAGATCAGGAAGCACAACATGGAAATCAGTAGACAGAGTAACTAAGGCAAGCCGTAAGAACTAGAATACAAATGACGATGGAATCCTCAACAAAGAGAATGAACTGAAAAAATACAAGGCTGACTTAATATTATAGACAAATAGAGGCAAAAACTCTTATGACTGCTAGTACAGTGTTTTCCAGATAGGGGGAATGAATAAAGATTAGGACTTTTAGTTATTTAGGCTTGGAGTGCCAGGGAGAGGGGGAGTCCCAGGGAGAGGGGGAGTGCCAGGGAGAGGGAGAGTGCCAGGTGGAGGGGCAGTGCCACGTGGAGGGGGAGTGTCAGGTGGAGGGGGAGTGTCAGGTGGAGGGGGAGTGTCAGGTGGAGGGGGAGTGCCAGGGAGAGGGAGAGTGCCAGGGAGAGGGAGAGTGCCAGGTGGAGGGGCAGTGCCACGTGGAGGGGGAGTGTCAGGTGGAGGGGGAGTGCCAGGGAGAGTGCCAGGGAGAGAGGAGTGCCAGGGAGAGGGGAGTGCCAGGGAGAGGGAGAGTGCCAGGGAGAGGTGCAGTGCCAGGTAGAGAGGGAGAGTGCCAGGTGGAGGGGGAGTGCCAGGTAGAGAGGGAGTGCCAAGGAGAGAGGGGGAGTGCCAGGGAGAGAGAGGGGGGAGCGCTCTCCCCTTCTCCGTTACCGGGAGGCACTGTATACGTCACAGCGGCTCAGGCATCATCCACGTCATTATACACAGCTGACACGCACTATCCTGCCCACTTATCACGCCCGCCGTCTGTTTCTCGCGATAAGCATCTGCTCATTCACCATCATGGAAGTAATTCGTATTACTATCTCAGCGGGTACGGCCCACACCGTTGATCTTGCCGTGCTTGCCGTGCTTGCCGTCTCTGCAGTGATCTTTAATGTTGCAAGTGCCACCCCCTCACGGCCACAGGAGAACGTCACCCCCCCCCCGCCTCCCAACAGCAAGCATACATCCTCGTAACAGAATTTCACTACAATAGCCCACTAGATCACATCTTCCATCAACATCGCTTAGGCTACAGCTTCCAGCAGCAATATTAACTGGAACCAGTTTACATTTTGTAACGCATTACAGAGTATTACTGTACCCGGTCCAATACCAGCCGCATACTGTCAACATCTCTAGTGCAGTATCTCCTGTCACATGTAAAGCTTTGTTTACGTCTCTGGTCCACTGTCATACAGCTTTATGTTTACAGTTGTACCACCCACCACTCTTGTTCTGGCGCACAGTTTTGTTTACAGTTGTACCACCCACAACTGTTCTGGCGCACAGCTTTGTTTACAGTTGTACCACCCACAACTGTTCTGGCGCACAGCTTTGTTTACAGTTGTACCACCCACCACTCTTGTTCTGGCGCACAGCTTTGTTTAAAGTTGTACCACCCACCACTCTTGTTCTGGCGCACAGCTTTGTTTACAGTTGTACCACCCACCACTCTTGTTCTGGCGCACAGCTTTGTTTACAATTGTACCACCCACAACTCTTGTTCTGGCACACAGCTTTGTTTACGGTTGTACCACCCACAACTGTTCTGGCGCACAGCTTTGTTTACAGTTGTACCACCCACCACTCTTGTTCTGACGCACAGCTTTGTTTACGGTTGTACCACCCACAACTGTTCTGGCGCACAGCTTTGTTTACAATTGTACCACCCACAACTGTTCTGGTGCACAGCTTTGTTTACGGTTGTACCACCCACAACTGATCTGGCGCACAGCTTTGTTTACGGTTGTACCACCCACAACTGTTCTGGCGCACAGCTTTGTTTACAGTTGTACCACCCACCACTCTTGTTCTGACGCACAGCTTTGTTTACAGTTGTACCACCCACAACTGTTCTGGCGCACAGCTTTGTTTACAGTTGTACCACCCACAACTGTTCTGGCGCACAACTTTGTTTACAGTTGTACCACCCACAACTGTTCTGGCGCACAGCTTTGTTTACAGTTGTACCACCCACAACTGTTCTGGCGCAAAGCTTTGTTTACGGTTGTACCACCCACCACTCTTGTTCTGACGCACAACATTGTTTACAGTTGTACCACGTTCTGGCGCGCGTCTGGTGTCTACTGCAACAGTTTTTCTACTAGAAAAGTTTAATCAAAAGACTTACTACTTTATTTTGTTACTACCTTATAAACTTGCTTCCTTTTTCCGGTTCAGTACTGTGCATTGTTTATCTTTTTGATCTGATACAGTGACACACACGCGTGTTCCTGGTTGTATGCCTGTTCTGATGATGCCTAATGATCTACAGCTTTAGCTTAATTATCTGGTAATTAGTACAACCTACAACCCTGACTGTGTACCTAATTTGTGCCGACCATAATCTTGCTTTTATCTATGTATCTATTATCTACTGCGCCTTTTATTTTCCTGGTTCAGTAGCATTTCGAACCCTTCATTCGTACCATCCTCATCCTTGTGTTCCTGGTCCAGTACCATCCTCATTCTTGTGTTCCTGGTCCAGTACCATCCTCATCCTTGTGTTCCTGGTCCAGTACCATCCTCATCCTTGTGTTCCTGATCCAGTACCATCCTCATCCTTGTGTTCCTGGTCCAGTACCATCTTCATCCTTGTGTTCCTGGTCCAGTACCATCCTCATCTTTGTGTTCCTGGTCCAGTACCATCCTCATATTTAAGCCTAACATGTACGGAATATACAGACCGGCTGCCTCTCCCCCCGACACAATGAATCCTATAGCACCACTAAAGCTCTAATCTAAATGTTTTGACATTTATGCCTTAAATGTGAGTATGATTGACACTGTTGCACGCCTGGTTAGTCCGGCCAGAACTCTAACGATTTATGAAAGTTGCTGCGAATAAAGCGCGAATCTGATTTTTTTATTCATAACAGAGGTGGCGACCGCTGGTTTAACGAGCATTTGAGCGTTGTTTATGAGGACGCGATGCACCAAAGGCCATACGGTTTGAAATCCTGCAACTTCCACCCGCTTATGAATGAAACAGACTTTTACACGTGAATCACAGTTGATTATGTGTGAATTTTTCTCGAACACGACTTAACTCATTTCCTCTGATGCATACCTTTCTAAAGGCTAAATTGTGAATATAACCAAAATACCCTACTTAACCTACCCTAGGCCTGGCTTTACGTAAGCTTTAAAATATGTTATCTTGAGATGATTTCGGGGCTTTAGTGTTCCCGCGGCCCGGTCCTCGACCAAGCCTCCACACCCAGGAAGCAGCCCGTGACAGCTGACTAACACCCAGGTACCTATTTTACTGCTAGGTAACAGGGGCATAGGGTAAAAGAAACTCTGCCCATTGTTTCTCGCCGGCGCCTGCGATCGAACCTAGGACCACAGGATCACAAGTCCAGCGTGCTGTCCGCTCGGTCGACCGGCTCCCTACATGTTTCTTACATATCTCACACGTCTCTGGTCCAAGAAGAACAATTTTAGTGCTCTGAGGTGATCCCAAACCTGTGTTTCCCTGATTCTGTGTTGGGCAGTAAATGATCTCTGAATATTTTCTAGCTCTAGTATCTCGCGATCATTCATATGGGATATGAGGACAAAAGAGTATGCCAACCAAGAGGGACCAGGGCTCCTCCCCATCACTGGTGTGGTTGGCATCCCTTATCTTGAGTGATCACATTATCCATCCAGTCAGTTCCCTGGTAGTTAGTTTTACTCTACTGAGCTCTTCCCACATTGGGTTTTCTGGCAGGATAAATACATGTTCAGAACGAGAAATTAAAGAGCAAGAGGATATGGGTGGGAACTAGAGCCTAACACGGGTCAAAAGAGTATATAAGAACACTTTTCTAATGTAAGAGTTGTCAATAAACAACTTTGAGGGTAATTCCACTTTGTTTGAAAATACAGGTATGAAACCCAAATGGGAGAGTTGGGAGCCACTGCATGTGGTGGTCAACAATAGGAAAGGTGGAGTCCAAGAGCTGACGTTCAACATTGCTAAGGGCCAATTAGTGACACAGATATACGTGTACAAAGCACGCTACAATCACCACACTACCTTACCTTGAGGTTACCTTGAGGGGGTTTCGCGGCTTAGCGTTCTCGCGGCCCGGTCCTCGACCAGGCCTCCTCGTTGCTGGACTGGTCAACCAGGCTGTTAGACGCAGTTGCTCGCAGCCTGACGTATGTGTCACAGCCTACAATCACTATCGCAACACAACACAACGCTGCAACGACAACACGCAACAATCTCTCTCTCTCACACACACACACACACACACACACACACACACACACACACACACACACACACACAACACACACACACACACACACACACAGGTGGAAATTGAGTGCCCAAATAAGCCACAGGGACGTTAGAAAGAACTTTTTCAGTGTCAGAGTAGTTAACAAGTGGAATGCATTAGGCAGTGATGTGGTGGAGGCTGACTCCATACACAGTTTTAAATGTAGATATGACAGACCCCAGTAGGCTCAGGAATCTGTACACCAGTTGACTGACGGTTGAGAAACGGGACCAAAGAGCCAGAGCTCAACCCTCGCAAGCACAACTAGGTGAGTATACAGACACACACACACACACACACACACACACACACACACACACACACACACACACACACACACACACACACACACACACACACACACAAGATGGAATGCAATGGAATGCATTTAGGAAGGCTCAGGAAACTGTACACCTGTTGATTGACGGTTGAGAGGCGGGACCAAAGAGCCAGAGCTCAACCCCCGCAAGCACAACTAGGTGAATATAACTAGGTGAGTACACACACACACACACACACACACACACACACACACACACACACACACACACACACACACACACACACACACACACACACACACACATCTATTACTGAGTATGCTGCCTCTTATGACAGCCTGTACCTAATGAAACACAAAACAAGAACAAGTAAAAAAATATGCAGCAAGGCTCATCCCTGAGCAGAGGGGACGCTATGAAGAAAGACTGAGGGAACTGGACCTCACTACACTGGAGGAAGGAAGAAATAGACCAGGCATGGAAGGACCTACAAGATACTTTGGAAGGGGGGAGGGGGTGATTTTCAAAGTAGATATAGAAGCAATGTTTAAAATAAAGAACAGCAGGACGAGAGGACATAATTAATGACTGGACGCAGATGAACCACAGACATGTAAAACAAAACTTCTTATGTCCAGGAGTCGATAACATGCGTAACGGACTATATGAGGAAGTTGTCAAGGCCAATTCGTTACACAGTTTTCAACAACAAATATTAGAAAAAAACCGAACGAAATGAGTCATTGCATTGAACAAATGATGGCCGGAAGGCGGGACTTAAGAGCAGACGCTCAACCCTGCAAGCACAACTAGGTGAATACAGGCACCACAAGCTGGGACCACCAGGTACAAGCGGAGCCCGGACCTAAGTGTTGGTCCCACCTGGACGCCAAACTCACCAGATTCCACCTGACATCCCATTGACCTGTTAATGGAAACTCTCCTGACCAATTTGCCGCCTAAACACTCACGTATTATCGCAAAAAATAAAAAAGGATTATACACATAGGCTGTGTCACAAATGTTTTTTGCGCGCGGAGTTAGCAAGATGGGTCGCTATTGTTGAACTCCGGCCAGGGGCAGGCTCCTGTGAGGCTCTGGGCAGGACTGGTGTGGGGAGTGTGGCACAGTGTGGGGGGGGGGGGGGGAGAGAACTTAGTGGTTTTAATGGTGCTGGTTCTGCAGTAGTGGTGGTGGTGGCTCCCTCTCACACCTGCCTTCACACTGCCCCTCTCACACCTGCCTCCACACTGCCCCTCTCACACCTGCCTCCACACTGCCCCTCTCACCACCTGCCTCCACACTGCCCTTCTCTCTCTGAAGATCATTTAACAGTTTAATTATGGCCTGATACTAAGAGATGCGTTCCGTTGACTCTTGTCAACATTATCAAAGGCAGAGTACTTGTGGATACAAGAGCAACCGGATCCATAGCTAGGGATGAGGTGAAGCATCTTATGGACCAATAGGCCCATTGCACCTTACGAGTCCCTTAGAGTTCCATGATGGCTGGGGCAGTATCTTGGATGTCTCGCTGTGTTCTCGAAGATGGCTCAATGTCATGTGGTGTTAGCTGGCTGGTGATTGTTGGCTGTGATTGTTGGCTGTGATTGTTGGCTGTGATTGTTGGCTGTGATTGTTGGCTGTGATTGTTGGCTGTGATTGTTGGCTGTGATTGTTGGCTGTGATTGTTGGCTGTGATTGTTGGCTGTGATTGTTGGCTGTGATTGTTGGCTGTGATTGTTGGCTGTGATTGTTGGCTGTGATTGTTTGGTTTGTAATGTCTCGCCAATGTCCAAGCTTCTACTGTCCCTTTAGCTGCCGAGTATTATGGTGTTGTCAGGAAATTTAGGAAACAGTTTAACTTTATCTACCCTGTCAATTCCTCTGAGATTCATTTGTATTCACTTAGTTGTTCTTGCGGAGGTTGAGCTTTGCTCTTTCGGCCAGCCTCTCAACTGCCAATCAATCAACTGTAACTAACTACTAACTAATATTTTTTTCCACACACACACACACACACACACACACACACACACACACACACACACACACACACACACACACACACACACACACACACACACATATTCACTCAGGAAGCAGCTCAGTAACAGCTGTCTAACTCCCAGGTACCTATTTACTGCTAGGTAACAGGAACATCAGGGTGAAGGAAACTTTGCCCGTTTGTTTCTGCCTGGTCCGGGAAACGAACCAGTGCCACAGAATTACGAATCCTGCGAGCTGTCCGCTCAGCTACCAGACCCCTCTCTCAGCTACCAGACCATGCACCCGCACATGTGAGTGCGTGTACTCACCTAATTGTGCTTGCGGGGGTTGAGCTTTGGCTCTTTGGTCCCGTCTCTCAACTGTCAATCAACAGGTGTACAGATTCCTGAGCCTACTGGGCTCCGTAACAGGAAGTGCTTCGTGTGCTTGTGTGTGTGTGTGAGTGTGGAAAATCTGGCAATATACAGTGAGTGTTGGGAGACATGCTCGCCACGCCAGCAAGGGCAAGCATGGCATAGCGTTTTATGACCAAAAACTTGGGCTATGAATATACAAACGATGCGAGTGTGGGGTGCCCGTGGGGCCCCTGGTGGGGGACGGCCCGCCCAGCGGCCAGGTGGGCTCGCCAACACACTGTTAAGAATTTGATAGTCTCTCATCCATGTTCCCCTCAAGGGATGACACACCCGCCATGAGATACATTCCCCGCTTCCTGGCGTTTGTATACACAGAGTTTTACTTCACGCTAAGACTATGTCTCAGCACTAATTAAGTATTCTTGTGGTGACCCGTCTTATGTCACCACTTCACTATTGACCACTTAATTAGTAATTAGTTTTTATATTTTTTTGTAATTAGTTTTCCCATTCGACTTCATGTTTTTTTATTTACAACTTTACTACGGGCCTAGTTTTATATATTCATTACTGAATCATAAGAAAAATATTATTTGCAAATGCAGATTATTGATCTGTATTTACACCCACCAATAATATAAATCCATAACAACATTAAAATTACTGTTGGTAATATTTAGGTAACATGTACATGGGGACATGTACATGTTACATAGTACATGAGGCTATGTGAACCTGAAGTTCACTGTGCAATCTTGCGCTCGTCTCTCCAATCGTTGCGTGTTATAAGTTGTGGGAGATTTGTTATATCAGGTTTGCAATGTTGTGAGTTGATGCTGGGGTGTGTGGTGAGCTGTGGGGATGTTCATGTAATTTTTCTGTGGTATTTATCCATATATTTAGGCCTGTGTTATTGCCGAGGTTCTCTTGCCTCTGAAATCTGTGAGAATAATTCCATTCTCGCTGCTTTTGAATGCCTCCAAAGCTGCTTTGTGTACTATGGAGTCTCGGAAGGGAGAGTTTTTGTTCTGGGATTGATGATAGTCAGTATTGTTAGCAGGTGGTCACGCGATCGCCACTGACTCGGGAGCCCACACAAGAGTGCTTGTGTATTGACAGGTGTGTAGCAAGGGAGCCTCGGGAGGCTACGAGATGGTACACAGTGACGGATGGGGTGTAGGGAACAAGGGACGGATGGGGTGTAGGGAACAAGGGACGGATGGGGTGTAGGGAACACGGGACGGATGGGGTGTAGGAAACACGGGACGGATGGGGTGTAGGGAACAGGGGACGGATGGGGTGTAGGGAACAAGTGTTAATGTCATGAACTCATATTTGTCTATAAATTCCAAAGTATGACAGGTAGAAATAATTTGACAATTTTGCAACATCAGCGCCTACTGTTATACTAACAGCAAGAATTTCTTTCTTAATTTATTTTTTTCAGAACGTTTTCAAGGTCATGCCAGTCTGAGGGTCATCAAGTGGTTCACAGGGGTCCCTAGGGCACCGAGCCATGCTGTACTCGCTTTATTAGTGGCGACTCTGACCTGGCCATATTGGGCTAGGTCAGGGTCGGCAACACCAATCACTAGCAAAAACTGGGCAAGGCTAGCCCAAGCACCTAGCCTCCAGCCTCGGACAAACAGCCTTTCTAATTATATCCGTATATATATATATATATATATATATATATATATATATATATATATATATATATATATATATATATATATATATATATATATGCAGTAGCAGCCCCTCATGCAGGGGATTTCCTGTTAGCAACCCCAATGCTGGCAACTGGCACGCGTCTCACACCACACGCCCTCCGAATTGCTGTGGCCCTCCGCCTTGCTGCCCCAATCCACACCAGATATAGGTGTATTTGCGGCGAGGTGGTGGCTGACAGGTACGGCCACCATGGCCTACTCTGCCAAAGCACGGGAGGATGGCACTCGAGGCACAGTGAAGTTAACGACATCATCAAGAGGAGCCTCACCACAGCTGGATGCCCAGCCGAGAGAGAGCCTCGTTACCTAACGCCCCGTAACTCTGATGCTCTTATTGGTCGCCCGGATGGTATCACAGTGAACCCCTGGAAGAATGGCAAGCAGTTGGTATGGGACTACACGTGCGTATCAACCCTGGCTAACACCTACATTGACCTCAGTGTTGCACAACCAGGTGGCGCTGCCACCCACAGGGAAGCAGCCAAATCCCGTAAGTATAGAGAACTTGATCACCACTACAATTTTGTCCCCATTGCTTCTGAGACACTCGGCGCCTGGGGTAAAGGTGCTACCAGTTTTTTGAAGGAACTGGGTTCTAGGCTCATTGAAACAACAAGGGACCCTAGAGCTGCCAGCTTTCTTTTCCAGCGCCTCAGCGTGGCGATACAGAGGGGAAATGCGCACTGCATCCAGGGTTCCTGCCCGCCATCTGAGGAGCTGGAGGAACTCGACAACCTATGATAACCATCTTTGTAACCTATATGTAACTCCTTTTTTGTAACACAGTTCAAATAAAGCAAATATATATGTGTACATATATATATATATATATATATATATATATATATATATATATATATATATATATATATATATATATATATATATATATTTTTTTTTTTTTTTTGGTAACAGTCTTTCTTGTAACATATGTTGTTGAATAAGGCCGAAAAGGTAAGATTAATAATTCTAACACGAATTTTCTCAATATTTCTTATGTGTTTCTTCACTGTCGGTGGTAATGGAAATATCAATTCTCCAATATTAATTTTTATTAATGGTCTAACACCTAGAAGCGTTTCGTGAGGGCATCTTACATTCTCAAAAACTTGTTTACACTTAACACTACACTTATGATACACTGTGTATGATACATTTGACCTAAATCTTGCTTATTATTCGTTTTGGGTGACGTGACACAAAGGTTTTGGGTGAGGTGACACAAAGGTTTTGGGTGAGGTGGGTACATGAGAATGGAAGTAACTGCAGAGAGCCTATTGTCCCACTGCAGTTAACATACCCACTTCAAGGCACCATATGGGCTAATAGGCCTTCTGCAGTTACTTCCATTCTCATGTACCCACCTCACCCAAAACCTTTGTGTCATCTCAACCAAAATGAATAAAAAGCAAGATTTAGGCCAAATGTATCATACACAGTGTATCAAGTGTATCATAAGTGTAGTGTTAAGTATAAACAAGTCTTTGAGAATGTAAGAATCACTTACGAAAGGTTTCTAGGCGTCAGACCATTAATAAAAATGATTTTTTTTATATAATTCATACACAATTATATAATTAATATATAATTATATATAATACATACACATACATACATATGTATATATTAGTAGTTTGAGCATTCAACCGACTGCACTATATGTAGAATAGATCTGTAGCCCTCTCTATGTACGACATACGAAAATGTATGTTGACTGGAATTGTATAAATGTATAGTCACATCTGTGGTAGAGAAAACCAAGAGCTTAAGACGACAAGACCAAGCGCCCACAGGGGGCCTGATAGCCTGGTGGATAGATCGCAGGACTCGTAATTCTGTGGCGCTGGTTCGATTCCCGCACCAGGCAGAAACAAATGGGCAAAATTTCTTTCACCCTGAATGCTTCTGTTACCTAGCAGTAAATAGGTACCTGGGAGTTAGTCAGCTGTCACGGGCTGCTTCCTGTGTGTGTGTGTATGTGTGTGTGTGTGTGTGTGTGGTGTTGAAAAAAACAGTAGTTAGTAAACAGTTGAGAGGCGGGCCTAAAGAGCAAAGCTCAACCCCCGCAAAACACAACTAGGTGAACACTGATCACAACAGACGACACCAGGCAGTGTAGGAGCGGGAAGCAGAGTAACTTCCCTTCTACCTTCCTCCTTTTCTCGAGCTCACGGGAAATGGTTGTGACGCCACCACTCCACGGAGCTATGTTACGAGTGTGACACAGATCATAAAACAGGTTCTTTCCTGCCTTCTCGTCAGTCATTCTCCATAGAAGCAGTAGGAAGCAAGCCTTTTGCATTATGTAGTTCTTTCTCCTCTCTTCACTGCCTCAGTAACTGCGTTACATAGTTCCTTCTCCACCTTCTTTTCCCTCCCTGAATCAGTCTTCTCTCCAAAAACACCCCTTTCCCATTCCAAGCCACCACTACCTTCTCCATCCTCTCAAATATTCGAAACACCACCAACACCACAACCACCACCTCCCCTATCCACGGACCACCGGCAACAAACCACCACATCTTCCCTATCCAGGGACCACCAACACCACCACCACTACCTCTTCCCTATCCAGGGACCACCAACACCACCACCACTACCTCTTCCCTATCCAGGGACCACCAACACCACCACCACTACCTCCTCCCTATCCAGGGACCACCAACACCACCACCACTACCTCTTCCCTATCCAGGGACCACCAACACCACCACCACTACCTCCTCCCTATCCAGGGACCACCAACACCACCACCACTACCTCCTCCCTATCCTCGGGCCACCAACACCACCACCACTACCTCCTCCCTATCCAGGGACCATCAACACCACCACCACTACCTCCTCCCTATCCTCGGGCCACCAACACCACCACCACTACCTCCTCCCTATCCAGGGACCACCAACACCACCACCACTACCTCCTCCCTATCCAGGGACCACGAACACAACCACCATCCCCTCCCTCAACGAACCACCACCATCTCTCTGACCAGACGTCCACCATTTCCAGCGCCGCACCGTCCGGAGCCAGAGCCACGGCCGCTTATGGGTAATTTTCCGGCATGATCCGCCGGTAATTAGACGCAGACGGCCAGGTCTACTAATGAGCGGACAACAGCTTACCTGGGCACATTTGTCAGCGAGGGCGGCGCTAGTGTCTACTGGCAGGATACATGTCTTCCACAACATTTGTTCCTACTTTTGTTTTTGAGGAACGAGGAACACACACACACACACACACACACACACACACACACACACACACACACACACACACACACACACACACACACACACACACACACACTATAGAGCCCAGTAGGCTCAGGAAGCTGTACACTAGTTGATTGACGGTTGAGAGGCGGGACCAAAGAGCCAAAGCTCAACCCCCGCAAGCACAATTAGGTGAGTACAATTAGGTGAGTACACACACACACACACACACACACACACACACACACACACACACACACACACACACACACACACACACACACACACACACACACACACAGGGAGATCAGATAAAGATAAATTCTTAAACAAAATTCATGTGTTTAATAATTGTAATCAAAGCCGCTAAAGATTCAGAAAAGATGTACAGGTTCGTAAGTGTTTCGTGAATCTGGCCCTCTGGAATCTATAATAACGGGGGGAATAGGGTAGCTCAATCGTGTCTGGTGTCTATGTGAAGTTCGAACCGCTACGAGAGTGCTTACATAATGTCATTTATCTACCCAATGAAACATTAGCCAAGAACGCAAAGAAAAGTCACCAGTAGCGAATACACAATAAAGATAGTCATCTCGGGAGACACACACTTGTGGTCAATGGGAATCGGTGATGTTGCAGTGATATCATGATCAACATGACCAGGATGAGCTTATCACCAATCATAAGCAGGGAAGCCGGTCAAAATCCCGACGCCCTGATAAGCTTATTGTGAGACAAAGCTGTTATGTCCAGGCTGCATCCAATCTGTAGCCTGGACATAATAGCAAATAAGGACAATGTTGAACGTGAAAGTGAGCTATCAAACAGAACCCTTAAGAGTGTCATTAGACTTGAACTCTTGCATTAATATGAAATTAAATAGTGCAAATAGGAACTAGCAGATTTTTGTTTATCACAAAGAAATATCAACATCTGTGTATGGGCTAAGGAACAACATCTGTGTATGTGGCATGGAACAACATCTGTGTATGGGGCAAGGAACAACATCTGTGTATGGGGCAAGGAACAACATCTGTGTATGGGGCATGGAACAACATCTGTGTATGGGACAAGGAACAACATCTGTGTATGGGGCATGGAGCAAAATCAGCTCGGATAAGACTTGGCTACAAGTGTCTCTGGGAGTTCTACTTGTATAGGGATCTAGATGAGGTAAAGTGTAAAGTGTGTGGACAAAGATAGGGACACACAACAAAGCATTACATCTAATACGTTGAAAAGAAAAAATAAGAGTCATTAAGAGATAAATCTACCAGGAACTCTACCTCAGAAACCGTCTACCAGTTCTACTATCATCTACCCACTCACCAGGAAATCTGCTCACAAACCTGCCAATCCCTAATACTTCCCATTGCCTTATGCTCCCTTAATTTATCTCACTACAACACACACGCACATGAACGAACGCACGCACATGTACGCGCTCACGCAAAACAAAAATGGACATTGAATATGACAAATAGCCATAACGCGGAAAAGTAATGGAATCTTCAGTAAGTGGAAGATAACAGCAGTAATTACAATGGGATCAGTCTGTAATGGATCCGTCACGCTCTTCTGAAAAAGGGATTTGACTCTATCCATTATTAGCATGCTCGTATATACAGCATTAAATTAATTGCAGTTCGCTACAAAGGGGCTTCAGTCGGGCGCCAGCTGCTTGGCACCGGCTCACCAGACAACTTTCGACAGCCCTGTTACTGTGTGGGTACACAGTGTTAAAGGCAGCCCTGTTACTGTGTGGGTACAAAGTCTAGGCAGTCCTGTTACTTTGTGGGTACACAGTGTTAAAGACAGTCCTGTTACTTTGAGGCTACATTCCATTATTACCAAGTACTCACTGAGGACTACCCTGTTCTCTACTATTAACCTGTTGTTTAATAATAATTTATATATTCTCCTAGACTGTCGAAAAAGATTTGACACTCTTTCTCACTAACTAGGAAAACACTAAACCTGGTAAGGGAGTACTTGATGGACAGAACGACAGCTACACAACATTTGTTAGACCAATGATGGAATATGCAGCACCGGCCTGGACTCCGCACTTGTGAAGCACAAAACCAAAATTAAAAAAAAAGCAGAAGTTAGCAACAAGAGTGGTGCCAGAAATAAGAGGGCTAAGCTATGAGGACTGCCTAATAGAACTAAATCTCACAACCGAAGAGGACAGACATGATCCTTACATGCAAGATACTGAGGGGGAAAGTGGACAAGAACAAAGTGGACAAGGACAAAGTGGACAAGAACAATCTCTTAAATTAAGAGAAAGTCGGAGAAGAGGATATAAATAGAAACTGTTGTTGTTAAAGATTCGCTACCTGGAACAAAGTTCCAAGTAGCACGGGCTATGGTGAGCCCGTAAGGCACTAGCAGTTATGGAAAGTGTAAACGCAAGTGAGCCGAAGGAATCTAAGTAATATTCTTACTCTTCACAAGTGGTCAACAAGTGGAACAACACACAAGGAAACTGTTGTGGAAGCCACCTCCAATCACAACTTCAAGGTCAGATTCGGCAAAGAATTCGAACGTCAGAATTTTTAATTATAACGTAATAAAAACAATGTTGTAAGTGGTGTTTAAAGACTTAGTCCTCATGACCCCGTTATTACTGACAGGTAAATACTGAGAAGTACACACACACACACACACACACACACACACACACACACACACACACACACACAAGGAAGCTGTTGTGGAAGCCACCTTCAATCACAACCTCAAGGTCAGATTCGGCACATTGATTGACAGTTGAGAGGCGGGACCAAAGAGCCAGAGCTCAACCCCCGCAAGCACAACTAGGTGAGTACAACTAGGTGAGTACACACACACACACACACGGCGTGCGCGCAGCATAAATGTACTATTACTCAATGCATCGATTAGCGCCTGTGTGTGGTGTGTGTTGTAGTAGCGAGTTTGAACCCAACTCTTATTGGTGTTTAGGGTTTAATATTTGGGCGGTACACGTGTGAGGGGAACACCTGCCGGATTATCTGGGGGAACTGATGAAGGGCGTGGATACGATGTGGAGGGGCGGGGGGAACTGGAGGAGGGGGGGGGAACTGATTGAGGGGGCGGGGGAACTGATGAGGGGCGGGGAAACTGATGAGGGGCGGGGGAACGATGAGGAGGGGCGGGGACTGATAGGAGGGGGGGGAACTGATGAGGGGCGGGGGAACTGATGAGGAGGGGCGGGGGAACTGATGGGCTGGGGATAGATGAGGAGGGGCGGGGGGGAACCTGATGAGGAGGGGCGGGGGTGGGGACCTCCAAATGAAATCGCGAAATAAAATAGTTTCAGAGATATGAAATCGTCGAATAAGGTCACCAAAGCAAATTGGTGATTGCTAAACAAAATGTCATCACACAATAAAATACGATCGCCAAATAATGTGTGGTCGGGAAAAGCGCCAAGACGTTGGGAAAATGTGATCGCCAAACAAAATGGGCGTTTGAATGAGTGTGAGTGAGTGAGTGTGTGTGTGTGTGTGTGTGTGTGTGTGTTGTGTGTGTGTGTGTGTGTGTGTGTGTGTGTGTGTGTGTGTGTGTGTGTGTGTGTGTACTCACCTACTAGTTGTGCTTGCGGGGGTTGAGCTCTGGCTCTTTGGTCCCGCCTCTCAACCGTCAATCAACAGGTGTACAGTTTCCTGAGCCTAATGGGCTTATCATATCTACACTTGAAACTGTGTATGGAGTCAGCCTCCACCACATCGCTTCCTGAATGCATTCCATTTGTCAACCAACCACTCTGACACTAAAAAAGTTCTTTCTAATATCTCTGTGGCTCATTTGGGCACTCAGTTTCCACCTGTGTCCCCTAGTGTGTGTGTGTGTGTGTGTGTGTGTGTGTGTGTGGTGTTGTGTGTGTGTGTGTGAGAGAGTGTGAGAGAGTGAGGGAACAGACCCGTGACGACAGGAAGGAGCCGCGTCGCTATAAGTGTTGCTGGGTATAACTGTGTGGGCTCCGTTAAGTAAATCACCCCAGTAAGGTCAACTTGAAATTTCCGGTGGCTTCTATACCACAAACTCTGTTGATGTTACTATTATGAGCGCTTCGCCTGCGAGCTAAAGATGAACACTTAAGCCTTTAACTTGTCTAATTTGCATACGCTCGGAGTATCATGCCTGCGGAGGAGGGTAGAGTGTCTTGGGGACTTGAGCCGTTCAGATAAAGGTCTGCGCGCGGTCTTTGTGTGTACAGTGTTGCTATGGGAGCTAGATCCTTCCTCCTGGACCCGCTAGGTGCTGCTCACTTGTCACTCTTACTATTATTATATATATATATATATATACCTATCTCTTATATATAATATATATAT
>WNGS01169217.1:6414350-6473137 GCA_020271785.1 Procambarus virginalis
ACAACACGTGAATATAATGTTTAGTGAACCTTGTTTTTAGTATTTTTATGTAATAAGAACTTTTGTTGTATGATCCAACTCTTCCCATCCATCAATTGTCACCCGAACTCCCGCGTCGAACGCCTGGTATATCAGAAAACTTGGTAGACTTCCGCAAGCAGTTCGCGGGACAGTCTTAGAAACAGATCCATTTTCTTAACGCTGGACGCATGTGAACGACCGTCTGTCAGGAATGTCGATGCGACGGAGACGAGGTTGTGCTCCTCCACTAGTCTTAACTCTGGCGGGGGCGTCAAGGAGGACGGGGGGTCGAGGACGGGGGGTCGAGGACGGGGGTCGAGGACGGGGGGTCGAGGACGGGGGGTCGAGGACGGGGGGTCGAGGACGGGGGGTCGAGGACGGGGGGTCGAGGACGGGGGTCGAGGACGGGGGTCGAGGACGGGGGGTCGAGGACGGGGGGGTCGAGGACGGGGGGGTCGAGGACGGGGGGGGGTCGAGGACGGGGGGTCGAGGACGGGGGGGTCGAGGACGGGGGGTCGAAGACGGGGGTCGAGGACGGGGGGTCGAGGACGGGGGGTCGAGGACGGGGGGGTCGAGGACGGAGTTAACACGTTACATAGGATTATGTGAATAGAAAATAAGACAAAAAAAGACAAACACAACTTCGTGTAAGCAACACTTCCAAAGCGGTGAGGCGAAGGAAGGCGAACAGTTACATAACAATGGATATGACTATGAAGAATAAATGTACTTCAGTAAATTATAGCCATTTAAAAGTCAGTAATGCAATTTTTTCTTAACTAACGAGCAGTGCTCCCTACATTTTCGTGTCGAGAAATGGCCTCTAACTACTGGTATCAAGAAGAAGTTGTTCCTAAACAGCAGCAGCAGCCTTTCCCTCACGCCCGCTCCACGGACATTAAGGGACATATACTCCCAAGTACCCTGTATCTCTGCGTATAAACACAGTTTATATATGGAGCTATACCTGAATAGCTTAGTTTGCATTAGCCCTGAATTAAGCTTAGGAATAAAGTATACTTGCTGGTTGGTCAGTGAGGCCATTGTGGTGGTGTTAATGCCAGATGTTGACAGGCCTTAAGTCCAACAGTAAACTAAGCCACGGCCTCTCAAATGTTTACATTTTATTGTTCTATAATGTAAAGTTAGCTCTCATGGGTGAGCTGCTCCTCTTCTTGCTCTCTCCTCTCGGCTCTGCTCACCAATTTCGTTCTCCTCAGCTTCCTCTAAATCATCCGACACACATGATTGGTGCCGTCACTAAAAACTTTTGGAAAATTTCCTCGATCATCATAAATTCCTTTCATTAAATTTCATTTTTTTCTTGGTCACTTAACCGTACTTGCTTTCTTTTGTATGAGTTTCTTTCTTTTTATTGTTCTCGCTGCTTGGGTTTAAGTATGTACTCACCTAGTTGTACTCACCTAGTTGTACTCACCTAGTTGTGCTTGCGGGGGTTGAGCTCTGGCTCTTTGGTCCCGCCTCTCAACCGTCAATCAACAGGTGTACAGTTTCCTGAGCCTAATGGGCTCTATCATATCTACACTTGAAACTGTGTATGGAGTCAGCCTCCACCACATCGCTTCCTAATGCATTCCATTTGTCAACCACTCTGACACTAAAAAAGTTCTTTCTAATATCTCTGTGGCTCATTTGGGCACTCAGTTTCCACCTATGTCCCCTAGTGCGTGTGCCCCTTGTGTTAAACAGCCTGTCTTTATCAACCCTGTCGATTCCCCTGAGAATCTTGAATGTGGTGATCATGTCCCCCCTAACTCTTCTGTCTTCCAACGAAGTGAGGTTTAATTCCTGCAGTCGTTCCTCGTAGCTCATACCTCTCAGCTCGGGTACTAGTCTGGTGGCAAACCTTTGAACCTTTTCCAGTTTAGTCTTATGCTTGACTAGATAGGGACTCCATGCTGGAGCCGCATACTCCAGGATTGGTCTGACATATGTGGTATATAATGTTCTGAAAGATTCCTTACACAAGTTTCTAAAGGCCGTTCTTATGTTAGCCAACCTGGCATATGCTGCTGATGTTATCCTCTTGATATGAGCTTCAGGGGACAGGTCTGGCGTGATATCAACCCCCAGGTCTTTCTCTCTCTCTGACTCTTGAAGTATTTCATCTCCCAAATGATACCTTGTATCTGGTCTCCTGCTTCCTACCCCTATCTTCATTACATTACATTTGCTTGGGTTAAACTCTAACAGCCATTTGTTCGACCATTCCTGCAGCTTGTCCAGGTCTTCTTGAAGTCTCAAGCTGTCCTCCTCTGTCTTAATCCTTCTCATAATTTTGGCGTCGTCAGCAAACATTGAGAGGAATGAGTCTATACCCTCTGGGAGACGTATTTATCATTTACGTATATCAGAAACAGGATAGGTCCAAGTACAGAGCCCTGTGGGACTCCACTGGTGACTTCACGCCAGTCTGAGGTCTCACCCCTCACTGTAACTCTCTGCTTCCTATTGCTTAGGTACTCCCTTATCCACTGGAGCGCCCTACCTGTTACTCCTGCCTGTTTCTCCAGCTTATGCATCAACCTTTTATGGGGTACTGTGTCAAAGGCTTTCCGACAGTCCAAAAAAATGCAGTCCGCCCACCCTTCTCTTTCTTGCTTAATTCTTGTCACCTGATCGTAGAATTCTATCAAGCCTGTAAGGCAAGATTTACCCTCCCTGAACCCATGTTGATGGGTTGTCACGAAGTCTCTTCTCTCCAGATGTGTTACTAGGTTTTTTCTCACAATCTTCTCCATCACCTTGCATGGTATACAAGTTAAGGACACTGGCCTGTAGTTCAGTGCCTCTTGTCACCTTTTTTGTTTTTTTCTGTGTGTGTGTGTGTGTGTGTGTGTGTGTGTGTGTGTGTGTGTGTGTGTGTGTGTGTGTGTGTGTGTGTGTGTGTGTGTGTGTGTGTGTTTGTTTCTCCGGAGCTCACCCTGTGCCTCTTCCTGCTTTCAGTTAGTACCTCAAGGTATCGTCTTTTAAACCATGGGCTGATAGTGTGCTCTCTTGGTCTGTCGTCCTGGATAGAATTTATGTTGTTACATCTGAATATTTGTGGATATCAGAGTCTAGATAGCATACGATCTTGTGTTCTTTTGTGTCTCGAGCATTTGTCTTCCAGTCATATTTCTCACTGTCATATGTCTCACTATTCTTTCTGGCACACACTCCTTTCCTGGATGGTTTATCTTCGTCTCTCTCTCTCCCTATCCTTTTGACTATTATTTGAATTATGTATGTAAAGACAAAGGGAGATATGGAAGAGGAAGATGTGTGCATTTGAGAGAGACAGAGAGATAAAGATATGGAGGGAGAGAGAGATTTGGAATGCATGTACTTTGCTCGGGCGCAGTCCCCACTTATCTCACTATACTCCTTCCTCTTTTATTCACCCCGTAAAATCTCCTCCCCTTCCCTCTCACCACCTGCCTCCCAGCTGCCCCTCTCACCACCTGCCTCCCAGCTGTCCCTCTCACCACCTGCCTCCCAGCTGCCCCTCTCACCACCCACTTACCGTACAGCTTGATGAGTCCCTCCGTCTCTCCGCGGGAGTTCTTGGCGACACACTTGTAGGGTCCGTAGTCGTCCTCCTTCCGCAGGCTCCTGATGGTGAGCTTCATGTGCGTGCGGTACGACACTTCCCCCGGCTGCCGGCACAAATATGCAACACTGTTATCACTCTCCTGTGTAATACTGAGCTTTGCATCGTTGTCATCCATAATCTGAATCCTTTTATTTGGAAATTCATATTTTGAAATTTTGATAAATGGGGAAAAATAGCACCAACAGATTTATTAAAATGTTGTGTGAGTAGATAGCAGGAAAATATCGACCATAGGTTCTGTATATTGTTAAAAATTGTAGTGCTTATATCTGCTTAACCTAGCTTATACTAGTACATGGCATTTGGCTGGGTAATGCACAAAATATGTATGTTGACGATGCGTCATGGGATGTTGCTCTCACCAACCGGTGAATATTGCCACTATGTAAACAAATAACTGGAACCAGTCACAGTTGAACCATCAGCGGTGAACCCTTACACTGTGGGACCTAAATTACCATGGAATTTCAAGCCTCATTTCTCATTAACAGGTTTTGTTATTTATAGACAAAAGACCCTGGAATATTGAGCAAGTTGGTAAATACAACAATCACACAAATATTATTGGGTTTAACGACTTATATATATATATATATATATATATATATATATATATATATATATATATATATATATATATATATATATATATATATATATATGTACATTGACATCTTATATTTAGGTCAACCACAATAAACGTGGGTAATAAATATAATTTCCTTTACTTGGAGCCTCGAACGCCGACTCCAAGGGCGGGAGACGCTAGCTCTATCAACCACGCTATGAAGAGCCACAATAAGGAAGGATTCCAGAAGTACCTAACTGCTGTCCAACTGGAACTTTAAGCCTTCCCTGAGCTGTCACACGAGCATGGAGGAATTAGTGATCCACGCCCCAGTCATATACATTGTCAATCACAATAAACATGATTAATAGCCAGTAATAACAATAGGGAGGATACGAGATAGTAATAAGAATGGGGAGGAGATGTGCTATTAATAACAATGGTAAGAGGATACGAGATAGTAATAACAATGGTGAGAGGAGACAGGTTAGCAATAGGGGTAGAGGTGACGGGGGCCCCAGGAAGGAGCGTGATGTTACCCGCTCGGTGATGTGGTACTTGCGTCCCTGGTGGAGCATGACCCCATGACCCCTGGTCCAGTAGGTGAGGGCCGGCGGGTGGGCCTCGATGGTGCACTCGAGGGTGATGCTGTAGCCCAGGGGCGCCCCGACCAGCTGGTGTGGGATGCTCATCATGGGAGGAACTGTGGATGGGATGGATGGATGCTGTCACAGGCTCACATCTCTACGTCTCACTGCTAGTAACGTCTTACAACGTGAATTATGTTAAAGTGTGATATCATACAGGTATTTTTAATTAGTACTTACCTGGTTGCGCTTTCGTGGAGGTTGAGACAATTCTTGGGTTCCAATACTGGTGTATAAGTGCCTGAGCTCATGGATGTCTGTAATACCTTTATCTGAAGCTATGTTTGTATAGTCAACAACAGGACCTTGCTTGGCCGGGATAAGGCCATTACCAGCGGAAGCTCAGGCTTGCAAGCACATCTTAATGCTTATAGATACAAAGGTAGAACTCTCAGAGCTTCAGAGTAAGGTATGTCAGAGTACAGGGGGCTCAGGAACCTGTACACCAGGTGATTGTATGCTCAACGTCGGAGCTCATTTATTGGTAGGTTAAGACAATGACAGTTCCTGCATGTATCACTAATTATGAAGTTGTGTGTATAAGTTTGCTTAAATAACGTAATCTGAACCGTTCTCTTTGTTTATGGCTCGGTGAAGGTTCTTACTTGCTGTGTGTACACTCCTTGAGGTGGTACCTTGGTGTTTACGGGGCTTAGCGTCCCCGCGGCCCGGTCGTCGACCAGGCCTCCTCAAACTCTACTCTCACACACATACCATACAATTCAGTTGTACTCCCAACTAGGTGAGTGCAACTTTACTCATGTAGTTGTACTCACCTAGTTGTGCTTGCGGGGGTTGAGCTACAGATATCTGGTCCCGCCTCTCAACTGTCAATCAACTGGTGTACAGGTTCCTAAGCCTACTGGGCTCTATCATATCTACATTTGATGCTGTGTATGGAGTCAGCCTCCACCACATCACTGCATAATGTATTCCATTTCTTAACTACTCCGACACTGACAAAATTCTTATGTCACTGTGGCTCATCTGGGTACTAAGTTTCCACCTGTGTCCCCATGTTTGTGTGCACCCTGTGTGTGTCCGGTGAGTGTGAGCGGGTGTGTGAGTATGAGTGAGTGTGGGTGTGAGTATGAGTAAGTGTGTGAGTGTGGGTGTGAGTGTGAGCGGGTGAGTGTGAGTGGGTGGCTGACACTTACAGTCGACGCTGACCTGGATCCTCTTGCTGACGATGGGTGGAACACCGTTGCGGGCGATACAGAGGTAAGCTGCCATATCCATCCTGCTGACCCGCGCCAGCTGCAGACTGGCGCCATTGTACTCCGTCACTGTCAAGGCAGAGGACACGTTCAAGGCACACAAATACCTACAAGAATGTCAATGAACTTCTCTTCTCAAATACAGATTAATAAATGGCTCGCTGCATGACTTCACAGAAGACTCATCGTGTTTACAGACATTAACTCATTATTATTTAAAATTTAAAGTAGCTGACAGATGTAAAGATTACAATATGTTATATCTACATTTTAGTGAGACATCTTGTTCTTCTCTACGTAAAGATTAACAGTGTGGGTAGAAGCTTATGAAACGGAAGGTACGTTTTAACTGTGTTTTATCATGGCAATCACACAGGCGACAGAAGGTCAGCATAAATGAAGTCAGTGTGGGGGCAGTGTCCTGGGAGTGCCCGGGGACGCCCTCCCGGGAACTTCAGATAATTGGAAATGAGAGAGAGGCCGAGGGAGGAAAATATGGATTGATTCTGTTGAGACAGCTACACTGGGAGTAAAAGGAAATAACAGTGGCAGTGACAGACAACCCGCAGGACTACTTTACATGATTGGCGCCGGGAGAAAAAAAAGGTAACGATTATCATATATAACTCGCACCAATTAGCAGGAACATATAAGACAAACACAATGGAAATTGTCTCAATCTCAAGGAAATTGTAGCCCCGTGTGCCAAAGGGAGCAAGGGCTAAACCACCTAATGCAGGTCAATAACCACAAAGGTTAAAGGCAGTACTTGACATAAAAACAGGTCACAATCAGAGAGGAGATGCTAGACTGGAGACCTGTAGCAAATGCGGATCTGAAATCGTTGCCGTTCCTAATCAACGTGAATGAACTACCCTAATGATGCACGATCAATCAACAAATAATCAATCAACCGAGTGTTGTGCCTGACCTCTGAAGGTCTTGTTGAGGTTGATCTTCATGTGGTCCTCTCGCCTCCAGGTGATGGCTGGGGTAGGGGTGCCGGTGGCACTACACGTCAGCGTGATGTTAGCTCCCTCCTGCACCATCACGTCGCCAGAGCTCTCCCCATCCATGATGTTGGGCGGTACTGTAGACAACATCACTGGGCATTAGAGAGTCGTTATGGAACAGTTTGTGGAAGGGTAGGTGGGGGTGTGAGGGTAGTGAGAAGGGGGACGCATCAGAGAGGGATCGGGATAATGAAGGCAATAAAAATGGATAATAATAATAATAATAATAATAATGGAACAGCAATCCATAAAATATAAGCTATGAGAACAATATGTAAATTAAGGAGTACTGTACAATGATTGGTGGGCCCCACAAGGTGCCACAAGGTCCACAAAGTGAGGCCTTTGACCTCTTCCATTACTCGTCCTCACAGAATTACACCCCATAATTTCGTGTCATTCTTCGCTGAAGATTCCAAAACATTTATGACATTCAGTTGAACACGGAAAATATTATTAATATCAACAAAGTTTCACAATGGGCTACGGAGGGGGGGATGTGAGAGCTGCAACCCGTTCTCGCACTTGCTTATAGTCAGTATTTGGCATATGAATAAGTGCATATGTGACATACTTATGTATTGTGAATATTTTAGTTTACCTTGAAATGCTGAATAGAAAACCCCAACGAGAAAGGCTTACTAAACGTAAACTCAGACAAATGAAGAGTCATGAGGGTTGGACTAGGAGTAAGAAGACTCGCACAACACCACTCAATGAAACAGAATCTGTCTCCTGCGCCAGAAAACAAAAATACCTGGAAACAGAGGTAACTAAACATCTAATACAAGAGGCACACATTAGCAGAATAAAGTCAGTGGCATATGCCAAACTGGGCAACGTGCGAGCAGCCTTCAGCGGCCTGTGTAAAAAGCTTTTGAGTGGTATACAAGATGAATATGAGGTCCAGTCTTGAGTATGCCGCTCCAGCAAGGAACCCCTCACACAAAAAAACTTAAAAATCTGAGGGCGCCAGGGCTACGAGGAAGACAGCGGGAACTGGACCCCATCACACTTGAATAGCGAATGAATAAGGGACATGACTGCGTCAAATAAAATTCTAGAGAAATGACAAAGTGTTCATTGAAGCCATGTTCAAAGTGATGAACAACAGAACAAGGAATAGATGGAAATTAGAGATGTATAAGACACAAAAACGTCAAAAATGAATTGAATAAGACGTCAAATCATTGAGTTGAAAATAGGTGGCTTATTTGCCGTCGTCTCCGTCGCCGCATCAAGGCTCTCATCGGAGGGTTGTCACCATCAGGGGTCGTGACGAAACCTCCAGCCTTAGAAGTAGTCGTCTTAGTGGATCGCAGTGAGGATGGTGCTCTGCCACCTACAGCACCCGGACCGGTACGTAAGTCGTCTATGAACGATTCGGTACAACTCATTAGCATTAGATATTTTCTTATTTGGAATAGAGGCGCCCGCATTGTTTGGCGCGACTCCCGCGGGTTTCCCTTACAGGGGTCCATTCCACGCTCCGCCCCTCCCCTCGCCTCCCTCCTTCCGAGAAAGAGAGAGAGAGGGAAGTCCGGAACGGCACGGGTGTCTATCCTTTAGACTCCGGTCTTTGACTATTCCAATGTCAGCCGTACACGATATCGTTGCTTCTCCAGCCCGGATTCTGCCTTAGAGACTTTCCAGGCATAATTCCACGGACGTAGCCTCGCTCCACTGGCCGATCGACAAAGAGTGGAACCATTTGATCGGACCTGCCGTTCCTCTTGTACTGAGCTGGACAGTTGTCGCAACGACACAGTTTAACTGTAGGAAAAACTAACCTGTCTCACGACGGTCTAATCCCAGCACACGTTACCTATTGGTGAATGAACAATCCAACGCTTGGTGAATTCTGCTTCACAATGAAAGGAAGAACCGACGTCGAAGGATCGAAAGGCTCAATAATTAGTACATATTTGTATCGGGAAATTGTGGGGAGGAAATATAAAAGGGAAGGACCATGTCCGGTCTCTGACCAGGGAGCGTGGTCAGAGACCGGACCGCGGGATCTTGACCCCCGGAATTAACGCAAGGTAACCGCAAGGCCACACACACGCGCACACACACACCTGCACACAAACACTCATACACAAACTACACACACGAGAGGCGAGGACCTTGTCAGCAGCCGATACCATTATGTTTATATGAAAGTTAAACCACCTTGTTACCACTGTCGACGAGATCAACACTACAGAACCAGACCCAGCTATAAAACACTCACGGGAACAGCTTTTCATTGAGACACAAGACAGAGGAAAGTCATGAAAGATAATCGACAGAAAAGTGTCCCCATAAGAACACACAAGATCTCTTACGGCCCCAAAGGGAACGACTTGAATGTCGTCTACGCCTTTACATAAACACAGGGATTACCAGACCCAACAATCCCAGTATATAGGCAGGACGACAACATCTCTCTGAAATCGCCTGACAATTTCACAAACAGTAAAGCCCCATTAATGATCATATTCCACATGCCATTAGCCCATCACCACGGAGATCCTGACCACGAACACCAAAATAATCTTTAGATAGAGCGACAGTAGGAGACAAGACATAACTGAATAGGTCTGCCAATTAGCGAGGTCCTAATAGGTTTGACACAGTCACAGCGAGACAAAAATGGAAGCATGAATTGTTTCACGCTTCAGAATTGTTGTGACGCGCGGTTCAGACACCAAAATAAACAATAGAAGGCCAGCTGCACCTTAATTACGTAGAACAGGAAGAGAAAAGGTTCCAGGTACCGGAGAAGATGGGTTTGAAACTCCTGAGACTAGTGACAAATGACGATCATTTAGATCCGTGATGCCGGATTGGTGGCCCCTCTGAGCCACCTCAAGGTTCCTGTGTGACAGTGGACTGTCACAAGACTCCCGCTGACATGCAGCTGGTACAAAACCTGCCGTTAACACGTGATTGGTACAAGACTGCCGTTGACACGCTGCTGGTACAAGACTGCCGTTGACACGCTGCTGGTACAAGACTGCCGTTGGCACGAGGCTGGTACAAGACTGCCGTTGGCACGAGGCTGGTACAAGACTGCCGTTGACATGCTGCTGGTACAAGACTGCCGTTGACACGCTGCTGGTACAAGACTGCCGTTGACAATGCTGGTACAAGACTGCTGGTACAAGACTGCCGCTGACACGCTGCTGGTACAAGACTGCCGTTGACACGCTGCTGGTACAAGACTGCCGCTGACACACTGCTGGTACAAGACTGCCGCTGACACGCTGCTGGTACAAGACTGCCGCTGACTCGCTGCTGGTACAAGACTGCCGCTGACACACTGCTGGTACAAGACTGCCGCTGACACACTGCTGGTACAAGACTGCCGTTGGCACGAGGCTGGTACAAGACTGCCGTTGGCACGAGGCTGGTACAAGACTGCCGTTGACATGCTGCTGGTACAAGACTGCCGTTGACACGCTGCTGGTACAAGACTGCCGTTGACATGCTGCTGGTACAAGACTGCCGCTGACACGCTACTGGTACAAGACTGCCGCTGACACGCTGCTGTTACAAGACTGCCGTTGACACACTGCTGGTACAAGACTGCCGTTGACACGCTGCTGGTACAAGACTGCCGTTGACACACTGCTGGTACAAGACTGCCGCTGACACGCTGCTGGTACAAGACTGCCGCTGACACGCTGCTGTTACAAGACTGCCGTTGACACACTGCTGGTACAAGACTGCCGTTGACACGCTGCTGGTACAAGACTGCCGCTGACACGCTACTGGTACAAGACTGCCGTTGACACGTGACTGGTACAAGACACGTCACCGCGTAAAGTAACCAGTGCAGCACTATAATTCCTCACAATACTGCTGCTGGCGACACAAAAGCGGTCCCGAGCCGGAGCTATTTAACAGAAGACTATCTGGCCGTCATCAGAGCCTCCCCCTCCCACACACACGGCATACTTTCCATGGCTCAGCATCCTGACACAGTCTACCAGTGCTCCTACAGCACTACCACGGTGAATTTATCCCTCGTTCTCCCCCATTCTCAGGGACAGGAAGCCCTTTAGGCTGCTCAAGGTCCTCCCTCTACTAACCAACGCCTCCCTCTACTGACCTTACCCCAGAATGCAACCCTCAACGCTCGACTAGCTCCTAGGAACATATTTACTGCTAGGTAAGGATAACTGGCCATCCCATGTCTTGTTATTTTAACTATATTAAATATGCATTGTTTTTCTGAGCAATTGAAAATAAGTTTTAATAGTTCCTGGAGTTGTGTGAAGTTTTTTTTAGCGAATTAATTTCTCTCTCGTTTATTTACTAATTAATAAACTATCGAGAAGTGTTACTGGAAATAACATGAAGGTGAAAACTTGGTGCCAATGGACAGTATCTGTCTTTTGCAATATTATATTGCTTGGCTTCGTAACATGAAAATGGAGGGGGGGGAGGAAAGAGAGAGAGNCGGTGAGACTCTCACGCTGATAAGTGAGTTTCCTAATTGTGGCGGAAGAAGGCATAGAAAACGCCGCGCTAAGAACGGCAGGAATGGAGAATGATAAGACGATATAAAGATTCTCTTCAGTAAGAATGGTATTTCCTACATTTTGTCCTACATTTTGTTAGCAGTACATAGGTACCTGGGAGTTAGACAGCTGCTACGGGCTGCTTCCTGGGGATGTTTTACAGACCGGGCCGCGGGTACGATAAGCTCCGAAATCATCTCAAGCGAACCTGAAGATAACCTGGTGAGAATTGAACATGAACACCCCCCCCCCAAACGCAATTCAATACTGTTCAATCTCTCAAGCAATTTAAATGAGAAATAAGGAAGTACGTAGTTGATATGTTGGATGTCATTGAATGATTTCAGCCCCTCTACATGGTGAAGAAATTGAATCCCACAGAACGTTCATTCTTGTAATACATTTTTTATCGCTTTTTATCAAAGGGGATGCATATACAAATACACATAAGTTATAATCCCCCACTACCATAATTGATACCTGGTCAGCCTACTTAACATCAGTTGATAGCTTCTCATAAAAACAGAAATTATGTATATCATTAGTGATTTAAAAGTATGGGAACTATCAAGGGAAAGCGCCAAGTCATTGCGACTATATAGCAATTGGAAAGAGGTCAGGATAAGGATTGGCATGGGACGAGGGGAGGAATGGTGCCCAACCACTTGGATGGTCGGAGATTGAACGCCGACCTGCATGAAGCGAGACCGTCGCTCTACCGTCCAGCCCAAGTGGTTGGGGGTTCGTGACTGAGCCACAGTGGAAAATCCAAGTGAGGGAAGATATTCTTCCTTACCAGACCTGAGGCCTGCTTCTTGACGGAGTGTTTGATAGATCTCACGCGTGCAGAAACACTGGCACTCCTACAACGATTTAGGTAAAGTGGTGGAGGCAGACTCCATACACAACTTCAAATTTAGATACGACAGAGATCAATGTTCTTAGAAACCTGAACAGCAGTTGACTGGGGGATTGAGAGGCGGGACCCGGGAGATGTAATCCATCCTCCGCAAGCATAACTGGGTTAGTACAACCTGCACCAGGCAATACAGCTTTCACTAAGAAACAACCTCTTTCAGGCAACACACAACCTACGCCAGACAACACACAACCTACGCCAGGCAACAACCTACGCCAGGCAACACACGCCATATGGGGTGTTGATAATTCAAGGAAGTTTACGAGTCCAACATTCAGCTGTTGTAACTTACAGGTTGTTTACTCCATTTATACAACACTTGCATTAATAAATACAACTTTTAGCGCATTTCACGGTAATTTTTTCCACGAGGTTATGCACATGCTGACTTGAAGCAGGTTCGACATACGATGATAAAAGTATATACAACTCAAAGTATATACTGTACTGTGAAGGGGGCCAAAGTATATACTGTACTGTGAAGGGGGTCAAAGTATATACTGTACTGTGAAGGGGGTCAAAGTATATACTGTACTGTGAAGGGGGTCAAAGTATATACTGTACTGTGAAGGGGGTCAAAGTATATACTGTACTGTGAAGGGGGTCAAAGTATATACTGTACTGTGAAGGGGGTCAAAGTATATACTGTACTGTGAAGGGGTCAAAGTATATACTGTACTGTGAAGGGGTCAAAGTATATACTGTACTGTGAAGGGGTCAAAGTATATACTGTACTGTGAAGGGGTCAAAGTATATACTGTACTGTGAAGGGGGTCAAAATATATACTGTATTGTGAAGGGGGTCAAAAATATACTCGTTAGCGTCCATATTTGACCCCGGGAAGAGACCCCTGTTCACAGTAACACAGATTTAGTGAACATCTGCGATCCTGAACAGTGTAAATGCACAGCTTTGATAAACGACGTGACTGTTCGCACAGGTGCTGTGTTGTTCTTGTACATGGAGCTTCTCAACACGATTGAATTACTCTGGCGTGTAACTGGAAGCGTCTTTTGGGGCGCCTGCATGGGCGCACGCTTGCGTGTATGGACGCTCACTCACCCATCCGCAAGGGCGCCCACTGCCCTATCCGCAAGAATGCCCCCCCCCTCCTCTCGCCCGCATAGATGTCCATTCACCCACATGGACACCTGTATGAGGTGGGGAGGCTCCTTCCCAGGCCAGACTAATTAAGAAGCGTCGCGTCCTTGGCGTACATTCGTGTTTTAAGCCCAATTACAACCATTAAGGAAAACTCACTTGAATAACCATAAGGAAATCTTAGTGAGATGATGCTCGTGGCGCTCGACATCTGCGCTCACCAGATAAAAGCATGACCTTTCAGAAGGTGGAAAAAATAAGGGAAAGAAAGGTGGCTCTTTTGTGTAGAATGTAGACTAACTGGATTTCTCTAATGTTCCTCTTCTCATCTGCTTTCCTCTCCCTTCCCATCCTTATTCTTACCTCACATCCATCCCTCTCTGCACTCATGTCCCTACATCCCTCCTCCACTCATGTCCTTACATCTTTCATCAATCTCCCGTCCCCTCACAATGCCCTCCCTCCCTCCCTCCTCAACCCCCAACTCATGATCCCCCTCCGCCTCCTCTCACTTCTCCCCACTCTCTCATGGCACTCCTTCCCTCACCTTCATCTTCCATGTTCCATCCTTCCCCCTTCCTGTTCCTGGCCAGAGAAAACACACCCACAGGAGTTGGTTGCAGAAAGTAAGATGAATAACACAAGGAGGAGCGATTCGACCCACCCAAATCTCTGCTAATTACACTGTCTCTTCCTGCCAGGAGTCGTATTTTGGCGGACTGGGAGGCAAAAGATGATAACGGGATGCCTAATTGCCCGCGTCTTCCGCCCTCCCACACCCGCCCCCTCGACCCTCCCGCGCTCGCCCCCNCCATGAGCATGAGGCAAGAGAGAGAATACTCAACCATTGTCATGGCATCTACGCATCATGAGTCGGCCTCATGTTCTTTACAATGTAACCTTGTGGAAAGGGATTCGATTCATTTTAGGGACAGGGATGTGATAATAATAGGAGTTCTGTGGTTAGTCTTAACGATATACATTGTACACTGGAAACATTTTCTGGGGGAAACTCCGTCGGCTCCCTGAAGCTATTACGGCGATTAGTGCCATATTACTAGGTGTCAACAGTCGTAGAGTTCTACTGACCTACAGTGGACCAAGAGTCAGAACTTGGTCCCCTCTAAAGAGTCGCAGAAGCGATGGCCTATGAACACTTCACATTTAAAGTTTATTATCTTTGCCACCACCCAAGGGAAGGGCACCCAGAAAGATAGGTGATCAAAAACAGACTACTGCATGGTTAAAAACAAGACCACAGCCCCAAAAGTGCCAAAAGAACTCCACAACAATGAAAGTAATCCAAATTTTGTGAACTACTCCCCGCTAGCTTGCCCCACCCAGGGCAGGATTATCCTGCCCTGGGTGTTCCCGCCCTTGCCTGGCGGGAGGCGGGAGCCGGCCCGGGTCAGCTGGCCCATCCCCAGTTACATAGTGATGTTTGTGCCCGACAGTCCCCAGGTGTGCTCATCCCCAGGAGAGCACGTCCCCAGGTGTGCTCCAGGCCCCCATCCCTAGGTGAATTCCAGTATCTCTATCTATGGGCTAGTTTCACAATCCCAGTCCTGACTGTTCATCAGGACAGGCCCCATTTCCTAATGGGCCCCTGGGTCCCATTCCTGAATGGGTTTCAGGGATCCATCCGTTGGTGGGCTTCAGGTCCCCATCCGTTGGTGGGCTTCATCCCCATCATTCATTCATCTTCACGCCTATCCATGGGCGAGTTCCATTCCCTGGGTGGGCAACAGTGCCCCTTCCCCCAAGTGGGGTTTACAGTGTACTGGACCCATCGTTAGGTCACTGCACACATAAGAACTCGTAGCCTCTTTCATCAGTCGTGGATGCCTTTGTCTATTATGTATGCAGAAACTTTACCATTTCTGATGAGTGGTATGCAAACGATGTTGAAACAGTCGTTGGTTCATTTAATAATGCAAATTCTGACTTATTTTTTCCCACTGTCTGATCTGGCCATTTAACAATCTGCCACAACGTATTTTTGATTTAGTCAAGACGAACCGAGGGGTTTGGAACATTTTCATGCACGGGAATTTTCTGCTATTTTTTTGTTTAACATGATACATGACTTTGTTTGGAGTGAATGATGTAATTCATATTACTTAACAGAATCATTTGGGACAGTGAGGCTTGTATTCTCTCATAGTCATCACGAGCAAGGCAGGCTGATCCGGTACCTTCGTCAAGCTCCTTCACGGAAGCCTAGAATGTTGTTCCAATGACATTTGTTTATATCTGTTGACACAAGGCTCAAGTCATAGTCGTAGGGTGTGAAACATGCGACCCGCAACGTATTCGTTACTTCTACTGCACTCTGAGCATCCATTAACACAGTTTAAGCTAAACATTCAGCAAATATATTAAGAAATTACTCAGTTTTATCTGTTGTAGTCACTCAAAGAGAGGTGCTAGTAGGGAACTAAATTTATTTCCCAAGTTCTTGCTCGTGAAGTTTAGAAATTTCTGAAAACCTTTTCAATCGAGACCACAGGTATTTGTCTTCAACAATATTCCCATAGAAATTTATCAAAATTTATCACTGTTTCCCCCCTTCCCTTGGGCTGCCGGTGTGTGTGTTTACTCACCCACCTATTTGTGCTTGCGGGGGTTGAACTCTGGCTCTTTGGTCCCGCCTCTCAACCGTCAATCAACAGGTGTACAGGTTCCTGAGCCTATTGGGCTCTATTATATCTACACTTGAAACTGTGTATGGAGTCAGCCTCCACCACATCACTTCCTAATGCATTCCATTTGCCAACCACTCTGACACCAAATAAAATCTTTCTAATATCTCTGTGGCTCATTTGGGTTCTCAATTTCCACCTGTGTCCCCTAGTGCGTGTGCCCCTTGTGCGTTGTGTGGCTGGCGGCCAGTCTACACACTTCCAGGGAACCACCTGATTGTTATTGATTTATTTAGCAAAGGCATCTTCCGACCTTTTCGACGTCCTCCACCTTCTTCTACACCATTCTCTTCTTCACCCTCTACTACATACTCCAACCACTTCTACACCCTCCACCCTCTTCTTCATCTTCCACCCTGTTCAACTCCCCTACCTCTGATACACTCACAATTCCCCTACACCCACACACAAACTATACCCTTACATATGACCCACCACCTTTTCTACACCTCATCTTCCCTACAACTCTGCTACATGTATCACCACTACCTCATACGTGGCTGACGGGCTCACCATAGCCCGTGCTACTGGAACTTCTTGTTCTGAGTAGCTGAATCTAAAACAACAACAACAATCATACGTGGCTCCCCCTCCTCTTCTACACGTGGTTTCCACTCCTCTCCTTCAGGGGGCACCTCCCCTCTTCCACACAAGAAACCATACAGGGCACCCCCTTCATCTTCTGCATTTGACTTCACCCTACACGGGAAACCCTCGACATCTAAACTGAACGGCCCCCTTCCACCCCCCCCAAAAAAAGGGAAACCCCACCTCTCCTCCACTGGACTCGCCCACACATGGCACCCCCACCACACGGGCTACCCCTGCCCTCACGCCCTCCACCGAGAAGCTGTGGGCGTGCGGGCCCGTCTGAGCCCTCACTCAAACACCCACCGCACTACAAATGTGTCAGGGCTCTCTCCTCTGGAGTTGTTCTAGGGGATAAGCAAACTTTCACTCTTGGAGCTTCGTTTCCAAAGGAAAAATGTGTTCAAATAAGAATTTCGGCGTTTGAATTTGTTTTTCTTCTGTGCCGCTAGTTTTTATTTTATTTCTTTATTTATATATACAAGAGTTCTTACAGTCTTGTACAGCCATTAGCACGCATAGCGTTTCGGGCAGGTCCTTAATGCTAATTTTCATACACACACACACCCAGGAAGCAGCCGTAGCAGCTACATACATTATATATATATATATATATATATATATATTATATATAATATATATATTATATATATATATATATATATATTATATAATTATATATATATGCGAACAAGCCTGAATGGTCCCCAGGACTATATGAATGAAAACTCACACCCCAGAAGTGACTCGAACCCCATACTCCCAGGAGCAACGCACATGGTATGTACAAGACGCCTTAAACCACTTGACCATCTCGACTCGGGACATAATGCGGTGATAGCCGAAGCTATTTGAACCACCTCACCGCCGGCACTCGGATGGTTATCTTGGGCATAGCATTTTTACCAAATCACCTCATTCTTTGGGCACACGTGAGGAAACACATGGCATGCGAACAAGCCTGAATGGTCCCCAGGACTATATGCGAATGAAAACTCACACCCCAGAAGTGACTCGAACCCATACTCCCAGGAGCAACGCAACTGGTATGTACAAGACGCCTTAACCACTGACCCATCTCGACCGACATAATGAGTGATAGCCGAAGCTATTTGAACCACCTCACCGCCGCACTCGGATGGTTATCTTGGGCATAGCATTTTACCAATCACCTCATTCTTTGGGGGCACACGTGAGGAACAAATGCGAACAAGCCTGAATGGTCCCCAGGCCTATATGCGAATGAAAACTCACACCCAGAAGTGACTCGAACCACCTCCCCAGGAGCAACGCAACTGGTATGTACAAGACGCCTTAAACCACTTGACCATCTCGACCGGACATAATGAGGTGATAGCCGAAGCTATTTGAACCACCTCACCGCCGGCACTCGGATGGTTATCTTGGGCATAGCATTTACCAAATCACCTCATTCTTTGGGGCACACGTGAGGAACACAAATGCGAACAAGCCTGAATGGTCCCCAGGACTATATGCGAATGAAAAACTCACACCCCANATATCAAATAGGTATTGTTTCTGGTGTGGTGCCCATGGGTTCTGTTACAGCCTTCTAAGAAGCTTTTAAGGTCAGGATTGACATTACAATTCAGAGCTTTAAATATATAGAGGACTCATAAGAAGATGTGCAGTGACTTAATATCCAACATATTCATAGATTTGAGTAAGGATACCAAGTGCTGTCTGGGGCCAGAGTTAGATATTGTTCTAATACAAGCTTTGTGTAGGGTAATTAGACAACGTAAATGATTTTGGGTAGTTGAACCCCAAGCACAAATACTATAGCTGAGTGAAGATGAGAGAGTAATAGAGCGTCACCAGGGCAGGGCGAGGTAAATATCTGATCTTAGAAAGAATGCCAACAATTTTAGAAACTTTTTTGCTATATTTAGAATGTGTCCCTAGAAATTCAGCTTGTTATCGATGAGGACACCATCAACCATCAAAGTAAATCAGTAGTAAAGTAACATCAAATTTACTACTGATTTGTATATTGTTTATTCTTACATCCTTATCTTAGATCTCAATCCTCATTTGAGGATTTATTACCAAACAAAATATAGAAAGTTTGTTAGCAGTTAGCCAAAGATAGACTTTATTTAGTTCTTTATTTTGTGTTTTTGGGCCGCGAGTAATTCAAACTCAGTAAATGGTACGTTGCATTCATTTTCCTTATGGAGCATGAGGTCAACGAGCCTTTTTCGATCTCCGTAACTAGCATTTAATCTGGATTGTGTCTGTAAGGAAGATTATAGAAGCTAAAGGTTTTTACCCAAGCATCGACTAACTCGTTTGCTCTGTGTAGAGGGTGAGGCTGTGCTACTTGGCCGATCTTATCGCCTTTGATACACGGGAGACATGTCCTGTCCACGAGGCTAACCATAGCCCGTTCTTCTTGCCCAGCTCCTGTGCCAGGTAAGTTACGGGCTCACCATAGCCCGTGCTACTTGGAACTTGTTCCGAGTAGCTGAATCTATAACAACAACAGCCTTTGATACTTTTAATATCCTTCCATGCCTGACTGAGGGGAAAGGGGGGGTGTGAGAGTTGAGATTGTTAACAAAAGTTTCTCAGCTTGAGCTGTCATGCGCTCCCTCGCCTTGGCTAGGGCTTTCTGAAAGAGCTTCAGCATTGCTGGCGTACGCGTTTCCCTATAAGTCCAACTCTTCTGGCCAGTTCGTTTCAAAGTGCGTAGTTGGGGTCATTGTAATAGGCATGGTGTTCATTACTTTTCAAATCGTTCCGACTATTGGATGGTGCAGGGGGCCGACCTAGAGGGTCAGCGAACATCTGAATGTTCTGTACTAGACCGTCGTTAAATGTCTGAACTGTGGAGGGATCATAAGGGTTGTACCACTCTGACACGTGAGCAACAAAGTCTTCACATCGGGCAGGAGGAACACTGAGCCTTTTGCGTTTAAAAGTTCCACCGGGCAGGATGGTATTTCCGATACATTAAGTAGTCAACATAGGGTGATGATCTGACAACAAATCTGTTACAATAGATGATGTGTACCAGACCTGAGAGACGTTGAAACCAACACAGAGGTCTAGAATGCTTCCACAAATATGCGTAGGTTCAAGGTCGCCCACAATCTGCACATCTTGGTGACTATTTAGTAGCGATAGCAGTTGATTCCCATTCTCGTTACTGAAGCGAGAGCCACCAATGTCCTTGTGTCTTGCATTGTAGTCACCAAGTATGATGGTTGGTTCTGCTTGAGCGAAGGCTGGAAGATCAATATAATTTAACTTTCCTGCTGGCGCATATAGATACATGAGGACAGAGTTGCCCACATAGATCCTCACTCCATGATATTGTTGACCGGCAGTTTGTTTTTCTGACAGAAGTTGATTTGGTAGGGATTGTTTGATGTATAGAATGCAAGAGTTTCTGGATCTGAGGCTGTAAGAAACAAATGAGGGCAATTACAGGGGTGAGGCTCTTGCAGGAATTCTGCACTCTTGGAGACATGCAGTAATTGTTGAATTTATTAGCAATGTCAACGGCTGACAATACTCCACCCAGCTTTACCCTGCATGAGTAACAAGACTGTTGTTGCTGATTTAGGAATGAATCGTAGGATCGGATGCGCCCCGGGTACCAAGCTTTGGGAAACAAAGATGAGAGCAAATAAGTTTTCAGAACTTATTTTCACTTATTGTTATTTACATCTTTTTTGACAAAATTAATTACAATTTTGCCTAATCTGAGGATTTCGATTAAGTCTTATTAAAGTGAGGATAATGCTGGTATTCACTGAATAAATGTATACTGGAAATGTGTACTGGTATTCACTGTCACGCAGGACAGAGGGTCATACACAAGACATTTATGATGTTATCATGAACTTTCATTCTACGAGTGTAAGTACTACGAGTCTCACAAATATTACATCGCCAAACAATGATACAACACCTACAATTATATATCATTCATATGTAGCCATTAAAAGTATCCATTACAAAATTTATCACTGAATCTAGTAAAATATAATACCTTTAGACTCGTAGTCACCCCGGCTGGTAGTGTAAACAAATATTGCATCACGCATGTGTGCCGCGGGTTGAGTTTCTCAAGTTTTCTTGCAAATATTAGGTAGCTTACGCATTGCTGAGTGTTTAAATGTATGTGTAGAAATATCAATATCACAGACCTGTCACAGTGAGTAGGGAATTGAACGATTGGCACAGCTATCAGCAGCTCCATGATCAATTCTCAGCAGCTTCTTGGTCAATTCTCAGCAGCTCCCTGATCAATACTCGGCAGCTCCCTGATCAATACTCAGCAGCTCCCTGATCAATTCTCAGCAGCTCCCTGATCAATACTCAGCAGCTCCCTGATCAATACTCAGCAGCTCCCTGGTCAATTCTCAGCAGCTCCCTGATCAATACTCATTTATTTACGTCCTCTAATTATTCAACACAAAGCTGCTATTAGAATAATATCTAACTCTGCCCCCAGACAGCACTCGGTACCCTTACTCAAATCTTAATATGTTGGATCTTAAGTCACTTAAATCAACTACTGCATGTATGTACATTTCCTGAATAAAAATTTATTTATATGATTATTATTTATTATTATAATTGTTTTAATAAACATAAATTCTTTTGAAGTTAAATGTTAATATTTTGTGTTAATGGTCCACATTTTTTTCCAGATTACATTTTCAAGCATGAGTCTAATGGCCAAAGGAGCGGCTGAAGGGCCAGGTTTCATTGGAATTCGATTTTGTCAAGAGTGCAATAACATGTTATATCCTCGAGAAGACAAGGCAAGTACTGTAGTATATATTACATACATAATTATGAAGAATAATCACAAAAACATGTGATTCGGTTATATGCAAGTGCAGTATCCACTACAAAATTGAAACAATTCAGAATTTTTGCTTCATTTTGCTAGTGGATATAAACCTGAAAAGTTTCATGTTTTGTTAACTCCATTTCATCCACGTAGCCATATTTACATCATTTGTAGTAAAACTGGGTAATATAACTAAAATACAAAATTTTGATACTGCATTAACCTGAGGAGCAGTATGATAATAATTGCACTTATCCCTTAGCAATACATATATGATTTGGCATAAAATAATTTAACATAAGTTTTTATAACTTGCACAAACACTTTCCAATTTTTTTTTTTTTTGCATAATCAATGCTCCAACATTGTCTTAATGATCACAGCATAACTTGAAAAACAAGAGAATCATAATTAATTTTAAAATTGAATATTGAAAACTTCAGATTTTCAATTCAGAATAAAAAATATGAACTATTACCAATTGTTCATTTAATGTTATTATTCCCTCAGAATAGCATATGATCTTCATTTTCATCAAATTAGAATATAGGTTTTCAGTACAGTTTACTGTAAAAAAATTGTCAGTAGTGCATTTGAAACATGCGGCAAATTTAGACCAAAAGTTTATAACTCCAAATGTATAAAGTTTATGAAAAATCCATTCTGAAGGGATTGTAGAACAGACAGCTGAGCACACAATATGTCAAAATAGTGAGAATCGGTCAATAACTGGAATTTAGAAGCCACTCAAAGTTGAAACTCTAGTTTCGGAGATAATTGAAGTCGAAGTTATCATCAATGAATAAAGGTAGTTTTAATTCGTCAATTTAATTGTATATTTAATAAACATAGTTTGGCATTCTTACTCGAATATGTGAAAGTTGTAGGTCAAAATGTGTTAAAATGAAGTCAAGAAAAAATAACCCCAAAAAACACATAATATCGGGATAATTATTATAACTATAATGATTTTGGGTATATATTTATGGTATACTTTATATGAGTAAAGAAGCCCTAATATAGTCCCTAATCATCAAAACAACCTAAAGAGACAGAAAAGAGTTTGAAATCAGAAAAAATCAGTCAAAAAAATTTAAAGTCCCAAGTTTTGCGAGTTGTGACTAATTTATTTGTTGACCAATCTTCATATAGTTAGGGAAACTATATGAAGATAGCATTCTCCAGGATGTAAAGGTTACAACAAAATCGGACAATAAACAAAAGAGAAAAAACTAAAATCTTAAAAAAAATTTCCCCTTAAAAAAATATTTTCGGGACATTGATGAAAGTAACATATATTAACATTGGACAATGTATTTATATGATATATAACAAAATAGAGCATATTAACATAGTTATTCATTATTATTTGTGTTGTTATGTATTACTCAGCAGTGATATAAAAGCACCAACTGCATATACACTTTGTGGACACTTCTTACTACTATTCTTCTTTGAGTGTCGGACAGGTGCTTGCATCTCTTTATTACTGCATAATCCTTCACTTTCAGTTATTAGGAGCTGTTCTTATCAACAAAACGTTCTTATTTTTAAATAATTTGTCTAAAATCAATTTCTGAAAAAAATTTGATGAAAGTTTCACGACACTGAAGCTGATAAGTTGGAGATTTGTTTAACATTTTTAAGTTATTTTTACATAATTCAAATATTTTTTGCTACCAGGCTCCCAATATGCATAGTAATATGCACAGTCTAAGGGTTAAAGGTTAAGGAACAATAGCTTGTCTTGCTTAGAAAGTATCTTTTCGTGTTCTTCAAAACCTTGGTTTTGCAATGAGAATGATAGTAATGTATTTGGGAAAAGAAACATTTGTGCATGCTCTTAATTTATGGATTTGAATCATGCCTTTGGATTAGTTGAGAAAGAATTGCCCTGTAGAATGCTGTAAATGTGTAAGCAGTAGGATAGAGACTGCTTGAGGTATTGAAGGACTATTGACTACTCCGATGGCTTAGGCCTTAGAGAATGTATGATTGTAAGTTAATGAAGAAAGCATGCTAGTGGAGACTTCATCTGCTATCCTGTTCTTTGGTGGAAAATGTTAAACATTATTGGGTTTATTAATAGTTACGAAACAATACATTTTCTTTTATTAACCACTAGTTAGTGCATAAAAGTAATGATTTTTCTATTATGTGTGGTGAAGTGCCATTCAGTCAATTTCTCTGTCAACCAGGTTTTCTATGAATTATTTCAGTTATTTTATTTACTAACAATTTCAATTTGCATTAAATTAGCTGGAACACCGATAAGTTCTTGTTAAATTGATTACTGTATTTTAATTATAATTATTTCTTTTAGGAGAACAAGATATTGCTGTATGCTTGCCGAAACTGTGATTACAAGATGCCAACAGAAAATAATTGCATTTATGTAAATAAGCTCATGCACGAGATCGATGAACTGCGTCACATTAATCCAGAAGTTGTACAGGTAAGAATTTGGATGTTCTCTTCTTGGCATACGATGTTACTACAATGTTTTAGTAATCATTACTATATTTACAGTATTGTATTTTCTGTGTAGGCTTCCCTGCAATAGCTCTCTTAGTTTCAGGGGTCTGATACCATTGTGCCATGGCAAATATGCCAAACTTTTGTGACAAATTTGATCTACCCGGAGCAAGTGCCACTTAACACCAACTTGCCCCTTACATGGGAAAGGGAGAGACTTTCCTATCACCTTCCATCCAATGGTGATTGTCACAAAACAGTGGTTTGGCCTAGTTAATGATTGTTTACAGAGTTAGTCAGCATTGCAAATGTTATATATATGCAGTTTATTTTAGTGTGCTCTACCTTTCTGGTGGTTGTTTCTCTATGCTACTGTGATAATCCTAGATACCAGGACTCCCCCCCCCCCCTTTTTCTATTGAGGAACCAGATATTGGTACTGGTTTCCAGTAGCCATTCATGTGAATCGATAGAGCCTTGTACAGTACTGAAGGTTAGACAAGTGTCAAGGTGGGTAGCTTGGGGAGTTACCAAGGGACCCACAAGAAAGATACATTCCATTCCATTCAAAGCTAATTTTTTCTTTTTTTAAAGGACCCGACACTACCTCGCACTGACGACCATCCTTGCCCTCGATGTAATACACGTGATGCGGTATTCTTCCAAGCACAAACCAGGAGAGCTGAAGATGAGATGAGACTGTATTATGTGTGTTGCAACACAGAGTGTACACACCGCTGGACTGAGTGAATTTCTGATTCTTTAGGAGTATTCATGTTGCACACAGCTTTCTTGGTGAATAAACTAATTAATTATAGGATATGAAGTTTCTACTCTATTTGGAAGAGTAAATAGTTTGATTTAATTTATGGATTTTTGCCATGGTAGATATGTATAGCTGTAGGACCATAACTTCTGATTGGAAAAATTGCTGAGGAGCTTCTGTTTACCCTTGCTTTGGTTTACTCTAACCAAAAACTTTCCAAATTGGTTTCAAGGCCTTATTGAGTTTAATATTTACCAGAATACCATTTTGTTTTACCAGAATAAGAAAACTTACCAGAATATTTTTTTAATGACTTCAGTTTACTTAATTAGTTTGCTAACTATCCACTGTGTCAGATATGAGTCAGTATCTGGATAATGTGCCAATATCTGGATAATGTGCTAGACAAATGAATGGAAATTAAATAACAACCCTCTCGTGGTTGTTTCAGGACCGTCATCTTATGCCTAACACTGTCGCCTCCTATTGTGCGGCGCTGGCGGAGCCGCTTCAGCTTGCTTTCGGTATCGATGTCACGTCTGCGCCGTTTCGCAAGCTGTCTCATGCTTTGTTTCACCTCCGGCCTGCTCATGCGCCGCCTGAGCCGTCCTGGTCTTTGGACAGGGTGCTCGCTTTCCTTTCGTCTCCTCGTTTTGTTGTGCCCCTTCGGTCCAGGATTGTTTTTTCCAAGGCTCTTTTCTTGTTGGCTTTGGCCTCTGGGGGTCGGGTCGGGGAGCTTCATGCTATCCTCCGGCGCAGGGGCTTCTGCTCTTTTGGTCGTGGTGGTAGTTTTGTTCGCTTGCAGCCGTCTCCTTTTTTGGCAAAGAATGAGACTGCTGCGTTCCGGAGGGGTCCGTGGGTGGTTGATGCTTGGTTGGTCAGGCCGGGGGTGCATCATGTTTTGTGTCTGGTTGAGGCGCTTCGCCGTTATTTGCGCGCCACGGCTTCTGTGTCCGGGGACGCGCTCTGGGTTGATCCGGTTTTCCCTTCTTCCCTGTTCGTGGGTGCGGGTCTCTCAGGTCGTCCGCAGGGTTATTAAGTCCAGCCAGCATGCGGTCTATCCCCATGCCCATGACGTTCGTCAATGTTCCTGGGCCCCGGCGGGCCTGTGTTGCTTTGGGTCGGCGGTTGCAGCCAGTTGTCTCGGCTTCAAGTGAGGGAGTGAGCGACGACCGCCTCCCGGGTAAGTCCCTCTTTTTTCCGTCTGTGGGTAGTTAGCTCCGGGGACGACGGGGCTCCCCCCAGAAAACCAGTGTTGAATGTAATGAAACGCCATTTTCTGGGTGAGTCCCGGAGGCTCCCCGGCATCCCTCCCTCCCTTCGTCGGCGGGTTTTTTCGCGTTTTGACATCCAGCCTCAAGTACTGAGGTGTGGGTAGCCGGCGCGGAGGGTCTGGGGCTCCCCTTCCCCCTCCCGGGGAGGGGGGAGCTGCGCAGACAGCGGCCGGCAGCGTGTGACGTCACACTAGTTTGCTCGTTTTTCTTTGGGGAGTTCTATCCACTAGTTCGGCTTTTGGTAGCAATTTTAACCAGAATAGGGGTTTGTTTGGGGCGCTTACCTTTCTGGGTGCCTGTCCCGGTCGATGGCAGACATAGAATGCTTCCACACGGGGGCTTCTATAGGCCATTGCTCCCCTTGCCTCTCTGAGGGGGCCCGGTTCTGGCCGTGGTTCCCGGTAGGCCTAAGAACTCCATACACATGACTGATGCCAAAGTCTGACATTAGCATATCAGCCTGGGATAGCTCCGGGGAGCCTCCGGGACCCCCAGAAAATGGCGTTTCATTACATTCAACGCTGGTTTTTCTGTAAATTTGCTGGAATCTATGAGAGATAAAGTATTTTAATTTAGGCTCCAGATTCTAAATGCACAAAAAATATTTGCTCGTGAAGCTGGGAGATTCTACCTCCCAGGAACTCAAGGCTGAACATTTTCTGATACAGTAACCTATCCAATATCTAACTTGTGTGTAAGTTTGGCATGTAAGGATAAAGAAATTACAAATGAACTTAAAATTTGCAAAATCACTTTAATGTTCAACACCTCATCAGAGGCCTTTGTATAGTCTCTGATGATGTCTTTCTTACATGTGTACTAGCTTATGTTTACTGATTTTTGTGCACTGGCAAGGAATTTCTAATGGATACTAAACTGAAGTCATGGTGCAACATAGTTGTGTAAATTTGACTTGCTATTTTTATAATTGTGTAACTCCTTCACTCTATGGAGTGATGACCTGAATTCTATTGATTCAGTAAACAAGAGATGCTCTATATGGACTGAATAATAAATACATTTATATTAGTGGTTTATTATAATTAACCCTATTTTCAATTTATGGTCTGTGGAGGCATTTGTTCAGATACACTGTATCATAATTGAGAATGAAAGGATTTAAAGCACCCTGTGGTTGGCATACGTATTGTTCCTTTACTAATCACTCTTGTGCACACAGCAGCATGGATGTATAATGATTTTTGGATCATGTTTCAGGGCAGTGCTTCTCAACCTTTTCCAACATTATTCACATGAAATTTATTTGGGAGGAGCCTTTTGGAGTCTCCTCCAATAAAAGCATGAAAGTAGAAGATACAGGCAGCTTCTACTGTTGGGGTGCATCTATCGAGGGCTGGGGTTGTTGTTGTGAAATCGTTGGAACAAGTGGTTGGCGGTGTTTGTCTGGGTTTGGGTTTGGGGGAATTGATATGGAGGAAGGAGGTAATAAAAGTATGTGTTTGTGGGAGAAACAAATTGGCAAAATGATCAGGGAAAGAGAAGGGCCTCAAAAAAAATTCACTTTGGGTATATGACACTAACAGTAGAAGTCTGGGAAACAAAATTAACGATTTAAATGTTCTTGTCTGCACAGAAAAAATTGATATTATTGTACTTACCGCTATTTTTTATTTTACCGCTAATTTTTGATACAGTGCCACATGAAAGACTAATTAAAAAAATAGAGGCTCATGGTATTGGGGTGCTATATTAAGTTGGATTAGGGCGTGGCTATTCCAAGGAAAGAGAGAGTTAGTATAAATGGGGTTAAGTCAGAGTGGGATAATGTTGTTAGTGGAGTGCCTCGTGGATGAATGTAGAAAAAAGAGAGAACTATTAGCTGAATATCAAATACAGTACTGTAAATGGATTTAAACTATTTCACAAAGATAGATATATTTGACAAGGAGGGGGAGTAACCATATATGTTAGAGAAAATTTGAAATGTAGTCTGCTAACTATCCAGTGTCAGATATGTCTCAAAGAGGGAATCAAAACTGAGCCACATACAGAAACTATTTGGATAGAATTAAAAGAAAGAGCAATAATCTTATAATCTGAGTTATATACAAGCCACCAACTTAAACAGGATGGAAGCAAAGCACCTATGGGATGAAATATCTAGAACAACTAGTCTAGCAGTATTGTGTCATGGATGACTAATTTTAGTGGAATAAATTGGTTTTAACAGACACAGGGAATAATGAAGCAGAAGATTTTCTAGAATTAATTGACGATTGTTCTCTTAGCCAACACATTACGGAACCACCGCGGGAAAATAATAATTTAGATTTAGTGTTAACTAACAGGGAAACACAAATTAATGACATTGAATAGGAGTGAGCTAGGGAACAGTGATCACAAGAAATCAAATTTAGCATAGAATGGAATAGATCTGTAGGAGAAAATTCTGTTAAAATGCCAGATTTTCAAAAGCTGATTTCAATAGCCTAAGAAAACTTTTGGGTTAAATAGATTGGAAAGTCTTGGGCATGGGGGGTGGGCCGTCTGGGAGCGAGATGTAACCCAGCTATAGGTGACGTAAAGGGGATTTCGATGTGGATTTAAAATATAACTTATTTAAAAATATTCTAAGCAAAGCACAGGAACGTAGTATCTTTCTTCTTGAGGTTATCTGAGATGATTCGGGGCTTTAGTGTCCCCGCGGCCCGGTCCTCGACCAGGCCTCCACCCCAGGAAGCAGCCCGTGACAGCTGACTAACACCAGGTACCTATTTTACTGCTAGGTAACAGGGGCATAGGGTGAAAGAAACTCTGCCCATTGTTTCTCGCCGGCGCCTGGGATCGAACCCAGGACCACAGGATCACAAGTCCAGCGTGTTGTCCAGCGTGCTGTCCGCTCGGCCGACCGCCTCCCTGGTATAGTATACCATACAAATTGATAGATCGAATACTAATGACCCAAAGTGGATAACAAATGATCTGAAGAACCTTATAGGTAAAACAAGAGCATGGTACAAAAGGATTAAGAATGGGGAAGTCAGTTTAGAACTGGAATTCGTACAACTGGTTAGAAATGTTAAAAAAAGAGAGAAGGAAAGCAAAAAGAAACTATGAAGTTCGCATAGCAGGGCAAGCAAAGACAAATCATAAAGGGGTTTTTTCAGTTATATGGAACAAAGACTATGGAAAGGATAGGTCCATTAAAACTGAGACAGGTCTAATAACGGATAATGATGAGGAAATGACTAGTATTTTTATAAATATTTTATATCTGTATTTACTAAAGTAATTAATTATCAAAAGAAGGCACCAAACCGGGAAGGCTATGTAGCACCATCAAATGCGTAGAATAATTAGAGGGCACTAAATATCATCAAGGATGCCAATACGAGAACAGAAATGCATAAGGCGGACGATATCAAAAGTATTCGATTCATCTAGAATTCTATTGAGGGACAAGTGACCGCGAGGGACGGTTGGAAAGCAAGACACACGCTCGTCCTGGAAGTCAGGACATTCAACAAGGATATGTACGATGGTAAGAGGGACAATAAGGAGCTGGGCGGCACTCCAATAAGCGTCTGCGAGTTAAGCGAGTATGGCTGAGATGCAACCTCGCTAGAGCTGTTTCCCACCGCTGGTTACAGTGGCAGGAGGAAGGCCACGGGGACACACAATACTGAAGAGTATGCAGTTTGTTACCAACAACAGATGACCAACGGCCTTGCCAACGGGGCAAGGATGGAGGAATGAATAACCGGGTAAAAGTCGGAAAACGGAATACCTTTACGGGAAATGGGACAAGAGCTGATAGCCTCTCTATCAACAGCATCTGCATGCTCATTTAAAGAAACAAGAATATGGCTTGGAACCCAGCAAAACTACGGATTTAAATTTACTAGTGATAAGAAAATTTACTAGAGATAAGAAACAGCCGATGTTGAATCTCGACGACTACCGGATGAACAGGATTAAAGGACCTGACAGCCACAAGGGCACTACGAGAGTCAACTACAATCACAAAGGAGGATTGACAATGAGAAAGCAGGAAACGGAGAGCATAGAGAATAGCATAAAGTTCCGCTGTGAAGATGCTAGTCTCCGAAGGGGGGCGATATATATAAGTTCGGTCAGGAAAAACAACGGAGTAGCCCACACCGCCTGCAAACTTAGACCCATCGGTGAAGATGGAAACGGAGAAGTAGATGCAACGGATGGAAACCGTTTGAAGTAGCAATGAACAGAAAGAAACGGAGAAAGGTACACATGGGTTGGTACGTGACTGTTTCCAGCAAGAACCTGCTGCAGGATAACAATCAGAAGCACCAGGGGAAACAGTGTGAAGAAAAGTGCTCAAGAAAAAAACGCTTCAGAATCGTAGGAGTAAAAGCTTTAGTAACGTGGGTCAAGGATGTACAAAACTTCGGAAGGGGGGCCCTCCAAGGGGGCAAGGAAGGAACAATATGAGAAAGACGAATGGAAAGAGTCCTGTAAGCGAGATAGCCGGACAGAAAGAGGGAGGTGGTGAAGAGGAACAGGAACTACAGGAGGGGTGAAAGTCAAGGCATGACAGATGCGAGAGGAAGGATGTTGCAAGGACTGTGCCAGATAGCGAAGACAGTAGCGATCACGGTGGTCCTGGAGAGATAGGAAGCCAGTGTCAACATGCAAGCTAAGGACGGGAGTCGAACGAAAGGCACCAGAGCTGAGGCGCAACCCAGCACGATGCAAAGTATCAAGACGGCGAAGAGCAGAAGGAGAAGCGGACGAGTAAGCAGGGCAACCATAATCGAGTTTAGACAGGACGAGTTAGGAATGTAAAGAGAGGAGCGTACGCCTATCCGCCCCCAAACTTCTACTCTGTATCTATCATACTATCTTTCTTATCTGTATCTATCATACTATCTTTCTTATCTGTAGCTATCATACTATCTTTCATATCTGTATCTATCATACTATCTTCTTACAATACCAGAAGGAGGGCCTTGCTCTCCTTCTGGTATTGTATCATACTATCTTTCTTACAATACTATCATACTATCTTTCTTACAATACCAGAAGGAGGGCCTTGCCCTCCTTTGGTATTGTAAGAAAGATAGTATGAGGCTACAAGATGACTAGATAAACTGAAAGAATGGTCCAACAAATGGCTGCTAAAGTTCAACCGAAGTAAATTTAAGGAGATGAAACTAAGTGGAGGAAATAGGAGGCCAAGCACTGGATACAGAATGGGAGATGAAGTCCTTCACGAAGCGGACAGAGAGAAAGACCTAGGAGTTGATATCACACCAAACCTGTCTCCTGAAGGCCACAGCAATAGAATAACATCGGCGGCGTATTCGATGCTGGCTAACATTAGAATGCCTTCAGAAACCTGTGTAGGAATCCTTCAGAACCTTGTATACCACATATGTAAGACCAATCCTTGAGTATGCGGACCCCAGCATTGAGCCCGTACCTTGTCGACGAAGCTGGAAAAAGTTCAGAGGTTTGCCTCTAGGCTAGTCCCAGAACTACGAGGCATGAGTTATGAGGAAAGGAACTGCACCTCACGTCGCTGGAAGACAGACGAGCTCGGGGAGGCATGGTCACCACATACAAAATTCTCAAGGGAATTGAATAGACAGGGTAGACAAGGATGGACTATTGAACACGGGTGGCACAAGGGGACACAGGTGGAAGCTGAGTACACAAATGAGCACAGAGACATTAGAAAGAACTTTTTCAGTGTCAGAGTGGTTAGTAAATGGAATGCATTAGGAAATGATGTGGTGGAGGCAGACTCCATACACAGTTCAAATGTAGATATGATGGAGCTCGAGCAGCTCAGGAATCTGTACACCAGTAGATTAACGGTTGAGAGGCGAGACCAAAGAGCCAAAACTCAACCCCGCAAGCAAAACTAGGTGAGTACAGCTTGTGCAGGTCGGGGTCCACACCACTTAATAATGATGAATAAAATAAGTAGCTGCAGTTATTTTGCGACAAATCAACATATCAGTGACCATCAATGCTAGTGTGATGTTCATAGCATATCTTGAGGTTATCTTGAGATGATTTCGGGGCTTTTAATGTCCCCGCGGCCCGGTCCTCGACCAGGACCTCGACCTCCACCCCCAGGAAGCAGCCCGTGACAGCTGACTAACACCCAGGTACCTATTTTACTGCTAGGTAACGGGCATAGGGTGAAAGAAACTGCCCATTGTTTCTCTCCGGCGCCCGGGATCGAACCGGGACCACAGGATCACAAGTCCAGTGTGCTGTCCGCTCGGCCGACCGGCTCCCTCCATGAGCATGAGGCAAGAGAGAGAATACTCAACCATTGTCATGTGCATCTACGCATCATGAGGCGGCCTCATGTTCGTTTACAATGTAACCTTGTGGAAAGAGATTCATATTCAGGATTTAGGGACAGGAATGTGATAATAATAGGAGTTCTGTGGTTAGTCTTAACGATATACATTGTACACTGGAAACATTTTCTGGGGGAAACTCCGTCGGCTCCCTGAAGCTATTACGGCGATTAAGTGCCATATTACTAGGTGTCAACAGTCGTAGAGTTCTACTGACCTACAGTGGACCAAGAGTCAGAACTTGGTCCCCTCTAAAGAGTCGCAGAAGCGATGGCCTATGAACACTTCACATTTAAAGTTTATTATCTTTGCCACCACCCAAGGGAAGGGCACCCAGAAAGATAGGTGATCAAAAACAGACTACTGCATGGTTAAAAACAAGACCACAGCCCCAAAAGTGCCAAAAGAACTCCACAACAATGAAAGTAATCCAAATTTTGTGAAACTACTCCCCGCTAGCTTGCCCCACCCAGGGCAGGATTATCCTGCCCTGGGTGTTCCCGCCCTTGCCTGGCGGGAGGCGGGAGCCGGCCCGGGTCAGCTGGCCCATCCCCAGTTACATAGTGATGTTTGTGCCCGACAGTCCCCAGGTGTGCTCATCCCCAGGAGAGCACGTCCCCAGGTGTGCTCCAGGCCCCCATCCCTAGGTGAATTCCAGTATCTCTATCTATGGGCTAGTTTCACAATCCCAGTCCTGACTGTTCATCAGGACAGGCCCCATTTCCTAATGGGCCCCTGGGTCCCATTCCTGAATGGGTTTCAGGGATCCATCCGTTGGTGGGCTTCAGGTCCCCATCCGTTGGTGGGCTTCATCCCCATCATTCATTCATCTTCACGCCTATCCATGGGCGAGTTCCATTCCCTGGGTGGGCAACAGTGCCCCTTCCCCAAGTGGGGTTTACAGTGTACTGGACCCATCGTTAGGTCACTGCACACATAAGAACTCGTAGCCTCTTTCATCAGTCGTGGATGCCTTTGTCTATTATGTATGCAGAAACTTTACCATTTCTGATGAGTGGTATGCAAACGATGTTGAAACAGTCGTTGGTTCATTTAATAATGCAAATTCTGACTTATTTTTTCCCACTGTCTGATCTGGCCATTTAACAATCTGCCACAACGTATTTTTGATTTAGTCAAGACGAACCGAGGGTTTGGAACATTTTCATGCACGGGAATTTTCTGCTATTTTTTTGTTTAACATGATACATGACTTTGTTTGGAGTGAATGATGTAATTCATATTACTTAACAGAATCATTTGGGACAGTGAGGCTTGTATTCTCTCATAGTCATCACGAGCAAGGCAGGCTGATCCGGTACCTTCGTCAAGCTCCTTCACGGAAGCCTAGAATGTTGTTCCAATGACATTTGTTTATATCTGTTGACACAAGGCTCAAGTCATAGTCGTAGGGTGTGAAACATGCGACCCGCAACGTATTCGTTACTTCTACTGCACTCTGAGCATCCATTAACACAGTTTAAGCTAAACATTCAGCAAATATATTAAGAAATTACTCAGTTTTATCTGTTGTAGTCACTCAAAGAGAGGTGCTAGTAGGGAACTAAATTTATTTCCCAAGTTCTTGCTCGTGAAGTTTAGAAATTTCTGAAAACCTTTTCAATCGAGACCACAGGTATTTGTCTTCAACAATATTCCCATAGAAATTTATCAAAATTTATCACTGTTTCCCCCCTTCCCTTGGGCTGCCGGTGTGTGTGTTTACTCACCCACCTATTTGTGCTTGCGGGGGTTGAACTCTGGCTCTTTGGTCCCGCCTCTCAACCGTCAATCAACAGGTGTACAGGTTCCTGAGCCTATTGGGCTCTATTATATCTACACTTGAAACTGTGTATGGAGTCAGCCTCCACCACATCACTTCCTAATGCATTCCATTTGCCAACCACTCTGACACCAAATAAAATCTTTCTAATATCTCTGTGGCTCATTTGGGTTCTCAATTTCCACCTGTGTCCCTAGTGCGTGTGCCCCTTGTGCGTTGTGTGGCTGGCGGCCAGTCTACACACTTCCAGGGAACCACCTGATTGTTATTGATTTATTTAGCAAAGGCATCTTCCGACCTTTTCGACGTCCTCCACCTTCTTCTACACCATTCTCTTCTTCACCCTCTACTACATACTCCAACCACTTCTACACCCTCCACCCTCTTCTTCATCTTCCACCCTGTTCAACTCCCCTACCTCTGATACACTCACAATTCCCCTACACCCACACACAAACTATACCCTTACATATGACCCACCACCTTTTCTACACCTCATCTTCCCTACAACTCTGCTACATGTATCACCACTACCTCATACGTGGCTGACGGGCTCACCATAGCCCGTGCTACTGGAACTTCTTGTTCTGAGTAGCTGAATCTAAACAACAACAACAACAATCATACGTGGCTCCCCCTCCTCTTCTACACGTGGTTTCCACTCCTCTCCTTCAGGGGGCACCTCCCCTCTTCCACACAAGAAACCATACAGGGCACCCCCTTCATCTTCTGCATTTGACTTCACCCTACACGGGAAACCCTCGACATCTAAACTGAACGGCCCCCTTCCACCCCCCCCAAAAAAAGGGAAACCCCACCTCTCCTCCACTGGACTCGCCCACACATGGCACCCCCACCACACGGGCTACCCCTGCCCTCACGCCCTCCACCGAGAAGCTGTGGGCGTGCGGGCCCGTCTGAGCCCTCACTCAAACACCCACCGCACTACAAATGTGTCAGGGCTCTCTCCTCTGGAGTTGTTCTAGGGGATAAGCAAACTTTCACTCTTGGAGCTTCGTTTCCAAAGGAAAAATGTGTTCAAATAAGAATTTCGGCGTTTGAATTTGTTTTTCTTCTGTGCCGCTAGTTTTTATTTTATTTCTTTATTTATATATACAAGAGTTCTTACAGTCTTGTACAGCCATTAGCACGCATAGCGTTTCGGGCAGGTCCTTAATGCTAATTTTCATACACACACACACCAGGAAGCAGCCCGTAGCAGCTACATACATTAATATATATATATATATATATTATATATATATATATATATATATATATATATATATATATATATATATATATATATATATATATGCGAACAAGCCTGAATGGTCCCCAGGACTATATGCGAATGAAACTCACACCCCACATACCAGTTGTACATACCAGTTGCGTTGCTCCTGGGAGTATGGGTTCGAGTCACTTCTGGGGTGTGAGTTTTCATTGGCCTCCGAATGCATGATAGAGCTGATAAGTTAGCCAAAGAATCTGCCTTTAAAGGAGCCGTTGAGTGTAACCTTGGATTGTCAATGAGCAATCTGAGAGCAGAAGTACACCGAGAACTTCAACAAGATCTTGTAGATCTGAGGCAAAGTGAAATTGACACCAGTAATTCCATCTATCATCATACTATCATGCAAGAGGAGCCACACATCTATGGATCATCCAATAAAATCAGCAGACTTCTAGATGTTACTGCTGCTCGGCTTAGACTCGGTTACAAGTATCTCTGGGAATTCTCATTATCTGCCGATGTAGACCTGACCAAATGTAAACTGTGTCAACAAAATTTTTCGCACACCCTCCGTCACTATGTGATGGAGTGCGAAAAGATACGTGAATTTAGAGACAATTCTATAACCAATGTTCCAGCTATGTGTAAATATTTCATTCAAAATGATCTGCTACCAGAAATTTTAGCCAAATTTCCCCAGTTTGCTAACTGTAGGTAGTAACTGAGTGATTGTAACCTATCCACCGCTGCCCACTGGATGGGAGGCGGTGTGCAGGACAAACATATAAATTTTGACACTAGCTCTCCACATATGTCAGTTGCTTAATTTAGAACCTGTACTTGAGGTCGATCTCGAACCCATTGTTGATGTGACGACTTATATTGAATTTTGTAACTAGCTCATCAAGATTGTAACTTGCTTAGCTAAATGAATTGTGGGGTTCAGTCCCTGAGCCCATTATGTGCCTCTGTAACCCTTTCCACTACCGCCCACAATATGGGTATGGGGTGCATAATAAATGAACTAAACTAAAAAAAAACTGACTCAAAGTATCTCCACTGAACTGAGGCTGCATTGTTTCGTGGTCACTAACGTCTTCGATCGAAGAACAAGGCAAACACGGCTCAGCGGTAGTATGACGCAAGAGCTATTGTCGTGTACCTGATACACGTGTGGTTTAGGCCCCACAGGCGAGTGAGGAGGGGACGCTTGAGGCCTGATCAACAGCCTCCCCTCGCTGGTCAGCAACACAGCTACAAATGCCACTTGTAATTCACCAGTGCAGGTGATAACCAAGTTTCAGACACACCTGGTGTGTATGTGTGTGTCCCAGATTGGTTATTAGGCTTCGTAACTGTCGGAGGTACAATTACACCCCCGATAACGAGTGCAAACGCAGGGGAGGACCCTCAGACGTCCGTCCCCTACGCTGCCTATGACACGACTGAAAAAAGCCACTCACACTCATCGTTTCGGGCGGGTATGTCCCTCATTATGCCCATTCACCACTTATACACTTCAACCATCTATACTTCCGTTATTATTATAATCAATTGTTTTATCATTATTCTCCCCGCTGGCCAATACGTTTACTGAGTTTGTCATTGTATTTAATGCAGTCAAAGTGAGACGGGTCTTTGCCTTCAGTTTGCTCGTTGTTGTATGCGGCACAGAAGGCGGCCGATGTAACACGGGGGGGGGGGGGGGTTCTCAAAGTGCTCTTTACCCCCTCTCTCTCTCTGCCCGTATTCTTACGTTTGTTCTCTACCAAGGGACCTCAAAACTTTTACTTTTAGCCGACCCCACGCCACTTGGTCTTAAGACGATTGACCGACTTAAGATTCTACAACCCGTATGACGTGGAATAGGCTTCTAGCAAAGCTCTAGAATCGCCTTTGCCGCCACCACTAGACCAGTAACACTGAGCAATGATCGAGGTCTGGATCGATCATGCTAATCAATCAATCTTGGGGCTTGATCCCCACCAGTAACATATGACCTTGGATCTTAAGTGTGGAATTAATTAAAAATCACGGGAATGATAATTCTGATTTGGTGTTAGAATCGGCGCCCAATTCAACTCGGCCTCGTGGGGACCACGTGACAAGGACAAATTCACAAAAATACACAAAAATGGAAATAATGAAAATGCACATTACTAACTAAATGGTTTATTCAAAAACTAAAAATCAAAAAATAGATCACTCCCTAAACTGAACACTCCCTGACTGGCGATGAGTTGACCTATCCCTATAAAAACTCATAGCAACTATACCTCTATGTTGACCAGCTCAGATGTTGGTGCTGGTCTCGGGGCCAATGATGGAAGGCCACCTTGCCCGAGTCGCTCCTGAAACCACACTGTTCCTGCTCGTCTGGTGTTCCCCAGACCAGAGCATTGTATTGTTTTGCCTAGTTTCTAAGTACTAGCAAAGCTTGAGTTTAACAAGTAACCTCTGTTGCACTGAATGATCCAAATTGGTTGAATTATTTTAACTGAAGTTAAATTACACAAGCATCTTAAGGAAGAGCTATTCCCGATTACAAAATGGCTATTTGACCTTTGAGAAATTGAGGACATGGAAACTGGTGACCTGTGACCGCCAGGTCATCCAAATCCTTCCACGCAGAAGTCTAGTCACGGCTCGTGACATCACTGATGGTGACTTAACTCAAAATCCTAATAATTGGAATACTTTTGATATTGTAACCAGTAATATTATACAATACAACTTTAATACAAAATGAATGGGGGCTAATTTCTCTAAGTGAATGATTCATTATACGAAACTTGTGAACAAAGACGCCAGCCATTTTGTGACACAGACATTCCCCAGGGGAATGCGCGTTGCTGGGGTCAGGTCCCTACACGAGACTTCTAGAACCTTCTGGATCATATCTACAGCAGCTAGTTTTGTTACACCGAGATGTCAAGACAAGTACAGTGATATAGCAGTTTGAGATCCCTCACATTTTATTGATATTGTCCTGTGTGCTCATTGTAATAATGTTTGAGCACTGCAGTTAGCTGAGTAATAGTTTCCCAACGTTGTTAATTGGTCTTTTTTTTTTTTTAGATATATACAAGAGTTGTTACATTCTTGTACAGCCACTAGTACGCGTAGCGTTTCGGGCAGGTCCCTGGAATACGATCCCCGCCGCGAAGAATCGTTTTTTTTTCTTAGCTAATACTTAGCTCATTAAAATGGCTTTACAAGACATATAAGCAGTTCTGCCTCATTGAGTTGTTTCTTTAATTACTGATTAGCAGGCTGGCACCGAGCGGTTCTTGATCACCAGCTTTTGATATCCTTTCAAACCGTAGGCCTCTTACTGCCACTCGTTCAAGTTCAAGTACGTTTATTGAGACACTAAAATAATTCATCTCAAAGGGATAGAGTACCTGAGGCTATTTCAACCTTCCTCTACTACAAGTCCCTCAAAGGGTGCACAAATCCAGTGAGTACAAATCCACAGAACAAGACACATTTTTGCATGGCAGGTTAATATAGTAAACACAGCATATAAGTGTTACACTCCTGGGGCAAAGTACCTGTAGCTCCTGAGTATTCTATTATACCTTTATCACACATTCAAATAGTGCCACTCGTGTAGCACCATTGATGCTAAATGCTCCAGCACAGCTTATTGGCATTCCCAGATATATTTAGTACGGCGTGAATATCTCGTGACACAGACGGTACTAAAGTCTTCCTGTCTTGGTGCCTTTTGTTGACAATTACTCGCTCGCTTGCACATTGCAAAAGTAGTAGCAATAGATACTATAATTTTTTGGGGAAGGATAGAAATTAAGGGCAGTGAAAATACTCATTTCGTCAATATTTATTCAAAAAATGTCTTCACTCATAACACAACACTTAATGCGTAATCTTTGTCCATGTAAGCTTTAAACAGATGTCAAGAGGTAACTATTTTCAGAAGGAAAAATATACATTAATCTATTATAACATTCTGTATTTATTTTCATACAAAAACTCGCTAAAAATCCATGTGATAATATGGATATAAGTTGGTATGATACTCTTGTATTATACAAGCTGTAAATATAATAATGGAACAAAATTAATTATTTCTGCGATTTTGTTCCTTGTCTATATAATAAATATTACCATCTCTGTCTCCAGAGTTGTGATGACAAGCTTAAAGATGTTACTGCCACAGCTTTATATACACTGGCAGGCATACACTCATACACCAGCCCACACACATGCACCAGCACACACTCACCCACACATTTACAACACGTTCAGTCACCAGTAACCAGAAAAATAAGTATAATTATTTTCAACTGGCTCCGCCTCGATAAAATACGAGCCTAAAATTTCCCTGTGACAAGCTTTAGTAATCAGGGTGAATTTCTGCACCAGGCATCATGGGAAGGGTAGCAATTATGGTCGCCACTAAAACATTGCCTTGGTGAGGTGGTGCAAGGCTGCATCCAGCTGTATGCTTTACTGATAGCTGTATAAAGTAAATAAAAAAAATCATAATAGCCTAGCCAAGAGACGTGTGACAGTATCCGGCACCAAGATTGTCAAGACGTGTGTGTTTGTCACACCAAGCGTAGCCATATGTACACATCACTTTGCAGTGATTGGCGGCCTTTTAAAATTTAATAATGGGGTTGTTAAATACATTCAAGCTCATGCATACATTCATACACGGGGAAAACCATATACACGCACGCATGCATGCGCGCGCGCGCACACACTTTCTAAGGCATACATATCAGCAAGTTTTTAACTTTCCTAAAGCTCGAGAAAACCCATTAAGGGTCAATGCACCAAAAACTTGGCATCCCTGGAGCCCTGCAAGGGATGCTGGGAATATTATGTACATACTACCTCCTCTCTTCTTCTGAAGATTCCCAAGATTCTCCATTCATTGCTTGCCCCTTCATGTTGGTGACACTCTTCTCAGGGGCGTGGAAACCACAAGTAATTATTGAAGCCCTTTTAACACCATCAGGAACCTGTCTGAAATTGTGATATATTTAAAATAAAATGCATCATGTTTGATAGTCATCATATCACTCTTTAAAGTCATAACCTGCTTCACAGGTGTTGGATTGTTCAAGACGTCGTTAGGAGGCGTCTGAAATGTTTGATTTCTCTAGGCACAATCTGTTTTGTCAGTTATTGGATCCTTCTTGTCGCCAGCTGGATCAGTCTGTGAATAACGAGGTCTCCCCATATACCTTCAGCGTGTGTAGGCTTTCTTTATGCCACACGAACCTGTAGGAGGCTCCGTTACGCCACACGAACCTGTAGGAGGCTCCGTTACGCCACACGAACCTGTAGGAGGCTCCGTTACACCACACGAACCTGTAGGAGGCTCCGTTACACCACACGAACCTGTAGGAGGCTCCGTTACGCCACACGAACCTGTAGGAGGCTCCGTTACGCCACACGAACCTGTAGGAGGCTCCGTTACGCTACAGGAACTTGTAGGAGGTTTCCTTACGCCACACGATCCTGTTTTAGGTTCCCCCTTGTGTCACAGGAACCTGAAGTAAGCTCCTTTACGCCACCTGTAGGAGTGTACCAAACTCACGGTGGAGGATAAGAATTCCCGCCAGGCTGCTGCTGCTCGGCTTTATCTCGTTCAATAAATGGAAAACATCTCTGTACATATGTTATATAATGCTACTAATAATATATATATACATGATGAGACAGACAAGGCGATATATCTCCATAGTTTTATCTACACAGTACATAAATTGGTTAGTCATTGGATATGGCTGAATACGGATTAACTTTTTTTTTTTTTTCATTTTTTTTTGTGGCCTTTTATTTACATTGTTGATTCCCGCTGAGCGGCCACGGTCGCTTGCACCTCGCTGCCACAATTCCCAACCCGTCTTCGTAAATTCGTATAGTCAATATTGACTTATTAAATACGTGCATAGGTGACATACTAAACATAATAGTTTACCTTGAAAAGCTTCATAGAAAACCCCGACCTTACCTAACCTTGTTAGTATGTTAAGATAAGCATCTTATAACTTCGTAATTACAATTGTTACTTAACCTATTATAGATATAGGTTAAGTAATAATTGTAATTACGAAGCAATAAGAAGCAATTACAATTGTTACTTAACCTATTATAGGTATAGGTTAAGTAATAATTGTAATTACGAAGCAATAAGATGCTTATCTTAACATACTAACAAGGTTAGGTAAGGTCGGTGTTTTCTATGAAACTTTTCAAGGTAAACTATTGTGTTCAGTATATCACCTATGCTTGTATTTAATAAGTCAATATTGACTATACGAATTTGCAAGGACGGGTTGTACAATCACATGTATAATCAAGGAGCACATTAGCCCCGGGGTAAGGAACACCACACACACACACACACACACACACACACACACACACACACACACACACACACAGGAGCAATATAATACAAGCCAACACACTGTCCTGGTACATTTGTCAACGCACCTAGCCAGCAGTTCCATTCACCTGTTGCACCTATCGTTTTCGTAAAGAATAAAGCTATCAATAAACCCATGAATCTTTGTCGAGTATATGTGTATATTTGAGTCTGTCTTTGTCAGTTTTGTTCATGTTGGGGTAAATAAATAACTCGCGTTATTTATCTCTGCACGTGTTTACAGTAATCTTCAAAAGTTTGGGCTTGTAAAGGAGAACCCATCAATAGGTTATGTCCGTCCAAGCTGGGGCCAACCTCAAAGACGCATTCATCAGTTTTAATGGACTGAATATCCGAAAAAACGGTATTTACTCATAATATTGTTATAGATTTAAATTTTCAGTATAATTAAAGCTATTATATGTTAGGTGTTGTGGATCTATTTACAGTTATTTGTATTGCAATCCGACCTCAAGGTATGCACTCCATGCAGCGGCCGACCCCAAATGTTCATGCGTCAATTTTAATGTATTATGCATGTATTGTGTATTACAATATTTTCATCATATATAAATTATTCATATAAGCATGCATGCATTTTAATGTATAAGCATTCAAAGTTTAATATAAAATATTTTTCTCATCATATATAAATCAATATTATATATATTAGAGTTATATGCAGAATTAGGTATCGAGTCGAATGTAAACCGTTTTTCGTTCATAAACAGGGAGTTTGGTGGCTAGATTAATGAGCCTGTTGCCTTTGTTAACGAGGATGGGCTGCTTGAGAGCGAGTTGTCGAGCAGAGCCTATCAGACAACCCGTCCTCAGGCTAGGGTCGTTAAAGTTGCGGCCGTACCCCCAAAGAGGCATTCATAATTTTTAACGTACCACGTATTAAAAATAGATTGATTGATGAAGATTAAGCCACCCAAGAGGTGGCACGGGCATGAATAGCCCGTAACATTAAAAATAGCTTTGTTCTCATGTATATATTAAAATTCTGTGAATAGTTAGGGTAGGGTAGGGTAGGGTAGGTTAGGTATTTAGGTTCTGTCGGCGATTATTTGTATTTGTAGTACGTGGGTGAATACTTTTACAGCGTAGCGAGAGGTAGTCATCCAAGCGCTGTTCGACAAATGTTCGACTGTCATCGTGTGTGTGTAAACCGCTTTTCATTCACAAATGGGGGGCTTTGAGGCTGGATTAAGGAACATTTGGCCTTTGCTGATGAAGGCGGGCTGTCTATGTGCACGGAGAGAAGATGATGCTCTTCACTTTAATCTTTTTCCGAGATTAATTTTGGTTTAGTGAGAGTCTTGTTGCGCGTCTCGTCAAATATTTACGGTGTCATCTCTGCGGGTCTACAGTGTTCCTGGGTTGGATTATTACTTCTGTGGGACTCTTGTTGAGTTTCTTGATTATGTTTTGAGTGTATATCATCGGTATATAGAACGTGGGAATTTTGGTGTCTTTTGTCGAGTAATTTTTGTATATTGCTGTGTGATCCATGTTGGGTATCGTGTTGAGAGTGTATTTGTTTATTTTTGTCTACTGTGTTATTATGAAAGGTACTATTTCGAAGATGAGAAACGGCTGAGTCTGGGTCCTGGGCTGAGTCTGGGTCCTGGGCTGAGTCTGGGCCCTGGGCTGAGTCTGGGCCCTGGGCTGAGTCTGGGCCCTGGGCTGAGTCTGGGCCCTGGGCTGAGTCTGGGCCCTGGGCTGAGTCTGGGCCCTGGGCTGAGTCTGGGCCCTGGGCTGAGTCTGGGCCCTGGGCTGAGTCTCGGTCCTGGGCTGAGTCTCGGTCCTGGGCTGAGTCTCGGTCCTGGGCTGAGTCTCGGTCCTGGGCTGAGTCTCGGTCCTGGGCTGAGTCTCAGTCCTGGGCTGAGTCTCGGTCCTGGGCTAAGTCTCGGTCCTGGGCTGAGTCTCGGTCCTGGGCTGAGTCTCGGTCCTGGGCTGAGTCTCGGTCCTGGGCTGAGTCTCGGTCCTGGGCTGAGTCTCGGTCCTGGGCTGAGTCTCGGTCCTGGGCTGAGTCTCGGTCCTGGGCCGAGTCTGGGTCCTGGGCTGAGTATAGATCAAGGGCTGAGTATGGGTCATAGGTTAAACATGAGCAACGAATTAAGAACATATATATAAAAAACAAATCATTTTGAGTTGAACAGAAATTCTAGCCATTTGAGCTGGTGAATGATTATGGTCTTCAGTAACTTATGTGATTATTATATTACAGTTTGTGCCGTTAAATCGCATCTAATATCATTAAAGCACAAGACAGGAACAAATAGGAACACTACTGCGCATATATACACAAACATTGACATATATTCCACCATGTTATCTCACACACACCGTGTCTAAACAAAACAATTGATAGCCATGAGAGCGATGAAAAGTGACTTGAATTCACGTCATGGAAACTAGCTAGGGTTATTCACAATTCGGAGACCAATTTTAGGTATGGTATATCCTCTTCATCACAAGAGGAAGTGGAGGCGTAGGGCGGCGGCGCCGACCACCACCAGCTGCAAGGGGAGCCACACCTCCCGACCTGCACCAAAGAAAACGAACATTAAGCAGTTCTGCAGCTCGGAGACTACACAGAGTTTTAAGGTAATGCAAGAACGTCCATTACCTATTATCATGATTTTTCAAATACTTGAGTAGTAAATAAGAATAATTATTCTGATTATATAATACAAATTAGTAATTATTTTGAGTATTAGAGAAAACAGAAGCGTTTACCTGAACAAACATTTTTTTTATTTTATTTTATTTTAAGAAAATTTGGGGTTTAGACAGGAATGCATTACAAACCTTATTGGCCTACTGTAAATGTATTCATTAGTTAATTATAAATATTCAAGAAGGTTCAATATGTTGTATCAAGGAAGATTTTGGTGACTGATGCATTCTCGCGAAGCCAATAACACATATTTCAGGCAAGTACAAATCTGATAAATTGTTAGAAAACTTTGATAATAGAGAACTGTGGAACCTGACAATTTTTCATATACAGGCTAAGCAGTAACCTAGATTCCTGTTAAATTTAGGTTTCGTATAATAAGAAACTAAATGATGACAAGACCACACACTAGAATGTGAAGGGACGACGACGTTTCGGTCCGTCCTGGATCATTCTCAAGTCGATTGTGACAATCGACTTGAGAATGGTCCAGGACGGACCGAAACGTCGTCGTCCCTTCACATTCTAGTGTGTGGTCTTGTCATCATACTTTAGCCACGTTATTGTGATTCATCGCCTGCATAAGAAACTAAATATTAGATCCAAATAACTAAACATGGGTCACTAGAAATGTATGGTCCTTGTTTAGTTCACTTATTATGCACCCCATATCTATCCAACCCGTCCTCACAAATTTAATAAGTCAGTATTGACTTATTAAATATGTGCATAGGTGACATACTTAACATAATAGTTTCCCTTGAAAATCTTCATAGAAAACACCGACCTTACCTAACCTTGTTAGTATGTTAAGACAAGCATCTTATTGCTTCGTAATTACAATTATTACCTAACCTATACCTATAATAGGTTAAGTAACAATTGTAATTACGAAGCTACAAGATGCTTATTTTAACATACTAACAAGGTTAGGTAAGGTCGGTGTTTTCTATGAATATTTTCAAGGGAAACTTATGATAAGTATGTCACCTATGCACGCAACTAATAAGTCAATATCGACTTATTAAATTTGCGAGGACGGGTTGATCTATCCTGTGAGCAGCAGTGGACCCCATACCTATCCTGTGAGTGATAGTGGACCCCATACCCATCCTGTGAGTGGTAGTTGACCCCATACCCTTCATGTGAGCGGTAGTGGACCCCATACCTATCCAGTGAGCAGTAGTGGACCCCATACCTATGCTGTGAGTGGTAGTAGAAAATATTACAGAACATATTGGACTCGGAAACTGGTTGGTTGGGTGTTGGGCTTAACGCCTTTCAACCTTTATACGGCTGTTAAGGCCACTGCAATAGTTTGCTGGCCAACCAGCAATTATTCGTTAGTCCTGAACATAGCTCAGGACTAAAGTAAACTAGGTGAATATACATATATTCACGTAGTTTACGTATTTTAGAAGCGTGGTATACTTATAGATGTATATATATCGTCAGAAACTGAACTTTAACATTAAGTTAACTAAGTTACAAAACTTCTGCAGCTCTTATTACTATTACTATCCCCTCTACTACACCTTACTTTGCTCCTCAGCTCTCTCTTGTCTATTTATTGCCTGTCTCTACTTCCTCATCATTTAAGGGCTATTCATGCCCGTGCCACCTCTTGGGTGGCTTAATCTTTATCAATCAATCAATTCCTCATCACAATCGACTTGAGAATTTTCCAGGACGGACCGAAACGTCGTCGTCCCTTCACCTTCTAGTGTGTGGTCTGGTCAACATACTTTAGCCATGTTATTGTGACTCATCGCCTGCATAAGTTACAAAACTTGACAAGCCCGTATATGGTTCAGCAAATATATCAACAGTCTCTTATAGCATATAATAGGCTCAGGAACTGCACGTAGTTCACTTAAAGTAAGCTGCAGCCCAGAAAAGTCAGATAAATGAGTTGTAAACAAACGCCAACCGTTTATTTAGTCTTCATCAGACTACGATAACCGTCACTCCCCAGCGACCCGAACACAACGGGTGTTCAGCCGTTGTGATCAGCTTAGCATGGACCCCATTCCCGTCTTGTGGGAGACTGATCAAGATTTGAGCGTCACATAATGGGCACTAATCACAAAAGAACAATAATCAATAATCACAGAACACAAATATTTGGTTGATTTTTATTATATTTTCCAATAGATATTTGTGTATAGTTATTCATCGTGAAGGGGAGAGCGCATACATATCATACATTCATGAGATATACACTGGCTTAAGTATCAATAAAGGAAGAATGAAACGAAAATTCTAACGTTATCGTGTTTGAAACACTAAAACATTCGGTATTTTCGTTTCATTCTTCCTTCGTGGACACTTACGCAATACTTGAATCACTTGTTTTTGTGTGTGATTATTCCTGCACTGACTAATGTGTTTAGTACGTGGCGACAGCTCGATACCCGGGCAAGTCAGATACCCGGGAAAGTCAGATACCCGGGAAAGTCAGATACCCGGGAAAGTCAGATACCCGGGAAAGTCAGATACCCGGGAAAGTCAGATACCCGGGAAAGTCAGATACCCGGGAAAGTCAGATACACGGGAAAGTGAGATACACGGGAAAGTCAGATACACGGGAAAGTCAGATACACGGGAAAGTCAGATACACGGGAAAGTCAGATACACGGGAAAGTCAGGTACCCGGGCAGGTCAATTTTTGGACTTGTTTACACTGAGTTACAGAGTGATACAGTTGACAAGGGTTACATTTGGCCAGATCAACAGGACCAGGTGATGCAGGACTGCATCGTACACTTACCCAGACTAAGCCTAGAGCAGAAATAACGGTGACATATTCTACTTTTGGAAAGCAAGTGATGACTAATAGATAGAATCGGTGCGAGAAATTAAGCATCAGTTCACACCATGAACAAAGGTGAACAACAGGCGATAATATTTGATGTGAGGAATGTTGCTGTTCCCTCCTCGCGGCCATTTTCTAACGGGTCTAATAAAGTGGTCATCCCGTTTATATAATTTCAAAACGATAACGTATACATAAATTTATATGTAATGGCTATTTATCACGGTGCATGTAAATAATTTAACTGGGAAAAGTGTCATGATTTTTTTGCAGCTCCAATAAATAATTCAATGCACGTTTCATTATTCAGGTATTTATTTATGATTACCCACTTGTGATCGTGTTAATTTCAATTAGCTATTTACAAAAATAATTGTGTTTTTTACCAGGTTTATAAATGTTTTGAAGTTATTCCACTTCATATACGCTTATATACGCTTATATATATATATATATATATATATATATATATATATATATATATATATATATATATATATATATATATATATATATATATATATATACACACACACACACACACATTTTCTAAGCATATTTGCTTGGTTATGAAGTTGGGCTTAAGTAAGGCTACTAATCTTTGGAGGGTTATTAAGCCCACCACGAAAGCTTATTGACCAACCAGCAAGTATACTTTAGCCACAGTCCAGGACTTAAGAAAATTGCGTAACACTAATCAGTGTATAATCCCCATGGTAGGTTGTTGACATAAATTAGGAACAGTGGTCCTAAAACCGACCGTTGGGGGGACTCCACTGGTTGGGGAACTCCACTGGTTGGGGAACTCCACTTGTTCATTCCCTCAACTTTAAACCTCGTCTCTGACTGTTTTAAGTCCTTCAAGTAGTTCCGCACCCAGTTTAGTAGTGTCCTCGGTATCCCTGGGATAATACAGTCTACCCATCTTTTGATAATTACGCACAGTCTACCCAGCCAAATTGTATTGACCTTTTCATTGATTTCTATCTTAAAAAGTCAGGCACGACTTTCGCCTTCTAAATCAATTGTGCTCTTTATCCTCTCCAGGTGTTCAATTATTCTCAACCTGATAACTTTAATGCTTACCTACCAGTGACACAGGTTTCGTTTTAATGTCTCTTGTCTTTTTCCCCTTTATTTGAGTATTTGGATTACATTTGCTCTTTTCGAGAATTGTTTGAGGTTTCCAGTTTAGAGTGTTTCATTGAAGTGTTGTGAGCGAGTGAAAGTATAGCTGCAAGCTCCTTCAACAGCCATTTGTGATATTAGGTCTGACCCTATTGAATTTGATGCATCTAATTCCTCTAAGTTTTTTTTTAACCTGTACAGTGACTTATGTAATCCAGTGTTACCTCTTGCCTTTCATCTGGTACCATGGTCTCTTACTATTATTACTTTGAAGCAACATTGTTACAACGTTGTAGTAACGTGCAATGAACAGCTGAGAAACGGTTGAAAAAAACTGTTGAAAACCAAACTAATTTTTCAGATTTCATGAGAACCGCTGAGAGTTGCAATAGGAGCCCCGTCCTATTAAAGGGGATAATGGGGCAGGCCCCACCCTTCCTATGACAGTCACCTATGAGTCACAGAGTAAAGCTGGGTGAGGCTATAGTGTTCATTCCTCAGACATGTTCTTTTATAGATACAGATAGAACAACTTTGGTTGGTTCTTAGCTTTTGCCGCAATGTTGTTTTCAAATTGACTCTCGGCTTCCCGCCTGACTTTACTGTATTCATTTTTCACTCCTTTCTTAGTGCTTCTCTAGTGAACTCCATTCATAGTTCCCTGTACCTTATCATTGCTTTTCTGGTCCTCCCCTTTGCTTTCCTACATTGTCGATTGAATCAGGGGTTTACTTAGTTTTTCTCATTCACCTGCCTCTCGAGTAGGATGAACAGCTGCATTGCATTTGCACATTTCTGAGCAATTAATCCCATCATCTCGTGTGTGGTTTTCTGTCACTTCTCACCCCACTGGGCTTTACTCAGATGGTCCCTCACCTCGTTATGGTCCCCATATTCGTCTCTTCCTCAACCAATTTCTTTAACTTCTTTATAGTGGTTGTGACGTTGGCTGTGGTGGTGGTGGTAGTGGTGGTGATGGTGACAGTGGTAGATGTGGTGGTAGCGGCCGTCCTCCAGTACAGGTCCTGCCGTTAAGCACATTACCGAGGTAATGCTCTCATTAACTCACCATCCTCTTCCCTCTCTCACGCCTCATCTTTCGTGGCGTGTTTCTCCTCCTTTTATTAGAACTTCTCTGACTAGTTCATTGATATCTCTAACTTTGGTACTTTATTTTATGTAGTTCCTATTTTTGTCCTTATAGTACTGTATTGTGCTTGTTACTATGATAACAATTATAATGCAGTATTAACAATAGGTTGAAAATCATTGAAACACTCCGGGATTCGAACAGCGTTCTGGGTCTCCCCCACCCGCGCTCCTTAACCCACTAGACCACGATCTGCTCTAAATAATTTAACTGGAGATTCTACAGAATCCACTAGAGGCATGGAGCTGATGCCAAATCAAGTTGTTACGAAGTACCTGCATGCACTCTGCCACTTGAGGCATACACTCTGCCACTTGAGGCAGAGTGAGGCATACACTCTGCTACTTACGGCAGAGTGAGGCATCCTAATTGGGATGCCTCAAGACCCCTAGTGGGTTAAGGTAGGATCCCAGGTCAAATTACTTACAGCATTTCGTGGTCCAATGGGTTAAGGGGCGCGATTAGAGAGATCCAGAACGCAAGTTCGAGCCCGGTAGAGTACTCCAGTGATTTTCACAATGATTTCACGCAATTATGATTTCCTAGTGTGAAAAGTAGTAGTTATAATAATAATAATAATAATAATAATAATAATAATAATAACAACAAAAGTAATATATACAATGTTTAAATTGAAGAACTTGCATGCAGAAGAAGGTACTTGCGGTGGCCTTAATAGCCCCTTCAGAGGTTGATAACCCATAAACCCTACGTCAAACGATAATGTTACTTCATAACCTCATTGACAAAGGCATTCGTCTCTTCTAGCCTCTCCCCTTTTGGTTAAAATAAACTTGTGACGGTAAAGAAACCGTTCACCTCCAATCCATTCACAAGTGTCTGTTTCTATACGTTATTCATATATTTATGTTTCTATATCTTCCATCATTCATATTTACTTTAGTTTTTTTACTGTTTACCACCGCCTCTAACATCGTTTGCGTCCATATCTACAACATATCTATCTATATCTTCTATTTAGTGCCCCTTCTATCTAACTGCTTCTATTGTGCATTGCCTGTATCTATCACTGTCGTTGTCTAGAACCGCCCTCTCGTCCCTGTCTAATATCGTTCCTCCCTTTCGCACCTTTCCTGTTAAATACTGTTCCAGAATTGCCTCACTAGTAAGGCAATTCTGGCACCTTCCATGTCTAACACAGACGGTTTCTAGCACCGTCCGTGTTTAGAACGCTTTGTATCTAGCAAGGTGCGTGTGTTCCACCATCCGTATCTGGCACCGTTCGTATCTAACTCAGTTCGTGAGTAACACCGTCCGTATCCAACACAGTTCTTATCACCTAACCACCACTTTCCACTATTACTATAGTTAACTATCTTCGCTTCCACTATGCTGATGACTTCCGTCCCTCACCGTCACTACCCTGTGATGACTACCGTCCCTCACCGTCACTACCCTGTGATGATGACTACCGTCCCTCACCGTCACTACCCGTCTTCGACTCACCAATAGCAGCGACACTGAAGATGTTGGTGAAGTAATGACCTTGCTCTTGCTCGTGTGGTCCACGCTCGCGCCGTCTGTCCTCTTCCATCCTCCGTCTGTCCTCTGGATGCCATGGTCCATCCGGCTGCTCCATGTCCTTGATCTCCTCTAGGTCCCCAGCGTGAAGGACCTCGTCGTCGTCCTCGCCGATCTCCGCCGGATCCTCTATGTTCGGCTTGTCTCCCTGACCCTTCCCCGCCACACTGTTGGTTGTCTTGTGGTGTAAATCTGTGTAAAGAAATTATTGTCTTTTAGTGGGTTCGTCACTGTGTGTACTCACCTCATCTAATTGTACTCGCCTAATTGTGCTTGCGGAGGGTTGAGCTCTGGCTCTTTGGTCCCGCCTCTCAACCGTCAATCAACAGGTGTACAGGTTCCTGAGCCTATGGGTTGTGTGTGTGTGTACTCACCTAGTTGTACTCACCTAGTTGTGCTTGCGGGGGTTGAGCTCTGGCTCTTTGGTCCCGCCTCTCAACCGTCAATCAACAGGTGTACAGTTTCCTGAGCCTAATGGGCTCTATCATATCTACACTTGAAACTGTGTATGGAGTCAGCCTCCATACTGACTGTGTGTGTGTGTGTGTGTGTGTGTGTGTGTGTGTGGTGTGTGTGTGTGTGTGTGTGTGTGTGTGTGTGTGTGTGTGTGTGTGTGTGTGTCGCGCGTGCTTGGGTGTAAATATTTTTGATATGAAATCTCACGTTCCATTACATTCTGCAATACTGAAACATAAAACTGTGCTCATATTTAGGCAATGTGGTGCACGATTTACGATCTAATATTTTGGGATACCAGCTATTAATATTTCATTTGTTTAGCCGAGGACGCCAGCCTGGTTGTTCAGCGCCTCACCCAGTGAGGGTCTGAGTAGATACCTCCAGTTGTCGAGGCGAGGGGGAGGAGCAGGAGGTCGTGGGCGAGGGTACATATCAGCCACCATCGCCTCGACGACTGCCGCTGTTAAGACTCCCGTTGTTACTACTGCTCCTGCAACTATCACCACTACTACTCTTGGCAACGACCCCAACATGGGGAACTCAGCCCACGCTGGAAACGACGCCCCATCATAGGAGGAGTTCCCATGTTCGGGTTGTATGGGAGACTTAACAGCGGCAGTCGGTAGGACCAATACCCCACACTGGAAACGACGTCCCATCATAGGAACTCCACGCCTTCATATGAAAGCTGCCTCCCTACAAGGGGACATTGTCCTTTTCCCTTCCTGCGAATGTTGTCGTCTCTCATGGCTATGTCCTTCAGCTCTTAGAAATGCTGCTTCTCGACATCACGAGAACTCTACCACCCTCACGACGTAAACACACCTCACCTCACCTTCTACAGGATACAAGACAAGCACACCTGCCCATAGTAGGAAAGCACATTTAAAGATCTGAGAATAATGATGTCCGACGACCTTACATGTACTTGGTATAACTATGGAGGATTACCGGGCGGTACCCAGGATATTCTCTCTCCCGACCCACCATTCCACCCTCTTCTTTAACCCCTTTCCCCACATACCTCTCCCCTCCCGCCTACTTTTCCTCTTCCCTCCTTTCCCTTCCCACTCCCTCTCCTCTTCTCCATTTTCCCCAACTCCCTTCCCTCCATCCTCCAATCTCAAAAAGTCAGACATTTCCCTTTTCTCCCCCCCCCAATCTTCCCTGACCCTATCGTTCCCCGTCCCCTTGGTTCCCCACTTCGTTCTTCCCTTCTTCCCCCTAACCTTTCCACTGGTCTCTCCCGACCTCTATCCAGCCTTTCTTCCCTGCTTCCTTCCTCTCCCTCTTGACACCCCCTAGTCTCCACCCCCTAGGATCCCCCTTCTGCCCCTCCCCTTTCTTTACCCCCTCAAAAGCCCTGAAATAACCTTGTGAATGGATTGTTGAGGGGAGAGACAGGTGCACCGCTAGTGTTAAACTCCACGTTAATCACACGCCATATTTCACATTTGACTGTGAAAGACTCTGAAAATGGCCTAAGAGTGTTTAGAATTGCTAATATTTCTTATTGCACTTAATTTAGGGCTACCGCGATCAGTCTGTGTCCGTCCCGTGCCCCAGATCTTTACAAAGTCTTGCACAAAGTCTTTTCAAAGTGAGTCTTGCACCAAGCAACTAGTCTCCAAATGTCCCCCAAAGAGACATTCTCTCTCACAGGTATCGAGGTGAAAACGCGTGAAGTGGGAATATAAATCCAGATGTGTGTGTGCGTGTAGTTGTCAGCTATGTAAAAGTATCCATATGTGCATGCGTTCGTAGGTGTTTTACACGTGCATAGCCCAATGGACGTGCTCTGTGTCTGAGCAACAAGGAGTAAGACTGGGTAATCAACAAAGACAATGGTGTCCATGCACACTCAGCACTCCTGGGCTCCCGAGGGACCTGCCATGCTCCCTGTACCTTTGAAAAGCTTGTCGAGATAGGAAGGCGGGTTGGTCGGCACGGGCGTCGGGGGCTCCGTCTCTGCAGTAGAAACAACATTATTAATAAAATGCCTTAAATATTACCTGTGTATATATATACCTTAAATATTATCTGCAATACCTACAATTGTAACTGCATATAAATGTAATATATATATATATATATATATATATATATATATATATATATATAATATATATATATATATATATATATATATATATATATTGGCTATTTTATATAACATTGTAATAGTGTAATTGAAACAAAAATTGTGTTCACAATGTGTATGATCAGCTGAAGAAATTCAAACTCTTTGAAAACGCAAACGACAATCTCAGGCTTCGTAGAAGTTGCTGGGATTCAAATAGGAACTGACCCCACGCGGCCTGTGACAGTCCCATACCGCTCGCATGTCATCTGGAAAGTCTGCTGAGGCTAGGCTCAAGTATCTGCTCTCCAAGCTTCACTTGGACAAAACAGACTCCCTATTTTATACATGCTAGATGAGAGAGAGAGAGAGAGAGAGGGGGGGGGTGGTATCGACAGTATATGGATCTCTTCCTCTCTCCCTGCTGATCTCTCTCCTCCCTTCTCTCTCCCTCTCATTGTATCTATCTTGTTCTATCTCCCTCCTTNTGGGATTAAGAGAGAACATAAGAATGATTTTGATTTTTAATCTTGTAAGCCACTAGTACGCATAGCGTTTCGGGCAGTCCTTAAACTACACAGGGCAAGTTACAACCCCGCTCCTGAGCCAGGTAAGTGCACTACGGGCTCACCATAGCCCGTGCTACTTGGAACTTTTTGTTCCAGTAGCTGAATCTTAAACAACAACCTTAAACTAACAGATAATTCTAAGTAGATAATTTACAGTACAATTTACAACAAATGTTTATAAGTACTTACAGCTTTACTTTACAGGTACAGGCAATTTTAAGCTGATAAATTACAGTAAAATTGAAAAAAAAAAATTACAGGTCAACAAAAATAAAGATTAGAATAAGACATTGTAGCGAGTAAACATTATACTCGCTCCAATCTTTCATATCTTAATGGCTTAACTGATAATGGAGACTGGATTGAGTATAATGTTTACTCTCTACAACATAATAATAACAAAGCATTATAATGAACAAAGATTTCAAGGTACATTAATATACATTAGGATAAAATATCAGAGTTATACATTGGTTCACTGTAGCACAATTTAAGGATCATTTCAAGGAATAATGAAGTAGAATATGCACTCAGTATAACAACCATGATATCAGACGATATAAATAAATAAATAAATAAATATGTTTATTCAGGTAAGGTACATACATACATACAGTGATGTTACATTAATGGATCGAATTATAGATAGAGATGATATCAAAGATTACAATGGTAAAGTAATATGGCTTAGGTACATATATTGAGGGATTTGGTAGCACTAGATACAGTGCGAGTTAAGCTTGTTAATATAAACAATATAAAAAGGGGCCGGTCCAGGCCCCCAGGAGACAGGTCAGTCATATAAATAATAAATAAATAAATAAATAAATATGTTTATTCAGGTAAGGTATATACATACAAGTGATGTTGACCAGACCACACACTAGAAGTTGAAGGGACGACGACGTTTCGGTCCGTCCTGGACGGACTCACCATACGGACGGACTCGACAAGCCACACGGCACCTCGGATGCATTTCCGATGGTTCCTTTCATATAAAAAGGGTGACGCCGAGGAAAATAAGACTCGCGTCCCTACCAAAACCTGGTAGGGACGCGAGTCTTATTTTCCTCGGCGTCACCCTTTTTATATGAAAGGAACCATCGGAAATGCATCCGAGGTGCCGTGTGGCTTGTCGAGTCCGTCCGTATGGTGAGTCCGTCCAGGACGGACCGAAACGTCGTCGTCCCTTCAACTTCTAGTGTGTGGTCTGGTCAACATCACTTGTATGTATATACCTTACCTGAATAAACATATTTATTATTTATTATTTATTATTTATATGACTGACCTGTCTCCTGGGGGCCTGGACCGGCCCTTTTTATATTGTTTATATTAACAAGCTTAACTTGAGAATGGTCCAGGACGGACCGAAACGTCGTCGTCCCTTCAACTTCTAGTGTGTGGTCTGGTCAACATACTTCAGCCACGTTATTGTGACTCATCGCCTGCACATACAAGTGATGTTACATTAATGGATCGAATTATAGATAGAGCTAGTACATACAATGCCTAAAGCCACTATTACGCAATGCGTTTCGGGCAGGAAAAAATACGGACCTTCCCTCCCTGCGTACAAGCCTATATGACCCCCGTATATACCCTTCGACGAACCAGTTTACCCTTACCCATACTGCGCACCATTCTCCTGTCACCCTCAACCTGGCGCAGTGCAGGCCATCTCACTCCCCTCCGCCTGCCCGCCAAGGAAGACGTACAACAAGCGTAGCTCTCATCCTGTAACTACGTTCAGGTAATTACCCACCAATACTCCAGTCTGTATCACTCCCTTCCACCCACCAAACTCTCACAAGACAAGTCTGGCCTCGGGCCGGGCTTGGGGAGTAGAAGAACTCCCAGAACCCCATCAACCAGGTATCAACCACCAACATTCTGGCCTGATTCACTTCCCTTCCCAGCATTCCCAACCTCTCTCACCCCTCCCCATCTCAGTGGTAACACTGGTCCGGCGCTTCGCGAGCGATTTGGCTGGGTTCGTATCCTCGGGGATGGATTGACTAGGCACCAATCCTTAACTGTATGACACTGTCAAGGGGCGTTACGGCTGAGTGGACAGCGCTTGGGGTTCGTGGTCCTAACGTTCCGGGTTCGATCCCCAGCGGAGGTGGAAACAAATGGGCAGAGTTTCTTTCACCCTGATGCAGCTGTTCACCTGGTAGTAAAATATATACCTGGAAGTTAGACAGCTGCTACAGGCTGCTTCCTGGGGGTGTGTAACAAAAAGGAGGCCCGGGTCGAGGACCGGGCCGCGGGGACGCTAAACCCCGAAATCATCTCAAGATAATCTCTATTCATCCAGCAGTTCCTGGGTACCTGGTTGTTAAATGTCTTGGGGGTCGTATTCCTGGGAAACTAGTGCGTAAGGACCATTTGGTCCGGGAGACATTTCCCGTCACGCAGGGTGCAGTTGCGCCTCCACAGGTCTCCAGTATCATCTTTTGATACTGGTAATGGCTCAAAAGGGCCACCACTTACGGGCTATTCATGCCCGTGCCACCTCTTGGGTGGCTAATCTTCATCAATCAGTGCGTAATCAATCAGTCAATCAATCAATCATCAATCAGATTACCATGAGTAAGGGGAAGGTAAAGCCTTGTAGCGAGTAGATTATCCCAATAGTATACTCGCTCCAACCCCATTAGCCTAAGAAGAGCTTTGCTTCTCTCATTAGGCTAATGCGTTTGGGATATTATTGGGATAGTCTACTCGCTACAGCCTGCACCAACAGCCTGAGCAACAAGCGTCATGTTGTTGTTGTTAAAGATTTAGCTACTCAGGACGAAATGTCCATGTAGCACGGGCTATGGTGAGCCCGTAATTGAGTATGGTTATACATGATAACCTTTTTCCTGTGAAACAAGCGTCAGCAATTGTTTGTTCCTGTACCCACCTGAGTAAAAAAAATCTACTTCCACCTCTCAGCCCTGCCTGCCTGCCTGAACCCGCCAAAGAACTGCAGCCTGTATACCCCCCCCCCCCTCCTATCGTAACCACCGAATCAACTTATCTATGTAAACGATGAGTCGCAATAACGTGGCTGATGATATGATGACCAGACCACACACAAGAAGATAAGGAGACGACGACGTTTCGGTCCGTCCTGGACCTGTATCAAGTCGATTGTCGACTTGATAATGGTCCAGGACGGTCCGAAACGTCCACCATTTGGTCACCATTTGGTCCGGGAGACATCTCCCGTCACGCAGGGTGCAGTTGTGCCTCCACAGATCTCCAGTATCATCTCTTGATACTGGTAATGGCTCAAAAGGGCCACCACTTACGGGCTATTCATGCCCGTGCCACCTCTTGGGTGGCTTAATCTTTATCAATCACCGAAACGTCGTCATTTCATAAAAAGATGATGTCGTCATCGTCTCCTCATCTTCTGGTGTGTTGTCTTCAACCCATCTGTCTCGCCACCAAACTCGCACTTTCACCAGAGCTTACAGTCTCCCGCTTCACTTCCCGGATTACAATTTCACTCATTATACTTTCACCGCCAACACTGCTGGCCCTTTTCCTGTTCCTGTTCCTACCCCGTTCATACCCTTGCTGCTCCTGTTCCTACCCCGCTCATACCCCTTGTTTTGCTCCTGTTCCTACCCCGCTCATACCCCTTGCTGCTCCTGTTCCTACCCCGCTCATACCCTTGCTGCTCCTGTTCCTACCCCGCTCATACCTTGCTGCTCCTGTTCCTACCCCGCTCATACCCTTGCTGCTCCTGTTCCTACCCCGCTCATACCCCTTGTTGCTGCTGTTCCTACCCCGCTCATACCCTTGTTGCTGCTGTTCCTACCCCGCTCATACCCTTGTTGCTGCTGTTCCTACCCCGCTCATACCCTTGCTGCTCCTGTTTCTACCGCGCTCATACCCTTGCTGCTCCTGTTCCTACCCCGCTCATACCCTTGTTTGCTGCTGTTCCTACCCCGCTCATACCCTTGCTGCTCCTGTTCCTACCCCGCTCATACCCTTGTTGCTGCTGTTCCTACCCCGCTCATACCCTTGTTGCTGCTGTTCCTACCCCGCTCATACCCTTGCTGCTCCTGTTCCTACCCCGCTCATACCCTTGCTGCTCCTGTTCCTACCCCGCTCATACCCTTGCTGCTCCTGTTCCTGCCCCGCTCATACCCCTTGTTGCTCCTGTTCCTACCCCCGCTCATACCCTTGCTGCTCCTGTTCCTACCCCGCTCATACCCTTGTTGCTCCTGTTCCGCCCCGCTCATACCCTTGTTGCTCCTGTTCCTACCCCGCTCATACCCTTGCTGCTCCTGTTCCTACCCCGCTCATACCCTTGCTGCTCCTGTTCCTACCCCGCTCATACCCTTGTTGCTCCTGTTCCTGCCC
>WNGS01169217.1:6476938-6497660 GCA_020271785.1 Procambarus virginalis
GTGATTGTCCCCCTGAGTCAAGAGGACAGAGTAACCTTCCAACTCGCACGAAGCAAGAGGGGACTCAAGGGTCACATCCATCGGACCACGGAGCCCCTGCGGGGTTTCCCAGGGCCCTTAGCCTTATTAACAGGCTAAGGAAAGCTCAGGCAGGGTACTGCGAACCAGCACCCAAGACTACCGAACAACCTGCTAATAGCTGAACCCCTGGGACGCATCCACTCACGGGGGCCTAGCAATGGGTACCACCAACTACACAAAAACTGAGAACAGATATAATGATAGATATATACACCCCCAACACAGAAGGGGCAACCACCAAGGCAGACCCCCCTTAACCAGGCAGAAAAACAAAAACAAAGGCAAAACCTTGCAAAATGACAACATACCCATGTGGAACAGAGCCGACCGCTATAAGAGGTGAAAACTAGCTGTGCGGTACACCGCGCCCCTATCAGTGACGAAAACTACCCCATACCCAGAGGCAAACAAGGGGAACAAAGACCCCAGTTGACTCAAAGGGCGGCCAAGTACTGAGCAGTAAAAGACACTGTGGGGGTAGATCCCGAGGTGACGTGTGGAAGGCGACCCCAAGCCCCAAGGGGTAGTACTTACAGGGCACTTAGGGAAGGTGGCTCGTATACCTCCAGTAGAGACAGTCCATGCCACAAGGCACAGAAACAGAGATAAATTGCTGGAGTCAGAAGCACAAGACCACCTCAGTAACACATCAGCCTGAGAACTGCAGGGTGGATTGCCAGCATGGGAGTCTGGGGCTCCCTCTACACCCTCCCAGGGAGGGCAGAGGGAGGGTTGCACAGACAATGACACAGCGACATGACGTCATGCTAGTTTGCTAATTTTCGTTTGGGGAGTTCTGTCCACCTGTTCGGCTCTCGGTAGCAATAGTTTCAGCAGAATAGGGGTTTGTTTTGGACGCCTACCTTTTTGGCTGCCAGATACGGTCAATGGCAGACACAAAAAGCTCCCAGCCACACAGGGGTTTCTATAGGCCATTGCTCCTCATGCCTCTCTTGAGGGGGGGGGGGCCAAGTTCTGGCTCATGGTCCCCAGTAGGCAAGAACTCTGTGCACATTGACTGATGCCAGAAAGTTATACATATCCATTCAGCCTAGGTAGCTTAGGGGAGCCAATGGGGCTCCCCCAGAAAAGTTTAAAAACTGTCAATATACTTTCTAAAATCAGATATTATGTTCCCCACTCTGCTCTCCTCTCATTATAACACACGCTAATCTATCTATATCTTACATACGGTATCTGTGCATGGGGTTCACCCGCTGCAAATTACCTCAAACCTATCATCACTCGGCAAAAATCTGCAATCAGAACTATAACAAACTCTGTCTTCAGACAACACACAGCTCCCCTCTGTGTAATCCTCACAGTTTCCTACCTTGTGCTTCAAACTCACACTATATCTTGTACTACCCACTTCCCCCATATTAGTACTTAAGACATATATCTTTACCAGTGTAATCAACTATGTCAATTTATATTGTAGTTATTTGTTGATATAAAACCTTGCTACAATGTACCTTTTCATCTTACCTGATATGTTAGATTAAGGACCTGCCCAAAACACACTGCACATTAGTGGCTTTGCAAGAATGTACAAATACCAATCCTATGTAATCTCACCAACCCATTGTACCTTCTTGTGAATAAATTATTACTAGTATATTATTATTATTTTTATTATTATTCTTCTTATTATTATTACTACTATTATTATTATGAGAATGAAAAGTTATCTAGCTGCCTACAAATGGATAACAAACGATGAGCAATGTGATAAGTTACATCCCAACTTCATTGAAGTCATTAGGATGAATGGATACAGTACAGCTACATAAAAAAAATGGCCGGATAGTAAGTGTGTCAAGAAGGTTTAGCATTATAAATGTCTTAAACATCTTTTAAGAAATGTAAAATTCTTAAAAGGAGGCACATCAATAACTCTTGCATTTCATATTAACAAAAACTTCTCATGGTCTCCAGAAAGGTTCACTCTTTCTGAAGGAGACCCTGTGGCTCCCTGAATACATCTACCTGAGATTGCTCCATACTAAAATGTCACATCAGTCACGGCTGTCATGTTTGGCCTACTGAGAACCTAAGCCAGAACTTGGCCCCCAAGTTCACAGAGGCACAGGGAAGGAGGGAGGGAATTATCAGGGGAAAGCTCCAAGCTATTACGACTATCACTGAAAAGGGATCAGGATAAGGATTTGGGATGGGACAGGGGAAAGAAATGGTGCCCAACCACTTTGTCAGTCAGGGATTGAACACCGACCTGCATGAAGCGAGACAACTGCTCTACTGTCCACCCCAAGTGGTTGGGCAGAAACACAGGAAGTGAGTGACAATTTGCTAGCCCCACTGGGCCAGCACCCAGAAAATAAGCAAAACTTTACAGACAACTGGAGAATTCACAGAAAATGAAGACTTTAAACAGCCAAATGATTCACAAAGAGCTAGAAATTCACTCAAACTAGCTCGAAACTCATTAATATAGATCACCATCACCAAGAAGCTTGGCCCTAGCTGGGCTGCATGGGGGTGTTATCAACACCTTCAAGAAAATGTGGAGGTGTCAATGCTGAATGCAAGTAACATCGGCTCCACCAACATCGAATGATGAGGTAATAGTATGAGATGTCACTCAAGAAACAACTGGACAATCCTAACCGAAACCAAAGATGATGAAGGCAGATAGTGATGAAACTAGCATCAACTAACTTCATACTGCCACTGCAAAGAAAGATACAGATGGGACACCGGCAAACAAGCCACATGCTTGCCATACAAATGGTGACATACATGTCAAACTTCAGAAACAATCAAGCTATGAATGGCAACTGATGCATGAAAATAAATAAATAAATTATACTGTATATATTATAAATATATATATATATATGTCGTACCTAGTAGCCAGAACGCACTTGTCAGCCTACTATGCAAGGCCCGATTTGCCTAATAGGCCAAGTTTTCATGAATTAATTGTTTTTCGACTACCTAACCTACCTAACCTAACCTAACCTAACTTTTTCGGCTACCTAACCTAACCTAACCTATAAAGATAGGTTAGGTTAGGTTAGGTAGGGTTGGTTAGGTTCGGTCATATATCTACGTTAATTTTAACTCCAATAAAAAAAAATTGACCTCATACATAATGAAATGGGTAGCTTTATCATTTCATAAGAAAAAATTAGAGAAAATATATTAATTCAGGAAAACTTGGCTTATTAGGCAAATCGGGCCTTGCATAGTAGGCCAAAAAGTGAGTTCTGGCTACTAGGTACGACATATATATATATATATATATATATATATATATATATATATATATATATATATATATATATATATATATATATATATATAACTGAAAACTCACACCCCAGAAGTGACTCGAACCCATACTCCCAGGAGCAACGCAACTGGTATGTACAGGGATGCCTTAAACCACTTGACCATCACGACCGGACATAAGGAAGTGATAGCCGAGGCTATATGAACCACTTCCCCGCCGGCACTCGGATGGTTATCTTGGGCATAGCATTTTATCAAATCACCTCATTTTTTGGGGCAACACGTGAGGAACACAAATGCAAACAAGCCTGAATGGTCCCCAGGACTAGATACAACTGAAAACTCACACCCCAGAAGTGACTCGAACCCATACTCCCAGGAGCAACGCAACTGGTATGTACAGGGATGCCTTAAACCACTTGACCATCACGACCGGACATAAGGAAGTGATAGCCGAGGCTATATGAACCACTTCCCCGCCGGCACTCGGATGGTTATCTTGGGCATAGCATTTTATCAAATCACCTCATTTTTTTGGGGCAACACGTGAGGAACACAAATGCAAACAAGCCTGAATGGTCCCCAGGACTAGATACAACTGATATATATATATATATATATATATATATATATATATATATATATATAATATATATATATATATATATTTATTTATTTATTTATTTTACAGACGTGCACACCTGAAATGAAATGAAATGCACCTCATGACACTGGAAGACAGAAGAGTAAGGGGAGACATGATCACCACATACAAAATTTTCAGGGGAATTGACAGGGTAGACAAGGATGGATTACTTAACACAGGTGGTACACACACAAGGGGGCACAGGTGGAAGCCGAGTATACAAATGAGCCACAAAGAGTTCCAAAATTTCAAAGTGTGTTTGTACAAAATGAATCTTCAGGGAACCAGACACAATAAGAATTCCAGAGAACAACATAGAGATGTCTAGAGATGAAGTGGAAAAAATGCTCAAGAAGCTAAGTAAGAACAAAGTAGTTGGTCCAGATGGAGTTTCACCATGGGTTCTGAGAGAATGTGCACCTGAGCTCAGCATTCCACTTCAACTGATTTTTCAGGCATCCCTGTATAAAGGAGTTGTAGCTGATGTGTGGAAAAAGGCTAACATCGTTCCAATCTACAAAAGTGGCAGCCGGGAAGACCCCCTCAATTATAGACCTGTATCATTGACAAGTGTAATTGTCAAAATATTGGAAAAAGTAATTAAAACTAAATGGGTAGAACACCTGGAAAAAAACGACAAAATATCAGACAGACAGTATGGTTTTCAATCTGGAAGATCCTGTGTAATGAATTTACTGAGTTTCTATGATCGAGCCACAGATTTTACAGGAAAGAGATTTTTGGGTTGACTGCGTCTATCTGGATCTAAAAAAAAGGCTTTTGACAGAGTTCCACATGAGAGGTTTTTCTGGAAACTAGAACATATTGGAGGGGTGACAGGTAAGCTTCTAACATGGATGAAAAATTTCTTGATAGAAAAATGAGAGCCGTAATCAGAGGTAATGTATCAGATTGGAGGAATGTCACAAGTGGAGTACCACAGGGTTCAGTTCTTGCACCGGTAATGTTCATTGTCTACATAAACGATCTACCAGATGGAATACAGAATTATATGAACATGTTTGCTGATGATGCTAAGATAATAGGGAAGATAAGAAACCTAGATGATTGTCATGCCCTTCAAGAAGACCTGGACAAAATAAGTATGTGGAGCACCACTTGGCAAATGGAATTTAATGTGAATAAATGCCATGTTATGGAATGTGGAATTGGAGAACATAGACCCCACACAACCTATAAATTATGTGAGAAATCTTTAAAGAATTCTGACAAAAAAGGGATCTAGGGGTGGTTCTAGATAGAAAACTGTCACCTGAGGACCACATTAAGAACATTGTGCGAGGAGCCTATGCTACACTTTCTAACTTCAGAATTGCTTTTAAATACATGGATGGCAAAATACTAAAGAAATTGTTCATGACTTTTGTAAGACCAAAGCTGGAATATGCGGCGGTTGTATGGTGCCCCATATCTTAAGAAGCACATCAACAAACTGGAAAAGGTGCAAAGACAGGCCACTAAGTGGCTCCCAGAATTAAAGGACAAGAGTTACGAGGAGAGGTTAGAGGCATTAAATATGCAAAAACTAGAAGATAGAAGAAAAAAAAGAGGCGATATGATCACTACGTACAAAATAGTAACAGGAATCGATAAAATTGATAGGGAAGAATTCCTGAGACCCGGAACTTCAAGAACAAGAGGTCATAGATTTAAACTAACGAAACAAAGCTACCTGAAAAATATAAGAAATTCACTTTTGTAAACAGAGCAGTAGACAGTTGGAAAAAGTTAGGTGAGAAGGTGGTGGAGGCCAAAACCTTCAGTAATTTCAAAGCATTATATGACAAAGGGTGCTGGGAAGACAGGACACCACAAGCTTAGCTCTCATCCTGTAACTACACTTCGATAATTACAAAACATTACCTCCTGCAAGGGCCTAAGCAGAAGAATCAAAGATTTGTAAATAGCCTAAGGTGAGGCTCTGGTGGCCTGGCCTTTTAGGCACAAACTCCCAAATGCACCAGAGAGGACAACTTAGACTGTGCAAGGGCAGTATCAGTAGGCACCCAGGAAGAAAACCCTGAGCACATGCAGATAAAAAAACAGCAAGAGCAAAGCCCTCATAACAATCCAGGTAGAAAACATGCACCTAAAGATAACATTAAAATAAGGAATACAACAAGCAAATGACCCTGCAGGATCTATCTTGAGGTTATCTTGAGATGATTTCGGGGCTTTTTAGTGTCCCCGCGGCCCGGTCCTCAACCAGGCCTCCACCCCCACGAAGCAGCCCGTGACAGCTGACTAACACCCAGGTACCTATTTTACTGCTAGGTAACAGGGGCATAGGGTGAAAGAAACTCTGCCCATTGTTTCTCGCTGGCGCCCGGGATCGACCCCGGGACCACAGGATCACAAGTCCAGCGTGCTGTCCGCTCGGCCAACCGGCTCCCTATGAATGAACTCCCTCCCAGGATGAACAAAGTCCAAGGATGGCCGGAACTTTACTTGAAGAAGAAAGACTTGCCCACAACTGGTAGACCAGACCACTTCTGGTAGAACCATCCATCAAAACTCAAACTAGCAACAACATCAGCAACGAAACTAGCTGGTCAGGGGAGCTGGCTGCAGGCTGAGGTCGGGCTGCCAAGGGGTGGTGATCGTACTAATAAGGTTCCAGCTAGTTTGACTGAATCCCTTGTTGTCTGTGAATCGTTTGTAGAGTAGTTTGCCTGTTTTCGAGATTTTAGTTTCTGTGAACACTAGTTGTCTGTAAATCCTAGCTGACTTTCAGAATGCTTTCCCAGTGGGTGGCAAATTCTCACTTGGTCCTTACTGGTCCTTGGTCCAGGAGATCCCCTGTAAAGGGGCGAGGTTCTGGCTCTGATTTCCCAGGAGGCCAAATAGAACTTCTGTGACTGATGCAATTATTTAGTATGAAGCAATCTCAGCAAGATAGCTTCAGGAAGCCTTCGCTCCCACAGAAATATAAATTCCTACTGTATGGCATACATGAACAAGAGGTTGAGTCTATTTAATGTGTTGGAATGACACATGGACAAGAGGTAGATCAAATAAAATAATTAATTTTGTCAAGGAGAGACTTGAAGCCTGTGTATGTGTAATTACCCAAGAGTAGTTACAGGATGAGCTTCGCTCATAGTGTCCCATCTTCCCAGCACTCTTTGTCAATTAACGCTTTGAAACTACTAACAGTTTCGGCCCCCCACCACCACCTCACCTCACTTGTTCCAATCGTCTATCTTCTGTTTGCGACAGTGAATTTTCTAATGTTTTTTCGGCAGCTTTGTTTAGTTAGCTTAAATCAATTGCCTTGATTTAAGAACAAATTTGCTCTTGAAGTTGTGTACTGCCATAGCAGGCAGGAGAGGGGGGCAGGAACTACAAGTCTAGGGAAATTTTTTAAAATATTAATTCTAATCCAGATCACATGAGTGAAGCCCTCCCCCCCAAATGATAATATAAATTTGGTGAATCCAAAATTGTGTTTTATTATAAACAGGGTGAATCCAAATTATGTTTTATTATAAACAGGGTGAACGCATTGATATTATAAAATGGATGGGATAGGGAAAAGCTAAATCTATTTTGCCGAGATGTGGAACCCAAAATACCTTCATTATCTCTCCTCCCTCCTAACCATTTATGAAAAGATGCTCCTGCTTGTAAGACTGCTAAAGACTAGCAAATAAAAGACATTCCTTTTCACTTGGCAGACAAAATACAAAAAATACAAATAAAATATTTAACTTCAAACTACCTGTATGTGCTTCTCATCTGGATACTGGGGTGCCACCATATGCTTACTTCCACTGCTCTTGTTCTTATGTCTATATGTAATGTAGGTCATTACCGAGTGGCCCAACTCACTCCATGTATCAAGGGAAAATCAAACGGTAAAAATTGTTTTTATCAAGGGAAAAAATAAACTGTAAAGTTGGTTTCATGTACTGTTATGGGAATTCTTTTTTATTTAACTTTACTTCCTTGGCATTCATTTTAAACCTAGACTTTTCCTAAATTTAAATCACAAATATTTGGGTAAACAACATAAATTTAAGTAATGCACAAATAAATTATTAAAATATTTTATTTTTAACACTACTCTTGAGCACCAAATTCACATTCCTTTTTTTTTACAATACATCTACATAGAAAAGAAGTAAAGAAGAACTATTCCAATAATAAATAAATAAAAAATATTTTAGTATCAAAATAAAGCACCCCTATTATCTTATGAAACATATACTGTACAGTGCATTAACATTACAAAAATAAACAGCTGTTGCACTAGACAGACAAAAGATGAAAGAAAACTATACCTTAACCAATAATTAATATTGACAACTTGACTGGTATAATAATCTCCATAAACACAATACAGTAATCAGTTTTATAAGCAAGCATGACAAGACTTTGTTCCACCTTTGCAGAAAAATGTACACATCTACCTGCACCTCTAAAGAAAAATGTATTCCCTGATATACATATGAATGTGAAAGATTTACATTTAAGAAATTCAAACTATACCACAAGACTGCACCTAACTTTCCTTCGGGTTCATCATGTAGAACTAGTGAATTAATAGCTTCCTGACTAATTAATTTTTTTATATTAAACTAATAACACAGTGGATTGTAGTTCTACTATAATTAAACTTTACATATATTTCTTTGTGAAACCAGAGAACAGAGAAGCACACTTAAATTATTGAGATAAGTTTCTGAGAGTTGCACAACATAGTGCTGTTTATTACATTTGCTGCATAAAAAGGTATTGAGAATAAGATAATATGATATTAAACTGGAGTAATTTATGGCCAAAATAGCTGTGGTCATAATTACTTCTTCCAATGATCTGGTATTTACCTTGGCGCAGAGAAAATACAAGTACTTGGGTAATTACACATAAAATACCTCTCACACTGTTCCATTCTGTGCAACAGCACCTCTAAGAACCAAGCCTTACATCCAAACAACAAATAATTTAAGCCAGGATTCCATAAGTAGGACTGCCTGTGAACTTGTGCAGTGAGTGCTTTCCAATCATTTATATACATGATTAAAAAATAATAAATCCACACAACAATAAATAAGCACCAAGAAAGCTTAAATCCTCACAGCTATCAAAATTCTTAATCCCTTAATTTGCGTACTTCAGTCAAACTACATATCAGCATATCCAGCAAGGTTCATTATTAACAATGTGACTGACTAGGCCTTACTTTCATGAGTATATAGTTTTAAGTTGCACATTATTAAGGGGTGATGCATTTGAAACAATGCAAACTTGTACTTAATGAAACATTTGCTCAAAATATAGCAGCCACACAAATAACATCTTATTTTACATGTATGAATTCACATATTTTCAAGAATCTCAAGTCCCATGCACCTAAAAATTTAAAGTCAAAAATAAAAACAAAACTGGTTTAGCCTGTCTCAGCTTGGGGCCATGGAATCAACTTCACGTGGGTGAACATCCTTAACCACCAGCCACTGACATGCTGAACATAGCAGCGAGATTGTAGCTTTGTTTATATTCACTTGTACACTGTCAGTGCTATCATAGTGCCGAGAGCAGCCAGGACACACCATTTTATTTATGCGACGATTCATGAACACATCATACAAAAGAACTGAGCACTGAGGTATATTATTAAGAGGAGCCTTGTTTTCCTCATTCACTGACACACAATTTTTTCCAGCATTAAATGCACCATTTTGGGGAAGTTTAGTTTTGGCATCATTTGTATCAAGTGACTTTAAAGATTTATGGCATTTTAAAGTGGCTTCAACAGCTGCCTTACGCTTTGGTCTTGTTGGACGTACATCTCGATTGTTTAAAACAGGTTTTTTATCACACAAACTGCTGCTATAACAGCTATAGTTATCCGTTGCATATATGCGCTTAATGACAATACTACACTTCTTCATATCAGCAACAATTGAATGATCATTACTTTCACTGAACACACTTGTCACTGATGACATTGAAGTATCCTACTCCGGCTACATCTCCTACTGTCGCAGGATGCACGTGAGGCACTAGTTGAGCTGGCACAACTTTCAATACTTGGAGCTGGGGATGGCAATTTTAAGTGTCTATCTCTCAATTTTCTAGTTGAACACATACTAATTTGGTTTGCAGACTCATTTTCTAACCTACAACTCCTACGCACATTATTAACTGTAACTGGCTGCACATTTTCATTTTTTTCATCTGGAATTATTTCACAACTCAATATTGTGCTATCATGTTCACTTTCTTTTAATTTAATATCTACACAATTATCCGTTGTCGAAACTCTAGTTCGTAATGGATTAGCAATCGTTATTCTAATAGTTTTTTTCATCAAATTTTTATTTGTATCTAATTTGTCTCTCTTGACTCATTACACATCTCTGAGATTTTTTGCCTTTTTGTTCTTTTGGGGCTTACTGCTAAAGAAAATGTAGTGTCTTCTTTCAGATTTATTTCATCATGTACTAACTTTTGTTCATTTTTACCAACTTTATCAGTCCCCTCTTCACTACATATATCTTCTCTACCATTTATTATGCTGTCTATTGTCCAACGGGTGTACTTTGCCATGGGATATTTCACAGAATTTCTGCTATCCATTCTCAATTCAGTAATACCAGCATTTTCTGTCCTACTTGTCTGTTACACTCACTTCCTAATTCACTGTGAAGTAATTTCATTTTTATAACTATTCTTTCCTGAGAACTTGGAGAAGCTCCAGAATCGGACTTTGTAGAGGAAATTCCTGAAGTATGCTTCTCAGGGGACCCTAAAGAATCAGAGCAACTGGGAGATAAAATGGCACTATCATCTATGGGTGATGTTCTGGTAATACACTTTGAATGTACAGGAGATTCACTTAGTGGTTCAGATGTTGGGCTTGAGAGGACAGCAGTTTCACAGAACTCATTTGGGCTTACATCCACTGATGACTCTTGATTGGGCAACTTTGCTTCCTCTACAGAACTAAGATGATCTACAGAATTGATGGAGGTAGAGTTCACAGGCAAATCCCTCGGACCTTGTGGCAAATCTTCACTTGATTGGACAGATGGTTTTGTATCAGGGTGACCATATGTTTCTGTCCTTGATTCGTGGTAAGCCTCTCTCAAACCATGATCAACAGAATCCATTATACTCGAGTAACCTGGAGAATTTCCTACATTAGCATGAACCGGTGACTCTTCGGTACTTGGAATTAGAGATTTATCTAAAAGAAAGCTGTCTCTACTACCAGAGATAAAACCTGAATCTCTAGTCTTGATATTAGAATCCTCACATGTATCAGGGTGTGCTGAAGAATATACAGAACTGGAAAGAACAAGTGACTCCCTTCTGCTACAAATTCCAGCAGATTCTCTTACTTGAGAATCACTGGAATCATTTGTGCATAAATAAATAGGAGATTCCCCTGTATCTGTATAAACAGGCAGTTCCCCAGTGTGCCATGAAGCGCAGGAATTTCTTGTGTTTGCATATACAGGTGATCTTGAATTTGGGGAAAATGAGGATTCTCTAAAGCTACCACAATCAGACACATTTCTAGGAGTGGAGTAATGAGAAGAATCTCTAAAACTTGAAAGCCCTACACTGCTGCTTTCCGTTTTAATTTGTATTTCATTGGAACCATTGTGTTCAAAAGATTCAGTAAAGCTTGGAAGAGCTGATGATTCATTGTAAGTGTTAACAAGGTTTTCTTCTCTAAACTTTAGGTCAACTGATGGTTCTTCAAGAACCATGTGCTGGGAATTTATTCTGAAATTTGGAATTGTATTGGATTCCCTGTAACTATTATCTGCTCTTGGTTTATCAGCCTGAACTGAATTAGATGGGTGTCTACAACTTGTCCCATAACTCAGCAGATCTCCAGAGTTGGGATTACCAGATAGTTCACAAGAACTGTTGTGATTTAAGGACTCTCTGAAACTAGTATTGTAGTTATCTGGTTCTCTAAAAGTTGGGAGATATGGCTGTTTGGAATTGGTGTCATTTAGAGTTTCCTGAAAACTAGGAAGAATTTGCTCTCTTGGACTAGAATGTCGACCATTTACTCTAAATGAAGGAAGAACTTGCTCTCTAGGGCTGGTGTGGCTAACTGTTTCTTGAAAGCAGGGAAGAACTTGCTCTCTAGGGCTGGTGTGGCTAACTGTTTCTTGAAAGCAGGGAAGAACTTGATCTCTAGGGCTAGCATGGTTTACAGATTCTCTAAAGCCTGGTAGAGCTTGCTCTCTCGGACTGGAATGGCCAACAGGTTCTCCATAGGGAGGAAGCATTTGTTCTCTGGGACTTGGAATTACTTGATCTCCAGGGCTAGGATGAGTTACAGATTCCCCAAAAGATGGAAGAACTTGCTCTCTGGGACTGGAGTGATTTACAGTTTGTCTGTAATTGTTAAGAGGCTGTTCTGTACAGTTACCAAGGTCCAATGTATCTCTGAAGTTGGGAATAGCTGAAGATTCCATGTAGTTGCTAAGAATATCTTGTCCTCTGTATCCAGCAGGTTCAGATTGTTCTTTGAAACTAGTATGAGAGTTTTGTGCTCTAGTGTTTACATGAGCCTGCAGTTCACCCATATTAGAATGCAATGGCATGCCAGTATAATTATGTGATTGTGACCCTCTTGAATTATCCTGTGAACCAGGATCTCTATAATTATTATAACTGGGAGGTAGAGATGAATCTCTGTAAGCATGTCGTAAGGATGATTCTCTGAAATCGGGGAGTACTGGCACTTCTCCAGGACTGACTCTAGAATGCAAAGGTGCCTCTCTGTAGGTAGGATGAGCCAGTGATTCACCATAGTTTGACTGGGAATACTGGTCTCCAACGATAGGATTTATAGAAGGATTCCCAGTGTTTGAAGGTAGAGGCATTCCTTGGCTGCAATTCTGCATATTATTTGGCATATTATTAGAACTACTATAGCTTGAGAATTCTCTAGAGTTTGGATGCATAGGGAAGTCTCTTGATGCAGAATACATCATCATATCTGTAGAATTTTCACGAAATTCACCAGCATTATTTTGAGTATTATATTGTCCAGTACTTGAATGAGCAGGATAGCCGCCAGAATTCATTGCCACTGGGAAGCTGCCACAACTTGAATGTGCACTAAATCCCTCTGAATTTGTTTGTCCAATGATCCCCCCAGGATTATGAGGAGAATAGTCTCCAGAATTGGAGTGCTGAGGAAATCCACATGAATTGGTCTGTGTTGTAAATCCTATTAGATTGGACTGTGTGGAAAATCCTCCTGAACTTGAATGCATGTTAAACCCTCCAGAACTTAATTCGGAAGGGAATTCAGTAGTATTAGTGTGCGGAGAAAACTCTCCTGAATTGTTGTAAGCGGGGAATTGATCAGTGCTAGAGCTTCCAAGAAATCCTGATGAAACAGGGAACCCACTGGAACTAGAACTTGCAGAAAATCTATCAGAATTAACCATATGTGGTAGTCCCGAAGTAACCATATGCGAAGGAACTCCCAGAGAGTTAGTTTGAGACAGGAGATCCCCTGAACTAGAATGTGGTGGAATTGTCTCATCATTTGATTCTGGAAGGGGTCCTATAGTACTGGAGTGTGCTGAGACTCCCATTAAATTCATCTGAGGTGATGGTCTAGTGGAGGTAGTAGAAACTGACTGTGTAGCATGGACAGCAGAGACAGAATGAGGAGGAAGTCCAGAAGATCTGGACTGTGGAGAAAGATCTGTCATCAAAGACTGGGGAGACATCCCTGTATACCTTGAGTGCGGATGGATTCCCGTATGGTTCACTTTATTTATAGACTGTGGAGAAATCTGATCAGATATTGACAATGGCGATAAATCAGCTGATCTGGACTGTAGCGGTAAAACTGTGCCAACAGATCTGGACTTGGGGGATGCATCACCTGTCTTGGAATGCAATGACACATCAACTTCATTAGACTTATTCTGTGATAGCAAGTCAATTGTCCTGGACTGTGGGGAGACATCAATACTCTTAGACTGTGGAGACATTTTAGCAGATTGTGATTGTGGAGACATCACGTTAGGTCTTGATTGTGGAGACATTGTTGTGGATGGTGCCCGTGAAGCCATTGTTGTGGATTTTGCACATGGAGACATTTCAAGTCTTGGCTGTGAAGATACTTCTGTAACCTTAGATAACAGAGATACATCAACAGACTTTGAGCGATTAGGAATTCCTAGAGAACGAACTTGTGACATATTTCCAACAGGTCTCGACTGTTGTGATGTAACTGGTCTAATATGAGGCGAAAGAATAGTGGACTTAGAATGAGGAGATTGTCCAGTTGAATTGGGTTTTATAGTGGGTCCTCTTGGACTTGCATATCTCATTGATCCTTTGTTCAGGTATCCATGTAGCCCACTAGAGTCTATAGGCATAGCATTTGCTCTAAGATTTGCTTGCATAGCAGTCCCTCCAAGTCTATTCTGAAACGAAGGTCCTCTGGGATTTGAGTGTGCAGTAAATCCTTTTGCTGTGTGTAAATTTAGTCCTTTTATAGTAGTATCTAATTTAAATCCTCTGTCATTTAATCCTAAGGATCTTAAATTTGAGTTTGTATGTGGAGTATATTTGGAGTTTGGATGTATGGGAATGCCCCTAAAATTTAACTGTGTACATTTTTTAAGGTTTGAAAGTGCTTTAGAACCTCCCTGAACAAGTGTCCCTCTTGAATTGATGGGTTTATAGATGTCTTTTGATACTGAACGACTCATCAGTCCTTCCGAAAAGTGTCGAACCGAAGACCCACTCTGAATGCTGACAGATGCAAATCCTTTAAAGACATTATTAGCCAACGATAGTCTGGAGTTTGACTGTGATGAAAAGTTTCCACTTGGTGCAGTGATTTGTGGGTTTGCTGTAATTACAGAACCATTTTTAACAGCAGCAGCTATGTTAGTAGCTTGCTTGGTTTCATTCTTTATCCTGCCAACAGTCTCTACATTATCAACCATCCTCCTCACAATGGTTACACCACGACTCGCTAGAGTTGATTCGATCTCCATTGCAGACTTTTTTACAAAACGATTAGCACCTCCACAAAATTTTTCTTTTATAGTCAGTAATTCACTTTTGCTACATTGTTCAGTATTACTAATTTGTTTACCACTAACAAAAGTAGCATTGTTAAGTTTTTGGTTTTTGGAATCTGCGATGGATAAACATTCACTTGAGGCTTCTCCATTTTCATCACGTGGAGCTACTTCTTTCTCATTCGGAGTATTTGAACAATTGCTTTGATTTAAATTGTCATCTTTTTTCTCTAAAGGATGAATAACTCCAACTTCCTCCCCATCAATAATATTGATGTCAGAATTACTGTTATTCACTATATGATCTACATTAGTGGTTTCCTTATTTTCACTTCCTTCTTTATCAATAATCTTTTCATTATTTGCATCAGACACATTCTGTTCATTGCTCTTTTCTGCATCTTTGTCAGTAGTTCCCTCATCATGCTTCTCACAATCAGCATTCACACACAATATTTCCTGTTCATCTTCATTAGACACATGAATATCCTCACTATTTTTTTCTTTTTCTTCTAGGTTTACTTTACTCATATTTGACAATTCTGAGACTGATGGATGCCTACTATTTGACGATTCTTGTGTGTTGGCATTTTCAACGGGCTCTACATCAGTAGGCTCGTTATTTTTGTTCACGGATTCACAACTTACATTTGATACATTGCCTGCCCTATCCAATTCATTAATCTCCCTATCACCGGGTTTGTGGCACTGGTTTAATTCTTCATTATCTGCAGCCGATACCTCATTGGACCTATCACTTTCTACATTTTCAACATCTGTATTTTCTTGAGTCTGATTAACTTCATTACTATCATTTGTCTGTTGTGGTGCCTGGCAATCACCATTATCTGAGCTATGGCTGTTTACATCACCAGCATCACCACCACCACCGCCATCCCCTTCACCACCGCCACCCCCATCATCATCCTGGCTTGCCTCTTCACCATTTGCAGTCACCTCTTCTGGTGTTTGGCAGCTGCTACTTTCAGATTTCTGACCCTTACCATCACTAACATAAGCATCGGACAAATTGAGTGGCAAGTTGCTGGTGTTGGAGACATAAGGTGGAGAGGCCAGGGATGATCTCCTCCGTGCTACCAGCGACCGGAGGCCTGGCATAGCTTCAGCAACTCAGCTGTACCTAAAAAAAAGTATTAATAAAAATTTGGTCTTTATTCCAACAAGTTATTGTCAAATTAATATTGTACTGTACACACACACACACACACACACACACACACTTTAATGTACATATACTTTAGTCTTATATCGAAGTTCCCTTAAGATGAACTACAAATCAGTACACATTACCCATATCAGTACCCATCACACATATCAGTACACATCACCCATATCAGAACACACCACCCATATCAGTACACATCACCCATATCAGTACCCATCACCCATATCAGTACCCGTCACCCATATCAGTACTCATCATCCATATCAGTACACATCACCCATATCAGTACACATCACCCATATCAGTACACATCACCCACATCAGTACACATCACACAGTATATGATGGACTATGTCACCCAGAAGTGCCAGGAAGTTACAGACAGGTTTATCCCTGACCCAAAAGGAGAAAAATGAAAAGCAACAGATAATCCATGGTTCAACCAGGAATGTAAGGTAGCGAAGCAAATTGAGTGCAAAAACATGGAGAAACTACAAGAAATAACAGAACACCAGAGAGCAGGGAAAGATACCAGAGGGCCAGAAATGAGTACCTCAGAGTGAGGAAGCAGAGAGAGGCAGTATGAAAATGACATTGCGAGTAAAGCCAAGACCTAACCAAAACTGCTTCACAGCCACATCACGAGGAAAACGGCAGTAAAGGAACAAGTGATGAAACTGAGAAAAGGGGAACAGATACACAGAGAATGACAAGGTGGTGTAAGAAGAACTCAACAAGAGATTCCAGGTCTTCACAATAGAATAAGGCGAAGCCCCTGCACTAGAAGAGGGGGAGGCAAACCAAGCAACCTTGGAGGATTTTGACATCACCAGTGATGAGGTCAAAAGGTGTCTGTTGGAGCTGAATGTGACAAAGATTGTTGGGTCTGACAGAATCTCACCGTGGATACTAAAAGGTGCAGAAGCAATAAGTGTGCCACTCTCTATGAAGTATAACAGGTCACTGGAAACAGGAGACCTACCAGAAAGCTGGAAGACGTCTAATGTAGTCCAAAAAGAGTGACAGGCAAGAGGCACTGAACTACAGGCCAGTTTCCCTAACTTGTATACCATGCAAGATGATCGAGAAGATCGTGAGGAAAAGGCTCGTAAAGCATCTGGAGGGAAACAGCTTTGTAACACCACCAGCATGGGTTCAGAGATAGTAAATCGTGCCTCATAGGTTTAATAGAATTCTATCCAAGCAACAAAAATTAGTTAAGAAAGAGAAGGGTGGGCAGACTGCATTTTCTTGGACTGTCAGAAAGCCTTTGACACAGTAACCCATAAAAGGCTGCAACAAAAGTTGGAGCAACAGGCAGGAGTAAAAAGTAAGGTGCTCCAGTGGATAAGGGAATATCTAAGTAACAGGAAACAACAAGTAACTGAGGGGGGGGAAGACATCAGGGTGGTGAGATGTCACTAGCGGATAGCACAGTCCCACAGGGCTCCATACTTGGATCCATCCTGTTTCTAATATATGAAAATGATCTTCCAGAGGGTATAGAATCATTCCTCTCAATGTTTGCTGATGATGCAAAAATTATGAGAAGAATCAAGACTGATAAAGATAGACAGAGACTACAGGATGACCTGGACAAACTGGAGGAATGATCTAGAAAATGACTACTAAAGTTCAATTCAGCAAAGTAATGAAATTAGGTAAAGTGAGCAGAAGGCTGAACACAAGGTACCATCAGGAAGGTGAAATCCTGCAAGAGTGAAATAGAGCGAACGATCAGGGGGGTTGATATCATATTGAACCTGTCCCCTGAGGCCCTACATCAAAAGGATATCATCAGCGGCATATGCTAGATTGGCCAACATAAGAACTGCCTTTAGTACCCAGATGAGCCACAGAGACATTAGAAAGAATTTTTTCAGTGTCAGAATAGTTAACAAATGGAATGCATTAAGCAGTGATGTGGTGGAGGCTGACTCCATACACAGTTTCAAATGTAGATATGGTAAGAGCCCAGTAGGCTCAGGAATCTGTACACCGGTTGATTGACGGTCGAGAGGCGGGACTAAGGAGCCAAAGCTCAACCCCAGCAAGCACAACTAGGTGAGTACATCACCCACATCAGTACACATCACCTGTCAGTATACATATCTTGTGTCAGTAGGTACCACGTGTGTGTGTGTGTCAGTAGGTACCACATGTGTGTCAGTAGGTACCACATGTGTGTCAGTACTCAATAAATCTAAATTATTGGGATCGCTTAAAAATTCTAAGGCAGTATTCCCTATAAAGTGCAGGAGGAAAATACATAAATATTTACACTTGCAAAATACTAGAAAAACTTATTCCAAATCGCACATGGAAATAACACCATATAAGACCAGGAGGCACGGCAAGATGTGAAAAATAGCCTCACTGAAAAGCAGAGGTGTAATAAGTATGCTAAGTATGTTTTCTAAAAGAAGTTGCGGTGGGTATGTGGGCCTGCGGGCCGCTCCAAGCAACAGCCTGGTGGACCAAACACTCACAAGTCAAGCCTGGCTTCGGGCCTGGTGTGGGGAGTAGAAGAACTCCCAGAACCCCATCAAGCAGGTATCAAGAGAGAACTCTATCAACGTAAAAGCCCAAAGATTTTCAACACACTCCTTCTAGATATATAAGGGATGAACTGTTCAACCTCTCATGGTGTTCAAAAAGAGAATTTGATAAACACCTTAAAAAGGATACCGGATCAGCCAGGCCGTGACTCGTACATCAGGATGTGAGCAGCTGCATCGAACAGTCTGATTGACCAGACCTCCAGCCAGAAGGCCTATTTAGAGACCAAGCCGCAAGGACATTGATCCTTGGAATCTTTGAAAAATAAACAAAAGGACATCTGCACACATTTGGGACATGTGAGTGTTAAGTGAATTTGGGAGGGTGTATGGAAGAAGTCAAGGGAATATGGAGGTAAAGGATCCAGTGTTGATGAGGTTAATACTACAAATTGTTAATACTACACTCAAGTTTAACTTGTCTAGAAAAAATACTAAATTCATGTTGATAAAACTGTTCAACTACATAACTAATTTAGACAAATTTATTAGATAAACAATATACAATTATCTTTAAATATAAATTATATTAATAAACCAAATTTTGCTTCACTTTCACCAAAACGTTAAGACTATACAGTATTTGGTCACTCAAGTTTCATTGTGTTTCAGTTTGTCAAAATCTTACCTAATATTTTCTCTCAAAATATTTATTAATGATTATATATTAATGGTTTCCAATTGTGAGAGACAGATGCCTGTTAAGCTTAACAAGATCCGACTAGGTTAACAATTATCCTTACCCCCAGGATGAAACCAACAACAGTTGCCTAACTCCTGGGTATCTGTTTACTGTTAGTGAACGAGGCATTGAGTGTAAGGAAAGTGTACCCAAACATCTCACTCTGCCAAGGTTGAACTACTGACCCCTCCCAGATTACAATTCCACAACTGTTTACTAATTCCCAGGTACAGTACCTATTTACTGCTAGGTAAACAGAAGCATTAGGTGAAAGGAAACATCCCCCTTTCTGTCCAACCCGGGATACAAACCCGGGATTTCCGACTGCACGTTGAGAACACGCCTAACTGTACTATCATGGGCTCTATTTATCATGTAAATACCCATACAAAACGGGGGCACACCTGTCAACACAAGGCACTTGAGTTGCTGGGAAAAAATTGAATGATAATAGAATTTGTTGTTTAGGGAGATGTCATCATGAGCTGCTTGGCACACAGCCAGAATTGAGAATGAAGAAAAACAAGTGTTTAGTTACTCCAGTCTATTTTTAAAGTGATTTATTTGTTGTGAAACGGGAATCACTATGAATAGAAAGGAATTTTACAAAAGTCAGGTAATTAAACAGTTGAGTATTTTATATATATTTTGTAATACAATGAAAGTTTTTAAACTAGTTGGTATTACATAATTCATATTATTGACACCTAAGTTTATATATATATATATATATATATATTATTATATATATATATTATATTATATACTATATATATATATATATATATATATATATGTTTTTTAGCTAAATGCTAGAAACAATATTCTTTTGTTTAAATTGTCCATACACTTTTGAGAAATCTTGAAATTCCTTATATTACTGTAGTATCTCCTAAGTGCCAAGCTATTTTGATTATCATTTTTTATGTACAATAAGTTTTTACCATTTATATAAGTCCTTGACACCAAAATGGATTGAAAGGAAGCTAAGAGTAGAGTAACATTTCAGTGAGAGGTGACTTATAATCATAGGTCCTCACCAGGGTTGATAGTGTTACTACTAACTTGAGTTTTTGAATTGGCAAATGCAGCCACATATGCAAACAAGATTGTCACACTTAAAAAAAAGAAGTGTGTAAAATTATACTGAAAACACATTTTGAATAGCTGGATAAATAGATTTTTTGAAGAGAATCTATTACAGGTAACATTGTCCATGATTTTAAATCAGACTACAAAAAATTTGCCATTGAAGGTCAGTAG
>WNGS01169217.1:6502115-6518274 GCA_020271785.1 Procambarus virginalis
AAGTGATTTACATAAATGGATCGATTTATAGATAGAGCTTAGTACATACAATGCCTAAAGCCACTATTACGCAATGCGTTTCGGGCAGAAACGCATTGCGTTTTCGCATTCACTCCAAATTTTTTTTGGAGTGAATGTGATCTTTGGTCGTAAAAGGATATACTGCGTGCTGTGCTCGCATTTAAATTGTCAGTCATATGGCTGCTATCTCGGGGTGCTTGTTTGTGTTGCATCTGACCATAAATAATCATCATTGAGTTGCTTAACATTAATAGCCCAAATTAGCCCAACTTGCTTTTAAATTAGCCCAAAAAGTAGCAAGTAGCGAAATTACAAATTTGGGAGAGCGGGGCTCTCAAAAGTAGCCCAATTCGCTACTTGTAGCCCAATCTGGCAACCCTGCAGGCAACACCACCTGTCATTGTTGTTGTTGCTGTAGCGGGTTGGGGGCAGCTACAGCACCTTGACAAATCACAAACCTTCGTAAATGGTTGTGCAATTCCAATTGGGAAAGATTACATAAAAATTACAGTATATTAATTACATAAGAGTAATAATAAGAGCAGAGCAAGTAGACATTAGCATTTTATGATGCAGGTAAGCTCTTTTATAACAAGCTAATGTCAGGCACGTATACATAAACCTTATCTATTTACCTGACTTTACCTGAGGGCCACTAAGACTAGTGGCCTCGGCGAAGACAGGAAGCCGACGGTTTGTCGAAGGTCCCATCCATTTGCCTTGATGATCTTTTCCAGTTGTACTTTAAAATTAACACAGAGTTTAGGCATTTTACGGCTTCGGCGGGTAGGCTGTTCCTTGGGTTAATAACCCTGTGGGGGTGCAAAAGCATCTCCTGTTCTCAGTCCTACATTGTAGCTTATCTAGCTTGATACCGTTGGTCAATAATTTTTACATTTGACCTTTTGAAGACTCAAAATGATACTGATTTCAGTCTAGCTTGATACCGTTGGTCAATATTTTTTACATTTGACCTTTTGAGACACCTCAAAATGTACTTATATTCTTGCATTTTACATTTTTAATTATATGTATGCATCACTGCACATCCCAATTCTTCTAGATTATTTTATATTGAACTTTTGGTTTGAGTGTGTTTGTCAGGAAAAAAAAAGGGGGAAAATTGGTATATTTTTGGGTATCTATGAAATCTAACTCCATTTTCCCTATAAACTGTACCTTTCATCCTTTCTCTGCGATGAGCATTAATGCATACTTCATAAAATAATTAGCTCATCATGACAGACATGTTTTAGAAGTGCATAACAAAAATCTTTTCAACATCCTGGATTAGTTGTCCAGAGATCTGGCAGCGATAAAAGAAAAGTGATCCAATTCAGTTCGTAGATTGGATATACCTGTATTATTATTATTATTACTGTGATCATTATTAGCGAATAAGGTATAATACTATTGCATATTGATTAATGGTATCTATGAAGAAGAATGGTTTATCTAATTAGATATTTAAGATGAAAATAATAAATCATTGTAGGAAAACAAAGATTTTAATTTTATTAGTAAAATACATAAAATTTCTTAGGAGTATGCTTATTTATTGAAATGTATTTATTTGATACATTGTAAACATTTCTCATTGGTTGCATTTATAATAATATAATGTATCTTAGAAACACTAATGATTGGAATAAGTATATTAGACCACATTTTATATTAGAAAATGCATTTTCAAACATTTTTAATGCATGATTTTCTTTAGTTTCCCTTTTTAATGGTACTATTGAAACATGAAACGAATAGTTCATTGTTGTTATATTTATACAAAAGAAAAGTAAATATATAATATTTATTAGCTCCAAATTTGACCCAAGAAAATACAGTAATATCACAGCAAAAAGTTATGCATGTTTTGCACATTTATTTATTTTATTTTTTGCAGGAAGATAACCCCCACTCATTTTGACGGTTGCCTGTATGTATCACACTCAACAGAAGACAATGAAACTACAAATTTGCTTCGTTAACATACCATTTGAACAATTTCTTTTTAACACAGTGGTGTATAATCAGTAATTTTGAAAGTAAGCTTATTAAAATTTGCAAAAGGCATGTACATTCCATCAGATGCTAGTATATTATTATTATTCTGGTCACCATTTCCGAGTTCTTCCTAGTGTTCAATCTGTTTTCTGTTTAGTCATTTCCCCTCCAGTTCTGGGTTCGTGAAGGGACAGGCTGGCTGAAAGATGAAGGGAGCTAAGCTTCCACCTGGTGGTGGTCTGACCCATCAGTTAGGGTGTTTACCTTGCAGCTACAATCATTTGCCTTGTTACCACTGGTTAACCAATTGCTATGTAATTCCAAAGCTCAAACTCAGCTCGTAGAGGGGGGGGGGACCCATCCTCCTTCTAGGCAAGGATGGGTCTCAGAGGCTTGGTGCATCTTCCTAAGGCTGGGCTGGACCTAGTAGCTCAGAGCTGCTAAAAAGGCCCTCCCAGAAATTAAGAGTTTATCCTCAACATGCAGTAAGTCTGTCTTCTAGGTGGTGCTGGTGGCAGAAAGATAGCATTAAACTTTATGACAGCCAATCACAAGAATAACCCCTTGAGCCAATATCTCTCAACAGTGTCCACAATAAATTGAGTAGATGGCTACTCTGTGCCAACAAAACCTGCTAGGAGGACGGGAACCAAGCCCAGGACATTCTTTGGGATACTCAGAATCCTGAGCTCAGGCTAGACAAAAGCCTGATTAGTTTCCCCACCCTGTCATTGGCACCTACCACAAAAAAAAAGAGAGAATGAAAGGGTCAGAGTGATAGTTCACTCCTTCCCAAGGTGGCAAAACATACCAGACAAAACCAAAGTTGATTTGAAGCAGCACCTGCACATAAATGTGGACACAAGAGCCTCTGCCCTGAGCTTGGGAATGCAATAAAATGTGGGATAATTTTTGGTGAATCATTTTCAAGGAAACATCAGTCAGCTCTATGTGACTGGTTTTGGGTTGTCATAATTGGATGTAAAATGTTGATTAATCACTTGTGACCAAACTAAACATACATAGAGGTTGTTATTCAGCACTGGCAGCTGAAATATGGTGTTATAAATGCTGTTGTATTTTGATAATTCTTGTCGAGATCCAATTGTAATGGGAATGTACTTTTTTATTGCTAACAAAAATATGGTATATTCATTTTTAAATAAAAATGTATCATGTACAGTGGTTACATGTTTAGATTTGATTTGACTGCATTGAATTGTGAAGTAACTTTCTATTAAGTCAATTATGTTGAATGTGACAGGATGACTACTCTTGCCAAAATTTTCCTTCATTTTCTGTTTGTCACATTTTATGTACTTTAAAAGTTAATTTCTCTCAATTATGATTTTCATGTACATATGTCTGTAGTCGCATAATTATTAGTTATCAAATCAAAATATCTTGTAGTTGGCAAGATAAAATTAATTGTAGAAATATTGCTAGATAGCAAGCCATCAAAGGTGAGACAGTTTGACCAGTAGAGCCCAGTGTTCCAGTGACACCAACAAGTTCTTGAATAGAGCACAGTTTTCAGGCTCTATTCAGTGATATAAAAATATAATCACTTTCATAAAGTACTTTTTGAGATGTGCAATATTAACACAGAAATCTGGAGGTTGTTATTAGCATACTGTATATCAGCTAGTATATTATTTTGCAGTAACTGCTATTTTTGTTACTACAAGAGTGCAATGTGCATTATACAGTACTGTATTTACAAATGTATTGAATATTTTCTCATCAATGTTTCTTTAATATTATTCATGTTGTAAATGGTGATTCTTGATATTACAATTCAACAGTACTGCATTAATAAATGTTAGCATGCAGAACATTACATTATTTCTCATTTTCCAATGTACCAAAGCTAAGTAAATGCAGCACACCTAGCTCTTGGTGTGCTGTTATATGTTATTACAGGTGTGCTCATGTTATATTGTCTCCTGTTGAGAAAAAGAATACATATACATTTTTAGTATGCATTTTATTGCCCCATTTGTCTTATTTTCCATAGATAACATAAAAGATGACAGGCTCAATAAATAAATAACATTCCATTATAAGCAGACATGGCAAAAGTGGGAAATTACATGTCATGCAGGGTTAGTAGTTCCACCGTTTCCCCAGTGTCATGCAGGGTTAGTAGTTCCACTGTTTCCCCAGTGTCATGCAGGGTTAGTAGTTCCACTGTTTCCCCAGTGTCATGCAGGGTTAGTAGTTCCACTGTTTCCCCAGTGTCATGCAGGGTTAGTAGTTCCACTGTTTCCCCAGTAGTTGGACATACAGTACATGCCAAAACATAAGAAAGTTCACTTGTACAGGTGTTGTTGATTAGAGCTCCTGAGAAGAGAAATCTGACATTTACAAAGTGACTGCACATCTGGAAATCCAGACTAGTTAATGTGAAAATGGGGAAACTTGGAAATGGAGCTGCCAGTGCTGGAGCAAGAGTTATTGGAGTCCATGTAGGATAAAAATTATGGAATTTGTAATGGAAACCAGATTATAGGAGCAATATAACCAGCTTGTAAAGGCTCTATGACAACTAAATTGTGGGGATGCCCCTGCTATTAAATCTTCACTGTCAAATTACAGTACTGTACTTGAGTTATTATTTACCATTTCGACCAGCATTGCATTATATTACTTGAGATATGAACTAATTTGAAAAGGAAAACAAATATCGTCACAAGGTTTAATGTAATACAAGTCAGCTTAACAAAATATTACTTTTTTATTTATAAGGTACAGTACATAAATCACACACCTCAACTAAATCAAGGAGGATTTACACAACTTCCATATGTAATTTTTTGAAGTACCTGTATATTGATACTACTATAGAGTAAACAAAATTCCCATGTTTACAGTACTGTATACAAAAGCCATATACTTAAAACAAAGATGGCTTGTATACTTTTGAAAGGCAAATGCTTAAATTTGGACTTCATTAAATATATTCTCGAAACAATTTCCGCATTTGGAAATGTTTATATCTTTCACATAAAAAAAGTTTATTATAGCAGCAAAATACAGGAATTAGCTACCAAGGCTCTGCCCTGTCAATCTCGAATATATTGTATGACAAGATTGGCTGTGTCCAAGAAAAAACTGAAACATGGTAACCTGTAAGTTGATTGTGGAATCATAACCACTCAAGATACGATATCATATCCAACTATTCTGTCAGTTATGGATAGTTTAAACCAATCAACAGCTGGAATGAAGCTATATGTGAGAGATGTTTGACTGGAAAGGTGACTGATTTACTGTAACCTGGCAGGCTGAAACACACATTTCTCTGGCGATGACAAATTCAGGAATATTCTGCTGTTCCTGACAGTCACTTTCTAGCATCCACATACACATCAAACTTTTCTTTTAGACCCAAACAGATGTTTTTCAGAGACTTCAGTGCCATTCCTACAGAATTATGAATTAATTTAGGATCATGTAATGTGAATGGGTTGTTGCACTGAATCTTTCCAAAACACATTTACAAAATGAAGTGCATACTGTAATGCCATTTCCAACTTACCCAGCTTTTCATTAAGACTGTCAGTTACTTCCTACCACGTGTTTCTGCTTCTGGTCACAAGAGATTCCATCAAGTCCTTCCTTTCTCTTTTCATACCCATTTATTGTTGCATCAACTTTGATGCAACATTGTATTGTTGTTGATGCATTTTGCATCAACAAAAGCATTGTTGATGCAACAATGCTTTTGTTGCATCAACTTTGCAAGATCAATGAGTTTCACTCAAGCACTTGTGTACATACAACTATGTATCCAACGGAAAACTTTAAATGCAGAATTTTATATCATACTGAAGATGTACAAAAATCAGCATTGAATGTAATGAAACGCCATTTTCTGGGCGAGACCTGGAGCTATCTGGGCTGATATAAACGTATTAGACCCAGGCATCTGTTAAAGTGAATGGAGATCTTCGGCCTATCGGGGGACCACGAGCCAGAACCTGGCCCCCCTCAGAGAGGCACATGAGGAGCAATGGCCTATAGAAACCCCAGTGTGGTTGGAAGTATTCTATCTCCACAACTGGTGATTGTCCCCCTGAGTCAAGAGGACAGAGTAACCTTCCAACTCGCACGAAGCAAGAGGGGACTCAAGGGTCACATCCATCGGACCATGGAGCCCCTGCGGGGTTTCCCAGGGCCCTTAGCCTTATTAACACGCTAAGGAAAGCTCAGGCAGGGTACTGCGAACCGGCACCCAAGACTACCGAACAACCTGCTAATAGCTGAACCCCTGGGACGTGTCCACTCATGGGGGCCTATCAATGGGTACCACCAACCACACAAAAACTGAGAATAGATATAATGATAGATATATACACCCCCAACACAGAAGGGGCAACCACCAAGGCAGACCCCCCTTAACCAGGCAGAAAAACAAAAACAAAAGCAAAACCTTGCAAAATGACAACATACCAATGTGGAACAGAGCCGACCGCTATAAGAGGTGAAAACTAGCTGTGCAGTATACCGCGCCCCTATCAGTGACGAAAACTACCCCATATCCAGAGGCAAACATGGGCAACAAAGACCCCAGTTGACTCAAAGGGCGGCCAAGTACTGAGCAGTAAAAGACACAGTGGGGGTAGATCCCGAGGTGACGTGTGGAAGGCGACCCCAAGCCCCAAGGGGTAGTACTTACAGGGCACTTAGGGAAGGTGGCCTGAGGCGCATGCAACCCGAGTACCAAAGAATATTACTCCTGGCTCGTACACCACCAGTAGAGACAGTCCGTGCCACAAGGCACAGAAACAGATAAATTGCTGGAGTCAGAAGCACAAGACCACCTCAGTAACACATCAGCCTGAGAACTGCAGGGTGGATTGCCAGCATGGGAGTCTGGGGCTCCCTCTACACCCTCCCAGGGAGGGCAGAGGGAGGGTTGCACAGACAATGACACAGCGACATGACGTCATGCTAGTTTGCTAATTTTCGTTTGGGGAGTTCTGTCCACCTGTTCGGCTCGGTAGCAATAGTTTCAGCAGAATAGGGGTTTGTTTTGGACGCCTACCTTTTTGGCTGCCAGATCCGGTCAATGGCAGACACAAAAAGCTCCCAGCCACACAGGGGTTTCTATAGGCCATTGCTCCTCATGCCTCTCTTGAGGGGGGGGGCCAAGTTCTGGCTCATGGTCCCCAGTAGGCAAGAACTCTGTGCACATTGACTGATGCCAGAAAGTTATACATATCCATTCAGCCTAGGTAGCTTAGGGGAGCCAATGGGGCTCCCCCAGAAAAGTTTAAAAACTGTCAGTATACTTTCTAAAATCAGATATTATGTTCCCCACTCTGCTCTCCTCTCATTATAACACACGCTAATCTATCTATATCTTACATACGGTATCTGTGCATGGGGTTCACCCGCTGCAAATTACCTCAAACCTATCATCACTGGCAAAAATCTGCAATCAGAACTATAACAAACTCTGTCTTCAGACAACACACAGCTCCCCTCTGTGTAATCCTCAGTTTCCTACCTTGTGCTTCAAACTCACACTATATCTTGTACTACCCACTTCCCCCATATTAGTACTTAAGACATATATCTTTACCAGTGTAATCAACTATGTCAATTTATATTGTAGTTATTTGTTGATATAAAACCTTGCTACAATGTACCTTTTCATCTTACCTGATATGTTAGATTAAGGACCTGCCCAAAACACACTGCACGTTAGTGGCTTTGCAAGAATGTACAAATACCAATCCTATGTAATCTCACCAACCCATTGTACCTTCTTGTGAATAAATTATTACTAGTATATTATTATTATTTTTATTATTATTCTTATTATTATTATTACTACTATTATTATTATGAGAATGAAAAGTTATCTAGCTGCCTACAAATGGATAACAAACGATGAGCAATGTGATAAGTTACATCCCAACTTCATTGAAGTCATTAGGATGAATGGATACAGTACAGCTACATCAAAAAAATGGCCGGATAGTAAGTGTGTCAAGAAGGTTTAGCATTATAAATGTCTTAAACATCTTTTAAGAAATGTAAAATTCTTAAAAGGAGGCACATCAATAACTCTTGCATTTCATATTAACAAAAACTTCTCATGGTCTCCAGAAAGGTTCACTCTTTCTGAAGGAGACCCTGTGGCTCCCTGAATACATCTACCTGAGATTGCTCCATACTAAAATGTCACATCAGTCACGGCTGTCATGTTTGGCCTACTGAGAACCTAAGCCAGAACTTGGCCCCAAGTTCACAGAGGCACAGGGAAGGAGGGAGGGAATTATCAGGGGAAAGCTCCAAGCTATTACGACTATCACTGAAAAGGGATCAGGATAAGGATTTGGGATGGGACAGGGGAAAGAAATGGTGCCCAACCACTTTGTCAGTCAGGGATTGAACACCGACCTGCATGAAGCGAGAAAACTGCTCTACTGTCCACCCCAAGTGGTTGGGCAGAAACACAGGAAGTGAGTGACAATTTGCTAGCCCCACTGGGCCAGCACCAGAAAATAAGCAAAACTTTACAGACAACTGGAGAATTCACAGAAAATGAAGCCTTTTAAACAGCCAAATGATTCACAAAGAGCTAGAAATTCACTCAAACTAGCTCGAAACTCATTAATATAGATCACCATCACAAGAAGCTTGGCCCTAGCTGGGCTGCATGGGGGTGTTATCAACACCTCCAAGAAAATGTGGAGGTGTCAATGCTGAATGCAAGTAACAGCGGCTCCACCAACATCGAATGATGAGGTAATAGTATGAGATGTCACTCAAGAAACAACTGGACAATCCTAACCGAAACCAAAGATGATGAAGGCAGATAGTGATGAAACTAGCATCAACTAACTTCATACTGCCCACTGCAAAGAAAGATACAGATGGGACACCGGCAAACAGCCACATGCTTGCCATACAAATGGTGACATACATGTCAAACTTCAGAAACAATCAAGCTATGAATGGCAACTGATGCATGAAAAAAATAAATAAATTATACTGTATATATATAATAATATAATAATAGATATATATATATATAATATATATATATATATATATATATATATATATATATATATAATATATATATATATTATATATATATGTCGTACCTAGTAGCCAGAACGCACTTCTCAGCCTACTATGCAAGGCCCGATTTGCCTAATAGGCCAAGTTTTCATGAATTAATGATTTTCGATACCTAACCTACCTACCTACCTAACCTAACCTAACTAACTTTTTCGGCTACCTAACTAACCTATAAGATAGGTTAGGTTAGGTTAGGTAGGGTTGGTTAGGTTCGGTCATATATCTACGTTATTTTAACTCCATTAAAAAAAAATTGACCTCATACATAATGAAATGGGTAGCTTTATCATTTCATAAGAAAAACATTAGAGAAAAATTAATATTCAGGAAAACTTGGCTTATTAGGCAAATCTGGCCTTGCATAGTAGGCCAAAAGTGAGTTCTGGCTACTAGGTACGACATTATATATATATATATATATATAATATATATATATTATATATATATATATATTATATATATATAATATATATATATATATTGCACACCTGAATGAATGAAATGCACTCATGACACTGGAAGACAGAAGAGTNAGAACTGCCCTGTGGCACTCCAACGGTAATTGGTAGAGTGGGAAGAAGTTGTATCATTGATGGTTACATATTGGTGTCTGTCACTAAGATAGGATCGGATGTAGTCAAGGGCAAGGCCTCGGATTCCATAATGCTGGAGTTTAAGTAAGAGGTAGTTGTGATTAACAGTATCAAAGGCTTTTCTTAGGTCAATGAAGAGTCCAATCGGAAACTCATTTTTGTCAAGGGCTGAGTAGATTAGGTCAAGGAGACTAATGATTGCATCGTTGGTGCTCTTTTGGTACCGGAAGCCAAATTGGCAGGGGCTGAGTATGTCGAATTTTACGAGGTAGGAATAGAGCTGTTTGTAAATATTTTTTCAAATATTTTTGATAGAATGGGTAGATTTGATATTGGTCTATAATTGTTTATGTCCGCCGGATTGCCTCCTTTATGGACTGGCGTTACTCTTGCTTTTTTGAGGATATCAGGGAAGGTGGACACTCTATAGATTTGTTGAACAGTAGGGCTATGGGTGGGGCAAGGGCATGGGAGGCTCTCTTGTATACAATGGACGGTAGACGCATAGGTCTACTTAGACTGTAGCTGGTGCGCCCCCACATGAATTATTGCATCCAGGCATGGAGACCATCTTCAGACACAGCTGCTCTGGAGCCATGTCTTTCCAGAGCTATGGAGCTATGTCTTTCCAGAGCTATGGAGCTATGTCTTACGACAAAAATCATACCAGAGCTTAGTCACCTGTTGTATCAGGAACGGTTGAGGGCCACAGGGCCAACAACGCCTCAAACCAGGCATGACAGGGCAGACTTCATAGAAACCTTTAAAATACTAAACAATTTGGAGAATGTCGACCAGGACAATGTCTTCAAAAGGTCAGATGTTACACGAACAAGGAGCAACGGGTTCACACTCAACAAGCCAGAATGCTTTTTCACCCACAGGGTTGTAAACCAGTGGAACCGCCTACCCGCCGAAGCAGTAAACGACAAACCTCTGCTGGGTTTTAAATATAGATGGAAAAGATCATCAGAACAAATGGGGGGACCTTTGACAAGCCGCCGGCTTACTGCCCTCATCGAGGCCACTATAGTGTTAGTGGCCCTCAGGTTAATTCAGTTCCCGGAGGGGTGTCCCCGCTCCTTCCTATTGGGAAGTTGTTCATCTATTGCAGTATCATACTATCATGCAAGAGGAGCCACACATCTATGGATCATCCAATAATATCAGCAGACTTCTAGATGTTACTTCTGCTCGGCTTAGACTCAGTTACAAGTATCTCTGGGAATTCTCATTATCTGCTGATGTAGACCTGACCAAATGTAAACTGCATCAAGACTAACTTGCTTAGCTTAATGAATTGTGGGGTTCAGTCCCTGAGCCCATTATGTGCCTCTGTAACCCTTTCCACTACCACCCACAAGATGGGTATGGGGTGCATAATAAATGAACTAAACTAAACTATTGCAGTATTTGTACAGTGGCCTGTCGCTTGTCACTAAACTTAGTTGTTAACTATTAACTTGATGAAATAATATTACCTTATACGCGAGAATAATTCTGAATACACAGCGATAAAATTGACGAATGCGGCTTTGGGTTGGGCGGCCCCGTAGGCGAGTCTGGCCTGAGGATAGCCAACTGTAAATGCTTCTCCCTCCACATACTTCAAGTGAAAATAATTGCCAACAGAACCTATACCGAACCTACTATACGCCTAATTAATTATAGAATATAAAATTAATTTATACACGATAAAACTATTTTTAATACACAGTACATGAAAGTCGATAATAAATGCGTCTTGGGATGTGGGGGGGAGACGACCGCCGCGTTAACGAGCCTAGCCTGACGACGGGGTAGTTTAACAATGGCGAAGTGTATTCTACATAATATCCTACCCATATAATGTTGGCAAATCATGATCCTCAAAATCTTCCACAATATCCGAGAGGGACAGACTATTTAGCATTAGTGGAATACAAACATTTGAATACTACAGAACCCGGATGAAAAAAAATACGGAAACAATGACACTCGAGACATTACAAAACTCAATGTTATAATAGCGAGCAAATGTATAATGCATTAAGCATTGTAGGTGGAGGTAGACTATATATTCATGCGTACCTCCCAACTGCTCAGATATATTTGAAAAAAAAAAACTTATCAACCTTACCTACACGGGAGCGACATGCTCACGCCGCCGCTGCTTCCTGACGACTGACCAGGTCGCAGTCAATAACCCGTAGCGACCAACCGACCCAGAGACTCCCTGCCTAAAATTATTTGAACGCCATATTGAAATTCCTAGCGTATAGCGCCAGGAATGTGTAAATTAATATTTATATGCATTATAGGCCTTTCTAAAGTAATTAATAGATCTGAATATCATATATTGTCTAACAAACGAATTATTTAAGTTAAGATTTTAATTATGCCAGATACAATTAAGTCTCATATCGCACACAATAAGATTCGTCGGCGGATCTTTTTTATTTATATATAAAAAAGTTTTTAAATTCTTGTAAAGCCACTAGCACACATAGCGTTTCGGGCAGGTCCTTAATCCTAATTTTTTCCCCGGAATACGACCCGCCAAATCGTTTAACAACTTATTCACTGCTGGGTGAACAGTTAAGGATTGGCGCGCGGTCAATCCTTCCCGGCCAGGATACGAACCCATGGCAATACCATACTACTTGTGTAAAGGAGGAAATGTATATGTTTATCTCTCAGAATGTTCGGTAATACGTTTATTGCTTGTGATGTGTGTCTATGTATGTATTAACACGATGTACTGAACGGGGTGAGAATAGCTTGAGCTACCTCATCTCTTTGTGTGTATTTTACCTCAATAAACTTATTTCAATTTCAATTTCAACCCAGGTCAAATGTCTGGCGAAGAGCCGGGCGCGTGCTTTACCACTGCGCCACAGAGACTGCTCCGTGGCGTAGTGGAATTTTGAATTTTGAAACCTGACTAACATAGCTCAACCCAACCTAACGTAACCCAAATCAAACCAATCTAATTCAACCGAGCCCAATGCAGCCTAACCTTAATAATATAGCCTAATACAGCCTAGCATAACAATACATCCGGATTTAAAACAGAAAATGAGTTTAGCCGAATCGTCTCGTGTCCGAGTGTAACCAGAACCCGACCAGTTGTGTACCTATACTGACCTAGCAAACAAACACCTGCAGACGAGGAGTCTCAATAACGTGGTTGAAATATGTTGACCAAACCACACACTAGAAAGTGAAGAGACGACGACGTTTCGGTCTGTTCTGGACCATTCTCAAGTAGATTGTGAGAATGCACAATTGATTTGAGAATGGTCGAGGACGGACCGAAAGTCGTCGTCCCTTCACTTTCTAGTGTGTGGTTTGGTCAACAAATACCTCACCTAACCAGACAAACACCCCCCTTACTCTACCAAGCACACTGAGAGCTGTACCAAAGTTGGGAGGGTCCAGACGAGAACGTGGTTGTAAGTATAGGTCCACAGACATGGGAACCAGTGCCCATCAGCAGGGTTGGGGGGCAACCCTGGGTCCTGTTCTGGGTCAATATCTTCCAAATTGTTCAGATATGGCCCTGTTCTGGGTCAATATCTTCCAAATTGTTCAGTAATTTAAATGTTTTGCCGAGAGCAGCCCTGTCATGTCTGGTCCCTGTGGCCCTCAACCGTTCCCGGTATGAAAGTCGACTTAGTTCGGGAAAGATTTTAGTGGCCCGACGTTGAACTTTCTCCAAAGCAGATACGTCTTTCTGAACATGAGGTCTCAATGCGTGGATATAATAATCCAAGTGGAAGCACACCAGAGATTTATACAGTTGTATCACTACCTTTTCCTTCGTCAAAATTTCGTTTGACTATTCCAAAGGATTTGGTTTGCTTTTATAACTGCAGCTTCCACTTGTTATACAACTATCAGTGATTAGTGGATTCTGACTCCAAGATAATGTTGATGATTTGGTAGTTGTGCATTGTTAAGCCCCACGTGGGTGAAAAAATCTCCTGTTTTCTGTCCTAAGTTGTGGCATGTTGAACTTGAAATCGTTGTTCCTTATTTGTGATTGATTGATGAAGATTAAGCTACCAAGAGGTGGCACAGGCTGCTTCAAATAACCGCCACCTGCTGGAGAAAACCCGGTGCCCCAGAATAACACTGAGGGTCACCTCCCTCTCTAGGCCCACTGCACTTGTAATTGGTCACCAAGGCTGAACCAACGTCGAGAATGACATCATCTCCTGGCACCGTCGGCTGCAACGTTGGCGCCTGCCCTGTACCTGTCAGCTGGCCACCTTAAAACACAACGGAAGAACCCCGAAAAACCGGGGCCCTAGGGCAGCCTAGTCAAGCAAGCCAGGTGGCCTAGCCGCGGGACGGAAGAGTCGACCAACCTGGGCCACGGGCAGCAGCTACGTACAAGGGCTCACAACTAAGCCCAACCCGACGTCGAGAAAGGAGGTGGCCCCTAGGCAAGGCAGCCTCAGGCCTGCTCACCGTGAGCACTTGCCACAATGCATGGGCGTCTCGCGCCCGAGGGCGAGGGAAACCCCCACAAACATGCACGCCCGGACTGGCACGTGCAGACCTTGCCCAGAGCCAGAGGGGACCACGCGCTAATCCACGTGGTTTAACGCCCAAGAGGGCTGGAAGGAAGCGAGACACAGCCCAGGGCAAGCTCTCCACAGCGCCATGCCCCGTGGCCAACGCCACCCAGGGCATGGGTCCCGGGGCAGGCCCTGGCAAGGAACAGGAACCTGGCCACATGGCGTCGCCGCCTGGGCGACGCCTGGCCTCTCGCAGGAAGCCCAGGTCGGGCACGCCCGTCCGTGCGCGGCGCAAAGCCTGGCCCCCTAGGGCAGCCCAGGGTACCCAGCAGACCGGCGTCAGGGAGCACGCGTGGATGGCGGGAATGGGAGCCAGGGAATGGGAGCCAAGGGCGGGAGGGGTAGCCTAGGTACTCCCTGATGCCCACCCACGGGGACGGCGCCTACGTGGCGTGGGCCCCAGGGAACGGGCCCCCGAGGGCATAAGCCCACCAACGCCAGGCCACGTGGCGTCGCCGCCATGGGCGACGCCGTGCCGATCACAGGGGCCAGGCAGGGCTGGCTCCCGGGTCCGGCACGCAGCAGGGCCCCGGGGCGCGTCCAAGGCACACAGGCCTCTAGGGACAGGCACACACACGCCGGCCCTAGGCGTGCACCGGCAGCGAGTGACAGCAGCGGCAGCGCAGGCCCGACGGGCGCCCCTGGATCCGCCAGGGCAGCAATAACGGACCGAAGGCCCTAGGGAACTAGCTAAGGCGGCTACACGGGCCGCGAGGGTAGCGGCGCTAATCACACGCCAGCACTGGGACGGTCCTGACTAAATTTGAACGGAAAGCCTCACATTACCTTGGGTTTAGTAGTGTAAGGCAGGAGGCTCCTGCCGTACCAGTATGGGAGGTCGAGGGTTCCATGATATCGGTGAGAGAGAGGTCGGGGACCGGGGTAGCTGGCGTGATGTCCATCTCCTGAGTAGTCCAAATAGTTTCAAGTAGTTTCAAGTGCAAGTGTTTCAAGTGCAGTGGCTGAGCGGGCAAAGTGAGGGCAGAGCCCTTTTTTGCGCCGGGTTCTATATGCCCCCAGAACTGCCCGCACAGCGCCAGCGTTGGCGATTGCCTCCGAGGGGCTGTGAGGAAACATTAATTGACTTCCAAGCAGTTGCTAGAACCTGCTTGAAATGATCGCCGTTGAGTACACTTATTGAATTTGTAAAGCCATAGATTATTCTAGCCTAAATGAATTGGTGGTAGCCCTGAGCCCTTATGTGCCGTAATTCCACTCGCCACAAGATGGATGTTGCATATAATGGACTACTACTACTAACTGAGGCGATGATCACAATCGTGGAGTGTTGCCAACCACGAAGGAGGACACACGTTTCGGACCGTGGACATGTCTCCAATGATGTGTCGATTGAGAATTCAGCGCGACCAGGAAAGTCGTCGCCGGCTAATAAGCTCTAAGGTTGTGGCCTTCTGGCATTAAGTACTAGACTATACAATCTTGAGGGTGAGAACTGTTACTGGGAGTGCCCATCGCAAGCCTCTGGCGTAACCCCAGAACGCCAGAACCAGCGTTGGGGAAGTTTTGAATCTTCCCCATCAGAACATCTCCGCTTCCTTGGGAGCAGAGGCCAAAGTGGAAAATTAATAAATAAATAAATAATATGTTTATTCAGGAATGTACATAAAGTGATTTTACATAAATGGATCGATTTATAGATAGAGCTTAGTACATACAATGCCTAAAGCCACTATTACGCAATGCGTTTCGGGCAGAAAACGCCTTGCGTTTTCGCATTCACTCCAAATTTTTTTTGGAGTGAATGTGATCTTTGGTCGTAAAAGGATATACTGCGTGCTGTGCTCGCATTTAAATGTCAGTATATGGCTGCTATCTCGGGGTGCTTGTTTGTGTTGCATCTGACCATAAATAATCATC
>WNGS01169217.1:6519274-6541156 GCA_020271785.1 Procambarus virginalis
AGGGGCTGGTCCCAACCTGCACACAGAAATAACATCACATGAGACCAGAAGACTGGCAGGATGTGCAGAATACCCCGTTGAAAGCAGAGGTGCAACAGGTACTCTGAGAGAGAACTCTATCAACATCAGAGGCCCGAGACTGTTCAACACGCTCCCGCTACACATAAGGGGCATAACTGGCAAACCCTCACAGTGTTCAAGAGAGAACTGGATAAGCACCTCCAAAGGATACCTGATCAACCAGCTGTGACTCATACGTCAGGCTGCGAGCACCGCGTCCAACAGCCTGGTTGATCAGTCCAGCAACCAGGAGGCCTGGTCGACGACCGGGCCGCGGGGGGGCACGATACTAAGCCCCGGAAGCACCTCAAGGTAACCTCAAGGGAACCTCAAGGTAAGGTTTCCCCCTGGCGATACTCTCCTACTGCCTCGATCTCCATATACCTCTATCATTCCCCCTGGCGACACTCTCCACTGCCCCTATCTACTTCTATCATTACCAATTTTTCAATATCTATGTTGTCCTCAGAACTTCAATATTTAACAGTTTTCTCAAAATCTCAATCAAATACTGCAAGATAGTCAAATACTAAGTACGGCATCAATTTGTACAGTTAGAGAGACATTACAGAATAAATTTAGATCTATCAATGAAGCTTGAGAATGGTCCAGGACGGACCGAACGTCGTCGTCCCTTCAACTTCTAGTGTGTGGTCTGGTCAACTACTTCAGCTACGTTATTGTGACTCTCGCCTGCATCTATCAATGAAGGTTGTATATTTGCTTCCCTTAACCTCCATCTCCATAAGTATTTAATGATGGGAAAATAAATTACAAACTCGTTTATGTTCATGTTTTTTTGGAGTAAACTGTGTATACTACAGCAGTGAGTTATGAGTAACTTCCATAACTACTTAACGTGGAAAACAACAGTTTGAAACACTGAGAGACAGGACACTAGAGCCTCTTCCATTCGGTCGAGGCAGTATGACTTGCAGAGCAGGGCTTGCCTGACTTTGCCCCTGGTCGCTTGGTGGGACTGGTCGCTGCCAGGATGTACCTCTACCAAGGTCATGTCTGTCAAAGGTTTGATGTCTTTCTTTAGACTAAGCCTTACTAATGTCCTCTGAAGGCTGGCCTAGGAATAGAGAGACTTCGTGGAACAGAGAGATTTCCTGAGCTAGAGATATTTTCGGCAAAGTGGACACTTTCTGGGGTGTTGACTGCGGGCAGCGAGAGGCCGGTGACATGACTTCTGAAGTGTTGACAGGAGCCTTAACCTGGAAGGTGGTAAATGTTGGTTGAGGCCTCGGCACATCCAGAGAGCTGCTAGAACATTGTGTGTCTGGCCAAGGGGCCAAGCAGACTCTTGAGAGGAGCGTTTGAGCCCATCAAAGTTGGTTATCTCATTCTGGAAGCTGTAGTAGGAGTTAGGCTGTTGCCCACATGACTTTGATGAGGATTTTACCTGAAAACACAAAACATGAAAATTAACATTGTAGTTCTAAACAAGACAGTAATATAGTAAACTACAGGAATATTTATACCCAACTAATCTTTCGTTCGCTTGGAACTATGCGGCTCTCACATTGTGGCTGGGTAATTTGTTGATGAAGCAACAACCTCACCTTGTCAATGAGGCAACACAGCAAGCGCATGAGTATTGCTAACAGCAATAGTCCTCCCACGATGGAGAGCTGGATGATCATCTCGTTAGTGAACATGTTGGGCATTGTGGCTGTCTGCAGGGAAAGAGGGAATGGTCGCTGGAGGAGTTTGTGACGGACTGTGCCAGGGTTGATGTGAACACTGCTAACGATTGATTGATGAAGATTAAGCCAACCAAAAGGTGGCACGGGCATGAATAGCCCGTAAGTGGTGGCCCTTTTGAGCCATTACCAGTATCAATAGATGATACTGGAGATCTGTGGAGGTGCGACTGCACCCTGCGTGACGGGAGATGTCTCCCGTCCTGCACTGCTAACGATGATTGATTGATAAAGATTAAGCCACCCAAGAGGTGGCACGGGCATGAATAGCCCGTAAGTGGTACAATTTTTTTTTCTCCGTAATTCTTTTCATTATTCTGAGATTGCATTTAATCATCGAGCTGTTATCGCGGGCACTGCTAACACAGCTCTCTTGGTCATATAGTCCTTAATGGGCCGCCTCACTCCTCACTCCCCCTCCCCAAACCCCCGCTGAGGCCAACTTGTATGATAAAGGTAAATGCAGAAGGTATATTGACCCATGCAACATTGCGAGAATCTATTTCACCTCAAAACAGTCACAATACCCATAAAATATTGAACAAATCCAACAGGGCCGTGACGAGGATTCGAACCTGCGTCTGGGATCATCCCAAACACTGCCTTAATCGACTGAGCTACGACAGGGTACCCTCGTGGATTTGTTCATTTGATGCCTCACATTAGTGTGATCTCTGTGTGTAGTGTAGTGTCCCATAAATATTGTTTGGTCTACCATAAATAAATAAATAAATAAATATAAATATGTTTATTCAGGAAAGGTACATACATAGAGAGATTTTACATAAGTTGATCGATTTATAGATAGAGCTAGTACATACCAAGCCTAAAGCCACTATTACGCAATGCGTTTCGGGCAAGAAAACATTAATATCTAAAACTTAATGCTAATTGAACAAAAAGAATAAAAAGTTTTGAGAACAGATACAAATAAAGGTACAAAAAAAGGGGGGGAACATGACTGAAAAGCAGCACAAATACAATATGTAGACAAACAGCGTTGAATAAGAAAAAAAAAAAAAAAAAAAAAAAAAAAAAAAAAAAAAAAAAAAAAAAAAAAAAAAAAAAAAAAAAGACATGGGTTGACAATAGAGGGGTAAGGTAGGTTACAGGGAGTTTAACAGGTAGTGTTTAGTTTTAATCTTAAACTGGTTGAGAGAGGTACAGTCTTTAACATGGTTGGGAAGGTCATTCCACATTCTGGGTCCCTTGATTTGTAGAGCATTTCTAGTTTGGTTAAGTCGTACTCTTGGAATATCAAAACTGTATTTATTTCTGGTGTGGTGCTCATGGGTTCTGTTACAGCTTTCAATGAAGCTTTTGAGGTCAGGATTGGCATTACAGTTCAGCGTTTTGTATATGTATAATACACATGAGAGAATGTGCAGTGACTTAATATCTAACATATTGAGAGATTTGAGTAGGGGTACCGAGTGATGTCTGGGGCCAGAGTTGGATATTGTCCTAATAGCAGCTTTGTGTTGAGTAATTAGAGGACGTAAATGATTTTTGGTAGTAGAACCCCAAGCACAAATACCATAGTTGAGATATGGATAGATGAGGGAGTAATAGAGAGTCACCAGGGCAGGGCGGGGTACATAATATCTGATCTTGGAAAGAATGCCAACAGTTTTTGAAATTTTTTTTATATATTTAGAATGTGTCCCTGGAAATTAAGCTTGTGATCAATGAGAACGCCAAGGAATTTGCCATCTAATTTGTTACAAATTTGGGTATTGTTAATCTTGAGATTTATTTGGTTAGAGGATTTATTGCCAAACAGAATATAGAAAGTTTTGTCAATGTTAAGGGTGAGTTTGTTGGCAGTTAGCCAAAGATGGACTTTATTAAGCTCGGTATTTACTGTGGCATTTAGAGCAAGGGGGTCAGGACTGGAGTAAATGAAGGTTGTGTCGTCAGCAAATAGAATTGGTCTAAGTTGTTGGGAGGCATTTGGAAGGTCATTAATGTAGATGAGAAAGAGGAGAGGGCCAAGTATACTGCCCTGAGGAACACCAATGTTGATGGGTAGGGTAGGAGAAATTGAATTGTTCACAGAAACATACTGGAGTCTATCAGTAAGGTAAGATTTGAGGTATTGCAGGGAGAGTCCTCTGACTCCATAATGATGTAATTTAAGAAGAAGGTTTTGGTGGTTCACAGTGTCAAAAGCCTTATAAAAATAAACAAAACTGCAGAAGGCTTATTGGCTCTCTATTCACGATCACACACGTGGTTTAATAAGGTATTAAAAGTATTAACACAAGACAGAACACGAAACAATGGGAATGAATTAGATAAATTGGTAAAGGAAGTAACTAAGCGAATTAGGGTCATTAGTATTCGATCTATTCAATTTATATGGTATACTACGTTCCTGTGCATTCCTTAGAATATTTTTAAATAAGGTATATTTTGAATCCACATCGAAATCCTTTTTTTCGCCACCTATCGCTGGGTTCATGTCTCGCTCCAAGACCGGCCCACACCCCATGCCCAAGACTTTCCAATCAATTTGACCCAAAAAGATTCTTAGGCTATTAAAATCAGCTTTTCGAAAATCTGGCACTTTAACAGAATTTTCTCCTACAGATCTATTCCATTCTATGCTAAATCTGATTTCTTTGTGATCACTGTTCCCCAGCTCACCGGCCCTTTTCGATGGCATTAATCTGTGTTTCCCTGTTAGTTAACACTAAATCTTAAATATTATTTTCCCGCGTAGGGATTTATTAATCGAATCGTTAGTAACAAGACACCTGGTGTGGTTCTTCAGCTATATCTTGCTCTGGTTAGGCCCATTTAGATTATGCAGTTCAGTTTTGGTCGCCGTACTATAGGATGGATATAAATTCACTTGAACGTGTCCAGCGTAGGATGACAAAGGTAATTTCCCAAATTAGAAATCTTTCATTTGAAGAAAGATTAACAAAGCTTAAATTGCATTTACTGGAAAGGCGAAGAGTTAGGGGTGACATGATAGAGGTTTGCAAGTGGATGAATGGATATAACAATGGGATATTAATAGGATATTAAAAGTATCTCTACAAGACAGAACACGAAACAATGGGTATAAATTGGATAAATTTAGATTTAGTTAAGACTTGAGTAAATACTGGTTCGGTAACAGGGTTGTTGATTTGTGGAACCAATTACCGCGTAACGTGGTGGAGGTGGGGTACCTCGATTGTTTCAAACGTGGGTTGGACATGTATATGAGTGGGATTGGGTGTTTATAAATAGAAGCTGCCTCAAGTTCAAGTATGTTTATTGAGATAAGCAAGAAATACATCTCAAAGGGATAGAGTAGCTTAGGCTATGTCTACCCCCCTCTACTTCAAGTCCCTCAAGGGGCGCACAAATTCAGTGAGTACAAATAGACAAATAACATTACAAGAATCCAATTTAACATTGCAGGTTAATATAGTAAGCACAGCATATAAGTGTTACACTCTTGGGGCAAAATTCTTGTAGCTCCTAAGTATACTGTCTATCATATCATTATCACACATCCAAACAATTTGATGTGGTACACTATTTATTTCCTTATTTCTATAGTAATCAATAAGTTGACACACTAATACATAATGTTCTAAGGTGTGAGCGTGCGGCATACTACATAATTTACACGCCTTATCTTTTTCACTGACATCAACACCGTATTGCCAGATATATTTGTATCCTAATCTTAATCTCATGTAAATTGAATCCTTCCAAGTAGACTTTCCTTTACCATAGGTGAAGGACGAATTTGTATTTATTATTGAATAATTCTTAAGTGTGTTACTACTGTCCACCATTGCCATTCTCTTTATCATTTCTTCACCCTCTTGGATCATCTTGATTCTTGTTTTTATTTGTTTCAAGGTTAACTGACATACAAATCTTAACTAACACTAAATCGTAAATATTATTTTCCCGCGTAGGGATTTATTAATCGAATCGTTAGTAACAAGACACCTGGTGTGGTTCTTCAGCTATATCTTGCTCTGGTTAGGCCCATTTAGATTATGCAGTTCAGTTTTGGTCGCCGTACTATAGGATGGATATAAATTCACTTGAACGTGTCCAGCGTAGGATGACAAAGGTAATTTCCCAAATTAGAAATCTTTCATATGAAGAAAGATTAAGTTAGTTAGTTTAGTTCATTTATTATGCACCCCATACCCATCTTGTGGGCGGTAGTGGAAAGGGTTACAGAGGCACATAATGGGCTCAGGGACTGAACCCCACAATTCATTTAGCTAAGCAAGTTACAATCTTGATGAGCTAGTTACAAAATTCAATATAAGTCGTCACATCAACAATGGGTTCGAGATCGACCTCAAGTACAGGTTCTAAATTAAGCAACTGACGTATGTGGAGAGCTAGTGTCAAAATTTATATGTTTGTCCTGCACACCGCCTCCCATCCAGTGGGCAGCGGTGGATAGGTTACAATCACTCAGTTACTACCTACAGTTAGCAAACTGGGAATATTTGGCTAAAATTTCTGGTAGCAGATCATTTTGAATGAAATATTTACACATCGCTGGAACATTGGTTATAGAATTGTCTCTAAATTCACGTATCTTTTCGCACTCCATCACATAGTGACGGAGGGTGTGCGAATAATTTTGTTGACACAGTTTACATTTGGTCAGGTCTACATCGGCAGATAATGAGAATTCCCAGAGATACTTGTAACCGAGTCTAAGCCGAGCAGCAGTAACATCTAGAAGTCTGCTAATTTTATTGGATGATCCATAGATGTGTGGCTCCTCTTGCATGATAGTATGATGATAGATGGAATTACTGGTGTCAATTTCACTTTGCCTCAGATCTACAAGATCTTGTTGAAGTTCTCGGTGTACTTCTGCTCTCAGATTGCTCATTGACAATCCAAGGTTACACTCAACGGCTCCTTTAAAGGCAGATTCTTTGGCTAACTTATCAGCTCTATCATGCATTCGGAGGCCAACATGAGATGCAGACCACATGAAATGGACTCTTACCATCCTTAATAATTTTGTTGTATTTGTGTCTAGCTTCGGACACGAGCATGTTACAGTTATGTCTTAAAGAGTTGAGAGCATTTAAGGATGATAAGGAGTCACTTACAATTAATGTATCAAGTTTGGAGACTTGTACACATTTCAGTGCAAGGATCAAGGCAAATAGTTCGGTCTGAAGGGTAGAGGCCCAATTGTTTATACGGACTCCCCACTCAAAGTACAAGCCATCGCCCATTGTCAGAACAACTGCACTTCCAGCTGCACCCGTGGTGTGGTGTAGGGAACCATCAGTGTATATGATTTGAGAGAGAGAATGCTCTGTGGACAGAGCATCAATATGGCTTAAGGCGTTGAGCTTTGCCTCAAGACGAAGCTTGGGCTTATCTCTAATTTGCTTCTTGGGTGGAAAGGGAGGGATTAAAACTGGAAAGGGTGTAACCTCCCACGGTGCAGGAAAGTGCCGTTGTTGTTTCTCTTGGTACAAATCATGAACCCCATACATTCTGAGTTGAGTTCCAGTTTTTGTTATCCATTTGGAACAATGCTGATCTTCAATAAAGTAAGTCTGGAGGGCTTCTGTGCAAGGATTAGGATGAGTTAGCCTAAGCATTTCTATACCAATTTGACAGTTAATTTCAGTAACACGATCAACAACGCTCAGAATATTAAGTTCCTTTCTCATATTAAGTATCTTTGTGGTACGAGGGCACCCAAGGATTATCCTCAGGGCTTCGTTCTGCAATTTTTCAAGCCCTCCAAGCTTTCTTTCAGGCATCAAAACAAGCAGAGGTGCAGCATAATCCACTAAAGATCTGATGTATGCAAGGTACATCATTTTGACAATTCTGACATTGGCACCATAGCCTGAGTGATAACCTGCAACAGCCTTGAGAGCTCGGAGCCTCTCTTTATACTGACGACAGAGTCTGAATACAACAGGACCATACAGTGGCACCTCAAGGCCAAGGTATTTGAATCTGGAGGAGGTTGATTGTAGCGGCATTATTGTAGCAGTGATGGAGGGATTACTGGATGAATTGGTGAACTTGGTTGGGGCTCTGAGAGCAGAGGTGGATTCCTTACGAGAGGAGGTGCGACAGCTGAAGCGTCGGGAGGAATCGGAGAAGACCAAGATAAACAAGACCACGTCGTGGAGAGTCGTTGGGGACAGGGGTCTTAAGAAGACCTTGACAAGGCCGCCTACAGACGCCCTCAAGACGGCAAATTCATTTGCCGTGTTGGAGGACGAGTGCGGTGGTGAGCCAGCAGTTCACTCCGAAAAGAAATCAGCAAGGAGCGGCGAAGCGCGGGCCCCTCAGGGTTCTCAGAAAGTTAAGGAGGTACCGAGGCGAGTTTTGGTTGTGGGAGATTCCCAGGTGAGGTATTTAGACAGAACGTTTTGTGCCAGAGATAGGGGGAACAGATTAAGAGTTTGCTATCCGGGAGCTGGAATTGGTGATATTGTTGGAAACATGAAAGATATTATGACGGGAAATGGGAACAAACCCATTATTTGTATTAGTGTAGGGGGTAATGATGTTGGGAGAGTTAGAAGTGAGGAACTAATACTGAAATTCAAGACAGCAATAGAATTAGTTAGGAGCAAGGGAGGAATCCCGATCATATGTGGCATTCTTCCAAGAAAGGGAGTGGGAAATGAATGGATGTCGAGGGCACTTGGTGTCAATTGCAGGCTGGAAAGATATTGCAAATCTAATGCAATATCTTATATAGACAACTGGGAACACTTCTATGGAAGAAATGAAATGTATGCTCGGGATGGGGTGCATCTATCGAGAGCTGGGGTTGTTGCTGTTGCAAATTCGTTGGAAGAAGTGGTTAGAGGTGTTTGTTTGGGTTTAAACTGTTAGTAGATAGAGGTATGGGAATTGATTTAAAGGAAGGATGTAATAAAAGTATGTGTTTGCGGGAAAAAGGAATTGGCAAAATGATCAGGGAAAGAGAAGGGCCTCAAAATAACAATTCACTTAGGGTATATTACACAAACAGTAGAAGTCTAAGAAATAAAATTAACGAATTAAATGCTCTTGTCTGCACAGAAAAAATAGATATTATTGCACTTACCGAAACGTGGATGAATGTTGATAATAGAGAACTATTAGCCGAATATCAAATAAATGGATTTAAACTATTTCACACAGATAGATATATTAGACGAGGTGGTGGAGTAGCCATATACGTTAGGGACAATTTGAAATGTAGTCTCAAAGAGGGAATCAAAACTGAGCCACACACAGAAACTATTTGGATAGAATTAAACGAAAAAGCAAATAATATTATAATTGGAGTTATATATAGGCCAACAAATTTAGACAGAATGGAAGCAAAGCATCTATGGGATGAAATATCTAGGGCATCTAGATCTAACAGTATTTATGTCATGGGTGACTTTAATTTGAGTGGAATAAACTGGTTGAACAAAACAGGGAATAGTGAAGCAGAAGATTTTCTAGAATTAATTGACGATTGCTTTCTTACGCAACACATTAAGGAACCAACACGGGAAAATAATATTTTAGATTTAGTGTTAACTAACAGGGAAACACAAATTAATGACATCGAAATAGGGAGTGAGCTAGGGAACAGTGATCACAAAGAAATCAGATTTGGCATAGAATGGAATAGACCTGTAGGAGAAAATTCTGTTAAAGTGCCAGATTTTCGAAAAGCTGATTTTAATAGCCTAAGAAATTTTTTGGGTCAAATTGATTGGAAAGTCTTGGGTATGGGGTGTGGGCCGGTCTTGGAGCGAGACATGAACCCAGCGATAGGTGATGTAAATGGGGATTTCGATGTAGATTCAATTTATAACGTATTTAAGAATATTCTAAACAAAGCACAGGAACGTAGTATACCACACAAATTGAATAGATCGATTACTAATGACCCAAAGTGGATAACAAAGAATTTGAAGAATCTTATAGGTAAAAAGAGAGCTTGGTACAAGAGGATTAAAAATGGGGAGGTCACTTTAGAACAGGAATTCGTACAACTAGTTAGAAATGTTAAAAAAGAGATAAGGAAAGCAAAAAGAAACTATGAAGTTCGTATAGCAGGGCAAGCAAAGACAAATCCTAAAGGGTTTTTTCAGTTATATCGAACTAAGACTAGGGAAAGGATAGGTCCATTAAAAACTGAGACAGGTCAAATAACAGATAGTGATGAAGAGATGAGTAGTATTTTTAATAAATATTTTGTATCTGTATTTACTAAAGAGGAACTTAACAATATGCCTTCAGCCCAACAAGTCTATGTGGGTGGGGACGAGGACAGGTTGACGAGTTTAGCAGTTACCAGGGAGGATGTTCTTAAACAAATAGTAAAACTCAAACCAAACAAATCCCCAGGGCCGGATGAAGTGTTTGCCAGAGTGCTGAAAGAATGCAAAGAGGAGCTTTGTGACCCACTGTCAATCATATTTAATAAATCAATAGAGTCAGGCAGAGTGCCAGAGTTTTGGAAAGTTGCTAATGTGATACCAGTTTTTAAGAAAGGAGATAGATCACTTGCGTCTAACTATCGACCAATTAGCCTAACGTCTATTGTGGGAAAGTTACTCGAATCTATAATAGCAAATAAAATTCGTCTTCATCTTGAAAAACATAAATTAATAATTGAGTCGCAACATGGTTTTATAAATGGCCGTTCATGTTTAACAAATTTGTTATCTTTTTATTCTAGCATAGTTGAGGCAGTTGATAGTGGTAAGGATTGTGATGTTGTGTACCTTCACTTTAGCAAAGCTTTCGATACAGTGCCACATGAAAGACTGATTAAAAAGATAGAGGCTCATGGTATTGGGGGTGCTATATTAAGCTGGATTAGGGCATGGCTATACCAAAGGAAACAGAGAGTTAGTATAAATGGAGTCAAGTCAGAGTGGGAAAATGTTGTAAGTGGAGTGCCTCAAGGCTCTGTCTTGGGACCTCTGTTGTTTATAATATATATAAATGATTTAGATTTAGGTTTGAGTAGCAACATTTGCAAATTTGCCGATGATACGAAAATCGGTAGGGAAATTAATTCGGAGGAGGACTCACTATCACTTCAAGTTGATCTAGATAGGGTTTTGAAATGGTCAAAGGACTGGCAGATGCAGTTTAATGCTGATAAATGTAAAGTTCTGAGGCTAGGTAATGATGATAGAGTTACAAGATACGAGCTAGATGGTGTTGAGATTGCGAAGTAGGATTGCGAAAGGGATCTGGGAGTTATAATTAGTAAGAATTTAAAACAAAAGGATCAATGCATAAATGTTCGTAATAAGGCAAATAGGACACTCGGATTTATTAATCGCAGCGTAAGTAACAAGACACCTGGTGTGGTTCTCAAGCTATATCTTGCTCTGGTTAGGCCCCATTTAGATTATGCAGTTCAGTTTTGGTCGCCATATTATAGAATGGATATAAATTCACTTGAACGTGTCCAGCGTAGGATGACTAAGTTAATTCCCCAAATTAGTAATCTTTCATATGAAGAAAGATTAACAAAGCTTAATTTGCATTCACTGGAAAGGCGAAGAGTTAGGGGTGACATGATAGAGGTTTACAAGTGGATGAATGGACATAACAAAGGGGATATTAATAGGGTATTGAAAGTATCAACACAGGACAGAACGCGAAACAATGGGTATAAATTGGATAAGTTTAGATTTAGGAAAGACTTGGGTAAATACTGGTTCAGTAACAGGGTTGTTGATTTGTGGAACCAATTGCCGCGTAACATTGTGGAGGTGGGGTCCCTCGATTGTTTCAAGCATGGGTTGGACATGTATATGAGTGGGATTGGGTGGTTATAAATAGGAGCTGCCTCGTATGGGCCAATAGGCCTTCTGCAGTTGCCTTTGTTCTTATGTTCTTATGTTTTTTTTTTTTTTTTTTTTTTTTTTTTTTTTTAGATATATACAAGAGTTGTTACATTCTTGTGCAGCCACTAGTACGCGTAGCGTTTCGGGCAGGTCCCTGGAATACGATCCCCCGCCGCGTTGAATCGTTTTTTCATCCAAGTACACATTTTACTGTTGCGTTAAACAGAGGCTACAGTTAAGGAATTGCGCCCAGTAAATCCTCCCCGGCCAGGATACGAACCCATGACATAGCGCTCGCGGAACGCCAGGCGAGTGTCTTACCACTACACCACGGAGACTTTTCTAATTTCTTAACATTCTCTCTACACTCTATCACAATATTCTGATATACTGGGCGTCTGCTATTTAAAGACTCTAACGCTCCTCTGCTGTCAATAAAGAAGCAAGCATTTTTACCACATTTGACTACTTCCTGTAATCATGCTAATACACCTTGGAGTTTAGCCTGCGTTGAAGAGGCATTGTCAGTTAAGCGGCGTTCAATAATAGTATCTACAGTGCCGATGTCAGTGTACTCCCTGATCAAGACTCCACATCCTGCCTTCCCATCCCTATAGCTACTGACCCATCACAATATTTTTTTTTTTCTCCGTAATTCTTTTCATTATTCTGAGATTGCATTTAATCATCGAGCTGTTATCGCGGGGGAGGATACTGCTTCACAGTCTTTATGAGGGCGTCCAGCTGCTGGACATCTTTGTTGACCAGGAGAGTGGCTCTGTTGATGGCTTCAGGGTGGCCACAGCAAGATTCAGGAACTCTTAAAGCTCTTCTAAGGTCGTTGGTTGCTTCACATTCCAGAAGATAGTGAAGTAATGGCTTTTCTGTGACAGTTTGGCAGAAGATGCACTCTCTCTGTCGGGGTTCACCAATCTCCCAGTTGCATCTGTAACCTAGACGTAGTCTATATAACCTAACTGCTATTTCCCTGTGGATTCCTTTTGGGATATTTTACCTTTCTAATTTAGTTGCCTGAAGATACCATGTTGCAGAGGGCGAGCCTTCAGCTATTCTCTGGTGTAGGTAGGCTTTGTTGAGGTGTGAGAGTTTTTTGGTGATGATGTTTTTAATGTTCTCTAGGCTGGGTTGAATTGTTTTATCTATCACTGGATGACGAGTTGCCAGTTTAGCAATTTCATCAGCTTTCTCATTTAATGGGATTCCAATATGGGATGGGATCCAGTTCAAGGTTATGTTGAGTCCTTTGCCTTTAGCGACTGCTCCAAGATACAAAATGGTGGTAATTATTTCCACGTTATCTTTCCACTGTTTTTGTCCTAGTATTTGAAGTGCAGCTTTTGAGTCTGTGTGTATGATTGCATTTTGAGTGTTTTGTGCAATCACATATGCGAATGCCTGTTGTATGGCAAACAGCTCAGTTTGGGTTGATGATACTAGTCCTCCCAGTCTCCAGTATGCCTGTATGCTGGCCGTGCAAAGAGCAGCGCCAGCACTCTCATATTCTGTGTCCACCGATCCGTCTGTGAAGATGTGGGTGGCTCCTGCTACTGCTCTGCTATACATTTGCTCTTCTATTATGCGCCTTAGGATTGTCGGATCATAGGCAGCCTTTTTCATTGGGAGACTTTCTATTACTATTTTGAAAGTAGGCTCTTCCCACGGTGCAGCAGGAGTGTAATTTGGGTGTGGATGATCACCCTGTCTATCGAGAATCATGCTTTTTAAATGTAGTCTGTTTAGGACTTTTCCTGCTCTTGCAGCCCAAGAGTTTCCATTGTTTTGCCCTAGTCCAACCACCAAGACCTGCCGTACTGGGATTGGATCAGAAGAAATAATTATTTTACTAATAATTGTAGCTGTCCTTTGAGATATTCTTTCCTGTAGAGAGGGCAAACCCGTCTCCAGTCTAAGTGTTTCAAGCTTGGTCCACATGGGGGCTCCCAGTGCGGCTCTCATAGCATTGTTTTGGGCAACTTCAAGCTTTTTCCACTGTTGGTGTGATAGATTTGTGAGTGCAGGTGCTGCATAATCGATCACTGATCTGACTGCCTGTACATAGTATGTGCGAAGGACTTGCAGATTGGCTCCTCCAGAGAGGGACGTTAGCGACCTGAGGATTGCCGTCCTGGCCGCAGTTCGCTCTCTCAAGTAAGTGACCTCAGCATTAAAATTCATGTGTGTGTCCAGGATTATTCCTAGGTACTGATAGGTGTCCACCCATTCGATTGGTTGACCCTGTACTGTGAGTTGGATATTGGGCTTCGCTATTTTTATGGGCATGGCTTTTGACTTTGAGGGGTTGAGTTTGATCCCAATCTGTTTTGCCTCTTTACTGATGCAGTCTAAGCATTTGGGTGCAAAGCGCGCCGCATCCCTTCCTTTTATGATGATGACAAAGTCGTCCGCGTAGTTTAGCAGCCTACAGTGATGTGGAAGTTTCAACCTCATTATTCTTTCCATTAAACAGTTGAAGACAAGAGGGCTGAGAATACCTCCTTGCGGTGTACCATTTTCATGTCTTTTGTACTCAGAAACTGTGCCATGAAGTTTTACTCTTGCTTCTCTGTTTATGAGACAGTTTTTGATCCAGGAGAGCAGGTTGCCTCTGACCTCTTTGTCAATGAGGCAGCAGAGAATAGCAGGGGCGCTAGCCAGTTCAAAGGCTTTTTCGTGGTCCAGGAATATCTGTCAGTGAGATATCTCAGTCTGTCAGGTGCTGTCACAGTGAGAGGTTGTGTTGGCTGGAGCTCCGATTTATCGGCGTTATTGTAGCAGTGATGGAGGGATTACTGGCGGAATTGGTGAACTTGGTTGGGGCTCTGAGAGCAGAGGTGGATTCCTTACGAGAGGAGGTGCGACAGCTGAAGCGTCGGGGGGAGGCGGAGAAGACCAAGATAAACAAGACCTCGTCATGGAGAGTCGTTGGGGACAGGGGTCTTAAGAAGACCTTGACAAGGCGCCTACAAACGCCCTAAAGACGGCAAATTCATTTGCCGTGTTGGATGACGAGTGCTGTGGTGAGCCAGCTTTCGGTTCACTCCGAAAAGAAATCAGCAAGGAGCGGCGAAGCGCGGGCCCCTCAGGGCGCTCAGAAAGTTAAGGAGGTACCGAGGCGAGTTTTGGTTGTGGGAGATTCCCAGGTGAGGTATTTAGACAGAACGTTTTGTGCCAGAGATAGGGGGAACAGATTAAGAGTTTGCTATCCGGGAGCTGGAATTGGTGATATTGTTGGAAACATGAAAGATATTATGACGGGAAATGGGAGCAAACCCATTATTTGTATTAGTGTAGGGGGTAATGATGTTGGGAGAGTTAGAAGTGAGGAACTAATACTGAAATTCAAGACAGCAATAGAATTAGTTAGGAGCAAGGGAGGAATCCCGATCATATGTGGCATTCTTCCAAGAAAGGGAGTGGGAAATGAATGGATGTCGAGGGCACTTGGTGTCAATTGCAGGCTGGAAAGATATTGCAAATCTAATGCAATATCTTATATAGACAACTGGGAACACTTCTATGGAAGAAATGAAATGTATGCTCGTGATGGGGTGCATCTATCGAGAGCTGGGGTTGTTGCTGTTGCAAATTCGTTGGAAGAAGTGGTTAGAGGTGTTTGTTTGGGTTTAAACTGTTAGTAGATAGAGGTATGGGAATTGATTTGGAGGAAGGATGTAATAAAAGTATGTGTTTGCGGGAGAAAGGAATTGGCAAAATGATCAGGGAAAGAGAAGGGCCTCAAAATAACAATTCACTTAGGGTATATTACACAAACAGTAGAAGTCTAAGAAATAAAATTAACGAATTAAATGCTCTTGTCTGCACAGAAAAAATAGATATTATTGCACTTACCGAAACGTGGATGAATGTTGATAATAGAGAACTATTAGCCGAATATCAAATAAATGGATTTAAACTATTTCACACAGATAGATATATTAGACGAGGTGGTGGAGTAGCCATATACGTTAGGGACAATTTGAAATGTAGTCTCAAAGAGGGAATCAAAACTGAGCCACACACAGAAACTATTTGGATAGAATTAAACGAAAAAGCAAATAATATTATAATTGGAGTTATATATAGGCCACCAAATTTAGACAGAATGGAAGCAAAGCATCTATGGGATGAAATATCTAGGGCATCTAGATCTAACAGTATTTATGTCATGGGTGACTTTAATTTGAGTGGAATAAACTGGTTGAACAAAACAGGGAATAGTGAAGCAGAAGATTTTCTAGAATTAATTGACGATTGCTTTCTTACGCAACACATTAAGGAACCAACACGGGAAAATAATATTTTAGATTTAGTGTTAACTAACAGGGAAACACAAATTAATGACATCGAAATAGGGAGTGAGCTAGGGAACAGTGATCACAAAGAAATCAGATTTGGCATAGAATGGAATAGACCTGTAGGAGAAAATTCTGTTAAAGTGCCAGATTTTCGAAAAGCTGATTTTAATAGCCTAAGAAATTTTTGGGTCAAATTGATTGGAAAGTCTTGGGTATGGGGTGTGGGCCGGTCTTGGAGCGAGACATGAACCCAGCGATAGGTGATGTAAATGGGGATTTCGATGTAGATTCAATTTATAACGTATTTAAGAATATTCTAAACAAAGCACAGGAACGTAGTATACCACACAAATTGAATAGATCGATTACTAATGACCCAAAGTGGATAACAAAGAATTTGAAGAATCTTATAGGTAAAAAGAGAGCTTGGTACAAGAGGATTAAAAATGGGGAGGTCACTTTAGAACAGGAATTCGTACAACTAGTTAGAAATGTTAAAAAAGAGATAAGGAAAGCAAAAAGAAACTATGAAGTTCGTATAGCAGGGCAAGCAAAGACAAATCCTAAAGGGTTTTTTCAGTTATATCGAACTAAGACTAGGGAAAGGATAGGTCCATTAAAAACTGAGACAGGTCAAATAACAGATAGTGATGAAGAGATGAGTAGTATTTTTAATAAATATTTTGTATCTGTATTTACTAAAGAGGAACTTAACAATATGCCTTCAGCCCAACAAGTCTATGTGGGTGGGGACGAGGACAGGTTGACGAGTTTAGCAGTTACCAGGGAGGATGTTCTTAAACAAATAGTAAAACTCAAACCAAACAAATCCCCAGGGCCGGATGAAGTGTTTGCCAGAGTGCTGAAAGAATGCAAAGAGGAGCTTTGTGACCCACTGTCAATCATATTTAATAAATCAATAGAGTCAGGCACAGTGCCAGAGTTTTGGAAAGTTGCTAATGTGATACCAGTTTTTAAGAAAGGAGATAGATCACTTGCGTCTAACTATCGACCAATTAGCCTAACGTCTATTGTGGGAAAGTTACTCGAATCTATAATAGCAAATAAAATTCGTCTTCATCTTGAAAAACATAAATTAATAATTGAGTCGCAACATGGTTTTATAAATGGCCGTTCATGTTTAACAAATTTGTTATCTTTTTATTCTAGCATAGTTGAGGCAGTTGATAGTGGTAAGGATTGTGATGTTGTGTACCTTGACTTTAGCAAAGCTTTCGATACAGTGCCACATGAAAGACTGATTAAAAAGATAGAGGCTCATGGTATTGGGGGTGCTATATTAAGCTGGATTAGGGCATGGCTATACCAAAGGAAACAGAGAGTTAGTATAAATGGAGTCAAGTCAGAGTGGGAAAATGTTGTAAGTGGAGTGCCTCAAGGCTCTGTCTTGGGACCTCTGTTGTTTATAATATATATAAATGATTTAGATTCAGGTTTGAGTAGCAACATTTGCAAATTTGCCGATGATACGAAAATCGGTAGGGAAATTAATTCGGAGGAGGACTCACTATCACTTCAAGTTGATCTAGATAGGGTTTTGAAATGGTCAAAGGACTGGCAGATGCAGTTTAATGCTGATAAATGTAAAGTTCTGAGGCTAGGTAATGATGATAGAGTTACAAGATACGAGCTAGATGGTGTTGAGATTGCGAAGTCGGATTGCGAAAGGGATCTGGGAGTTATAATTAGTAAGAATTTAAAACAAAAGGATCAATGCATAAATGTTCGTAATAAGGCAAATAGGACACTCGGATTTATTAATCGCAGCGTAAGTAACAAGACACCTGGTGTGGTTCTCAAGCTATATCTTGCTCTGGTTAGGCCCCATTTAGATTATGCAGTTCAGTTTTGGTCGCCATATTATAGAATGGATATAAATTCACTTGAACGTGTCCAGCGTAGGATGACTAAGTTAATTCCCCAAATTAGAAATCTTTCATATGAAGAAAGATTAACAAAGCTTAATTTGCATTCACTGGAAAGGCGAAGAGTTAGGGGTGACATGATAGAGGTTTACAAGTGGATGAATGGACATAACAAAGGGGATATTAATAGGGTATTGAAAGTATCAACACAGGACAGAACGCGAAACAATGGGTATAAATTGGATAAGTTTAGATTTAGGAAAGACTTGGGTAAATACTGGTTCAGTAACAGGGTTGTTGATTTGTGGAACCAATTGCCGCGTAACATTGTGGAGGTGGGGTCCCTCGATTGTTTCAAGCAGGGGTTGGACATGTATATGAGTGGGATTGGGTGGTTATAAATAGGAGCTGCCTCGTATGGGCCAATAGGCCTTCTGCAGTTGCCTTTGTTCTTATGTTCTTATGTTCTTATGTTCTTATCAGCATTCCTGGTCTGTCATTCAAGTGGGCTAACAGAGTTGTAATACATTCCACTGTGCCAACCCCTTTTCTATAGGCATACATATCATGGTGCAGTCTAGGCATTTTCCACTCCAGTCTGTTGAGTGCCATTCTGTCAGCCGTCTTGGCTGCACAGCTTTGGAGAGAAATGGGCCTGGGATTATCTGGATCTTTAGGTTTTGGGATCGGTACTATGTCTGCTCTATTCCAAGCTGAAGGTCTAGTTTGAGAAGTCCAGGCTAAATTAATTAACCTTAGGTATGCAGCGTCTCCCTCTGGGCCGAGGTTTCTAATCATTTTGTAGGTTATTTTGTCAGCTCCAGGGGATGTATCCTTGGAGTTTTTCTTAGCCCGATTGAGCTCATCCAGTGTGAAGGGGGCATTAGTGTCAGAGACTTCTTCACATGCTGTAAGGATTCTGTGCCACCTTTCTTCCTCTAGTCCTGTCTGTACTGCTAATACATCTGGTGGAAGTTGATTGCTGGCTGCTCTCTCTGCAAACCTGGTTGCCAGTACTTCGGCTTCCTGTAGAGGATCCTTGGGGTGTGGGGCTTTAGGTGTTTTATTCCCTTTGGCCCGGTGGATTTGCTGCCACATCTCTCCAAGAGAGGTGTGTTCATTCAGGTGTGAACACCATTCCAGCCACTTTTGTTCTTTTATTAGTCTGGTCTCTCGATGTACATGTTCCTTGACCTCACAAAGTAAGGACCTGTTGCGGTCACTCGGATGCTTTTTGTATAGCTTTCTTGTTCTGTTGAGTCTATGGTTGAGTTCTTTGACACGTTCGCAATAGTACCAATGATCTTTATGGTGTCCGGTGGACTGTTTTTTCAGTGGGATTGAGTGGTTGGCTGCACTTTGAATCGCTTTGACAAATTCTTGTTCTGCCTGATTAATGTCTCCGGGAAGATCATAGTTTCTATGCCACTCTGAAATGAGGTTTTGAAATCGGTCCCAGTTTGCTAAAGCAAAGTTCCAGGCTTCAGATGGAGGCGGAGGTGGAGTGGGTAGGTCTAACGTAAGATCAATTTGGACCCCATAGTGGTCGCTTGTGAGTGTGGGCTCAACTGACCATGTCGCTACATCTCTTAGGGAGGCTGAAACGAAGGTTAGGTCTAATCTGCCTCCTTGGATGTGGGTAGGTTCATTCTTGTTTAGGATTTGTATTTCTGGAAGCTGGTCTAGTAGGTGTGCAATGTGAATGCCGGCTTCGTTTGTTGTGTTCGAGCCCAGTACCAATCGATGATGGGCATTAAAATCTCCACAAATGATTGTGTTTGTTGTTGTCGCGTTCCAAATAACACAGAGAGATCCATTTCGGCATGTGGAGACCTGTACACATTAAACACTTCAAGTGTGTCGTGTCTTAGCTCAATGGTTACTCCCATTACCTCTGTCCCTGCTCCACAATCAGGTGGGCTGGTTATGGACTTGGAGATCAGGTCACATTTTACATAGATTGCACATCCCCTGGATTGCCCATTGATCCATGGAAGGAAGAAGCCTCGATAGCCTGAGATTTTAGGTTCTAATCCGGCTCGAAGCAAGCTCTCCTGTAGTATCAGGATGTCTATGCCCTTGGTTACTGCTATGCATTGCAAGTGTTGCAATTTAGTGCGCATTCCATTGCAGGATCTTTAGACCTCTAGGTTCTTGGAATTTGCTGATAATTCCGTGGTATCCATGGAGTCTGATGAACACGCCATGGAAGTTGCAATTGGTGTATAGGTTCTTAGTGGACCTGAAATTGACTCATCAATGTCGCTTTCCGACGATCTAGACTCTATCTGTTTTTTAGAGGGGTGTCTCCTGCCCTGCTGTCTTGAAGGTGAAGATATTACATTTTCGAATCTCTTGAGTTTGTGCTCAATTGTCTTCCGAGTCTCTGTGGTTTGCTTGATTCCATGTGATGACAGCAGACTTTCGATCAACTCCGTGACCAGAGTTTTGAGCATTGGCCAGAGAGCGTCTATTTCTGTGGGAGCACTATTTAAAGCTGTGCAGGTTTGGGGCCTAGTAGCTTTTAGACCCTCTCAGTGGTAACTTTGACACTAGAATTGTTTTTCCTAATGGCCCCAGTGTGCTTACTGGATGAAATGGGAGGGCGACTGCTTTGAACATGATTCTTGTGTCCTCCATCTTTCTTTTTTCCTGTACGGGGGTCTTCACACCCTTCACCATGGCGGATGGTGAAGGGCCGTGTGCCCCCTCTTTCTGAATGGGTAGACCCCACGCGGTTTTAGTGGGCAGGGGAGCTGGTATTAGTTTTGGTGGGGGCTTCGGCTCTGCTGTAGGCGTGGTGGGGTTTGTTTGAAGCCTTTTGAGCCTTTCAGGGCATTTCAAGTTCCAGGCGTGATGTGCCTTGGAGCAATTTGGGCACTTTGCCTGAACAGGGTGGTTTGCCTTGTGTCTATCAATGCATATTTTTGTGTCATGGGGCTGGCTGCAGACTCCGCACCTCACTGGGCGTTGGCAGCCATCTTTGTGATGTCCAAATCTCTGACATCTGAAGCATCTTAGGGGCTCTGGGGTGTAAGGCCTGTGTTGGAATACGCCCCAGATTCCAAGGTCAAGTTTCTCCGGTATCCGTCCTCTAACTGTGAGAAGAACTTGTCGGGTTTCCTGTTTTGTGGTTCTTACTTGGCATCTCTCTGCTGACACCACATAGTTCAGCTTTTCGAGATGGTCAAGGGCCATATGCAAGGGATAGTGGAGGACAATGATTTTTCGTATTTTATCCTCAGGTTTCAGTTCCTCACATTTTGTGTAATTTTTCAGAATCGTAGCGGCCGACTCGTCTTTAGGTCTCAGAATGTATTCACCTCTGAGATTAGGTTTTGCTCTGATCTGGAGCTGGGGGTACTCTTTTTCGAGGTCTACTACAGTGGCATAGGAAGACTTACCTTCGGTGTGCTGCACTTTGAAGATTGGCAGTGGAGATTTAGTCTGAGGAGCTGGAAGAGCTGGAGAAGCTGGAGTGATTATAGGGCGATGGGTCGTCATGGAGTGGCTTGTCCTGTTAGCCTTATTCACGTGATGCCACTCGCCGTCACTTTCAGAACTTGTATCCAGAGGAGCTGGAAGAGCTGGGGAAGCTGGAGTGATTATAGGGCGATGGGTCGTCATGGAGTGGCTTGTCTTGTTAGCCTTACTCACGTGATGCCACTCGCATTTAGGGGGTAGAAATAGCCTAAGCTACTCTATCCCTTTGAGATGTATTTCTTGCTTATCTCAATAAACATACTTGAACTTGAACTTGAATGCCACTCGCCGTCACTTTCAGAACTTGTATCCAGTATAGATGGTCGTTTTCTGCACTGAGCAGCATTGCTGGATCGATTATAACTCAATTGGAATTCCATAATGAAATTCAAATGATCACTTGTGGAGTGGTCTGGTGAGTGAAGGTGATGCTCTGTGCTACTGGAGACAAAGTCAGCGTGGAGTTGGCTCACTGGGTGAACTCGGCAGAGCCCCTGATTGATTGATGAAGATTAAGCCACCCGAAAGGTGGCACGGGCATGAATAGCCCGTAAGTGGTGGCCCTTTTGAGCCATTATCAGTATCAAGAGATGATACTGGAGATCTG
>WNGS01169217.1:6641347-6652146 GCA_020271785.1 Procambarus virginalis
CATAACCCATCAGCGCCAGAATCTACCCTCATTCAGCCCATGCAGTAGATGAGCGCCTGGGGATACTCTTGGACACCGGGCGCACATCCTCGGAACCGGAAGTGGACCCCGACCCACGGGCATCACAAGCCGCTCGGACGCGCTGACGACTTCAGCAGCTTCAACCGCAGGGTGAACCGGACCACACCCAAACCAGGGACCCCCCCTCAGCCACCTTCAGCATCCTGGATCCACGAGTCGAGGAGATAGGGCCAGGCGCAGCACGGGAAGACAGGGGAGCAGGCGCACAGGAGGGCGCAAGACCACGGGCCACCGGAGCAGCAGGGCCAGGGATACGAACAGGATCAGGGGAATCCCTGCTGATTCTCATCGACACAGCCGGAGGAGGGCCAGCGACATACCGGGAGGAACGTCATCGGAGACCGCCGGGGGAGCCCGCAGCAACGAGCCGGGCGGGCTCCCATCCCCGAAGTCCTCGTCCAGGGAAGCGGGGCGGGAAAATCCTCTTTCCCGAAAGAGGGTTGACAGGTGCAACCCGGATCCGCCTGGCACCCTGCAGCCTGATGCCCATCAAGCCACACCGGGAAACAGGTCCGAGGCTGCCGGGCATACTACACCCGGATGTAGCATCCCAGACGCCGGACCGAAGAAGGGATGTCCGACAGCAGTCGCATCCCCAGGGTGCGAATATTCGTCCGCCTCCCGGCGTACTTCCGGGAGGATAACGTATTTACCCTCACCCTGACTGACTACGGCCCCAAATCGCTGGAAATAACGCCGGAGAAGAACTTCGGGAAACTCCAAGGGGCCGCCCCCAATGCACGCTGACATAGGTCAGCGGACCACTCCGGTCCGATATGGACTGAGCCCGGTACCTCCTGTAAGGGCAGCGAAGCGCCCCTCGTAACAGCATGAGGAGGAGACAGGCCGAGATAAACCGCCTTCCTCCTCCGTCGCCAGCTTTATGACAACGCGACGCGCAGTAACCAGCTCAATCCCGTCAACATCTAGCACTGGGATATGCAGCAAGTCGCACCGTATGTACCTCCGCACCTCCTGCGGATACCCAGCACGGCCAGGGAATTCCAGTCCGTACCGTATGGTCACACTCTTGATCGCTGGTAGGGGACCACCCATGGGCCACCTGGTGAACCCAACACCTGCCACGCCTGCACACCGACCCGGCAGGCAACACCACTGGGGGGTGGGGGGGGGGCAGCTACGCACCGCCACCTGGCGATCAAAAGGCTGACTACCCTAGCAGTCCTGTGTGGTGTTGGCTGCGTCAGGTCTGTATTTTTCCCCTTGGTTTAGTGCCTCTTTTTGAAGTCGGCAGGCCGGCGGATGTTCCTCCGGTCTCCATGTTATACCAGTGCCGGACTAATGGTATTTTGCTCCAGAATCTGGCCGTGAAACTGAGCGTATTGCCGGTGAGTTCACTTTAATCAATACATTCTTCTAAACATACACTCAGCATACCTTCCATGCTGATATCTCCCAGAACATGCGCGACAATTAGCTAATTATTTTATCAATACACAATTATACTACACTCAGTACTTTCATTTCCAGTGGACAACCTTGATACTAACTGCGGCCCACGCCCCCTACCCCCCGCTCCCTTGGAACGGTCGTACTGCCGCAAGTAGGGCAGCAGCGAGAGAGGAGGAGGAGGACCAAGGGGTTCGCCCGCACCTCCCCACATACCACCATTCCCTCGCTACCATACCATACCCATTCCCTCGCTACCATACCATACCCATTCCCAGGGAATTCCACGCACTTCCGCCTCCCGTCCTCACACACAGAATACTAACGAGGAACAACAAGCAAGAGCCAGCATCATCCAGTTACACCCCCGCTCCCTGTCCCCTACGGGCTCACCATATCCCGGTGCTACTTGCAACTTTGGGTTCAGAGTAGCTGAATCATAAATCAAGACAAGAAAGAGCCAGCATATACACTAGATATTTTAGTCTACCCCGGACACCGCTAGCCACCTGTGCAGCGCTCGGGGAAGGGTCGTAGTCTCCAAGGGCCCACGGTTCTATCTCGTTGAGGCACATAATGGGAAAAGTTTCGTGCACGTGAGGCCTCTCCACTATCGAGTCCATAGTTCTAGCCTGGAGGGTTCACACCTAGACGAGTGCACCTCGCCACCCTACTTAGGGGCTACCTCGGGGGTTAGACAGCTGCTGACGGAGCTGCATAATGTGGGAATGTGTGTGTAGTGTTAGAGAGAAATACATGTATGTAGATCATACTCTAAGGAAAAATAGAATCGGCCGTAGAAAGGCCGAGTCCAAGAGCTCGATTGTGCATGCATAAATAGGTATATATACTACACACACACACGTTTTGCGCTGCTGAATGGTCAGAGTCCGCGACTCGCCATCAACAGACCTGGGCGCGAAATGACCAAAGAAACTCTGCCCATTGTTTCTCGCCGGCGCCTGGGATCGAACCCAGGACCACAGGATCACAAGTCCAGCGTGCTGTCCGCTCGGCCGACCGGCCCCCTATCATGGGGAAAGGTTGTTTAAGGGTGAAATTCACTGCAAGATCTGTGGGCCACCATCAAAACTGTGCACTTCCTGGGTGCAGGTACTGGGCTGTGTCGCTCGTCTATGCCTCAGTGACATTATTCAAGGCAACTGATGAGTAAGACTACCACAAAATATTTCTCTAGACTCGGTGATATTAACCATTTGCAGTATTGATTATTGCTCAGTATTATGGCGAGAAAAAAAAAGCCTTGAACGTGTTAGTGCTGTTTTTTGCAGCAACAGTAGCAACTATGGGCAGCTTTTCACTAGAGCGGGAGAGTCATTGTGGTGCATGTTGGGTAAAGATGTGCTGTGTAGCAAGCTGAGGAGGACACGATTGGTCGAGGTGGTAAATAAGAAACTAACTAGAACACCACCACCCTTCTAATACCCTTCTAACAAGAAACGCCACACCAATGATGTTTTTTAAGACGCTAGTGCTCTCTAGGGTCAAATATTTGTGCATACTAACAGCTCCTCCATGTATATATGTATATATGCAGTATGTCCGCTATTTTAGGAAATGGAATATTATTGACATACGTGTTCCCACATTCTTAGCACTCTTCGTGAGGTCTTCAACAACGCGCACGTATTCTGAACTTCGTTGATTTCCTACAAAGTCCTACAAAGTTTTTCACAACTGATTTGAAGGCTTGCAAGGAATTGTTCTCTTGTCTTGTTAGTGTTCCAACTGGTCATCCTTCACTAGGCTTCTAATCGCAGGGACATACAAAAATGTCTACATAAAATTTATCATCACTTTTATGTAGAAATATCGCCGTTATAAAAACTAGTGCTGGACTTTATTAATGGCCTTGATTTCTAGTTATTTTGTATATTTTTAGATATGAGTTTACCTTGTAGGCTAGTCATGGAACCATAACAATTCGTCACATGATACTTCCCTTCTCTCCACACCGTCACAACACCCAAGACGTAGGGATTACATCTTGCACTTACTCCAACGTCTTAAATATTCAATGCACGTTTTACGACATGTGTGAGGAGCAAAACTTGTATCTTGATCTCTCAATCTGATTCCAAAAAAATCAGTAAACAAAATTTTACGTGAAAAAAATAACTAGAAAACTTGAACTGATGATAGGAAACTTATTTCATATTGTAATCCAGTACATATATATATATATATATATATTATATATATATATATATATATATATATATATATATATATATATATATATATATATATATATATATATATAGGGGTACCACCTCTGATGCAATTGCAGGGACCCACATCCTCGAAGAAGAAAACAAAGAGCATTCAGAGAAGATCTTGTGGATTCTCACCGAATACTTAATTCTTTTCCTCTCCTACCACCCCTATTATTTTTTTGTATGTTTTGTTTTATTTTATTGCAATGCTACAGTTTACAGAGAACACACACACACACACAAATATATAACAATTAAACAATCAGCGTTCGAAGACCTCGTCCAGCTCCTCGGAGGTTGGGTGCGTACCCAGGATACAGCACGCATTTCCCCTCTGCACCGCGACACTGAGGCGCTGGAACAGGAAACTGGCTGCTCGTGGGTCTCTAGTTTTCCCAATGAGTTCCTCACCAACCTCCTTTAAAAACTTGAGTGCACATTTACCCCAGGCACCCAGAGTCTCTGAGCCTATCGGCACGAACCTGTAACAACGTTCTAGGTCTCTGTACTTGTGGATTTTCTGGGTCTCCCTGAAGGTGGCTGCCCCACCTCCCTCCGCTGAGCTGTAACGTAAATAGGTATCAGCCAATGTAGATGCACAGGTGTAATCCCACACGACCTGTTTACCTTCCCTCCATGGCTGCAGGGTGACTCCATCTGGGCGTTTTTGGCTGTTGTCAGGTCTGCACAACTGGGGCTCCCTTTGTGCTGGACACCCAGCTGTAGCCAAACTTCTCTTGATGATGTCATTGACTGCCTCGTGTCTGGCAATCTTTCCCTGTATATATATATATATATATATATATATATATATATATATATATATATATATATATATATAACTGAAAACTCACACCCCAGAAGTGACTCGAACCCATACTGCCAGGAGCAACGCAACTGGGGACCATTCAGGCTTGTTCGCGCACACACACACACACACATATATATATATATATATATATATATATATATATATATATATATATATATATATATATATATATATATATAGAATCAGTGTAATAAAACCTTGAGAACAATAATGACGCTCTTCTGTGTAATAATTGACACTTGGAAAATACTTGGACTGGTTCCAAATCTGCACATAGCAACAACACCACATGAGACCAGAAGGCATGCCAGGATGTCTATAATACACCGTTGAAAACCTGAGGTGCAACAGGTACGCTGAGAGGGACTCTTATCAACATCAGAGGTCCCATGAGACTTTTCAACATATAAGGAGCCTATAACTGGTCGACATCTCACCGTGTTAAAAAACTTAATAAACACCTTCAAAGAAGACCTAATTAACCAGGCTGCGAGGAGCCGCGTCAAACAGCCTGGTTGACTTGGACCACCTACCAGGAGTCTGGTCAGAGACCGAGCCGCGGGGACATTGATCCTCAAAATCATCGAAAGATAAGGAGGGGGGAACCGTCAGAAATCAGGTGTCACTTAAAGGCGTCTATACCTGGTTGTTCATGTGTCCGGTGTCTGCGAGGAGACAAAGCCGCCTGACACTCTCTGCTTGCTGCGTTGTTGGGGGTTTTATCCTCGAGGGCGGAGCTGGAGTGGACGTTTTTGTTGCCCTTGTTCTTGGTGTGGGCGTTGTTCAAATCGTTATCTTTGCGGTTGGTGCATTGCATCTGCCTGCAATGGGTCTCCTTGTTGTGTTTGGAGCTGCAGGTGACTACCCTGGGTGTTGCTGCACCGTGTGGTTCTGTAGTGTGTGTGTGGCTACACTGTGTGGACTTGTAGTGGGTGCTGGTACACTGACCGCCTCCACAGCCGGCCTTGAGTAACTAAGATACTAGAGCAGAGGTTGAGTTTGCGGTTTGTGCTTCCTGTCCTTACAGCGGCCATTATTCGCGGGCATTTTTATTGTTTTCTTCGTACGGTCTCCGTTTTGTCGCGCGCGCGCGCGCGTGTGTGTGTGTGTGTGTGTGTGTGTGTGTGTGTGTGTGTGTGTGTGTGTGTGTGTGTGTGTGTGTTCACCTAGATGTGCTAGGTGGATAAGACGTCAGCCTCTTAGCACTTCCTTCCGAACCATTATTAGCTTAATGTAATAACTATATTCCTCGTTTTCCTATCTTGGCATTAAAAATGTTACACTGCTGACCTTATCGACGATAAGGGAAACTAGAAGCACGAATGAGTGTCAAAAGTTTCCATTTATGTCCAGTCTTTCTGCTGTTCCTTGGGTGGATCACGGGTGTCGTCCCCTTGGTCATCTCTCTTGGAGCTTGCATGGCATTTTCTCATACCGCTTGTTCCCTCTCTTCTCCAGGGTGAGGTCTACTTCTCTCGAGGGTTCCTCGTAGCTTAGCCCAACCACTTGGGCTGGACGGTAGAGCGATGGTCTCTCTTCATGCAGGTCGGCGCTCAATCCCCGATCGTCCAAGTGGTTGGGCCACCATTCCTCCCCCCCCCCTCCTCGTTCTATCCCAAATCCTTATTCTGATCCCTTCCCAGTGCTATTTAGTCGTGATAGCTTGGCGCTAAATGTATTAATTGTATTATATTTTCCTGTCTCTTGGCATTCCATTTTCTCACTACATTTACTCAAAACGACTCTGTCGTAATATACCTCAGACTCGTCTACGTCTCCAGTTGCCCTCCATGCCTTCTTATTCAAGCTTATCAGGTAAACTGAAAATCTTGCATGGCGTTATCAAGTCTGCTCTCTTTCTTTCGTTTTCTTTGTAGTGGGGTGAGGTCCAGCTTCCTTACCATCGTCATCCCTCCGTCGTCACTCCCGTTACCATCAACATCGTCATCCTTCCTCGCCCTCCCTCCACTCGCCCTCCCTCCACCTTCCCTCGCCCTCCACCACGCCCTCCCTCCACCTCGCCCTCCCTCCACCTCGCCCTCCCTCCACCTCGCCCTCCCTCCACCTTCCTCGCCCTCCACCACGCCCCGACAGTTGTGTGTGTCCATCCATGCATCTGGTGCGTGTCGTCGGCCATTGTTCCTGGGACCCCCGCCTCTTTCTCTGTCGCTGGCCTCGCTCCCCCCCTCTTCCCTCGCCTCTCCCTCACACCCTCCACCAACCTGCTCCTCTCCCTCACACCTCCCATTCTTCTACACTTGATCATCTTACTCCTTCTGCTGTTCTCCCTCTCTTCTCATTCCCTTTATTCGTCTCGTGCTCTTCTTTTTGTCACTATCCTTGCATATCTGTTTTTCTCCATACTTACTGATCCTTCTCCTTCCTTCTACTGCCCCCCACTCCTCCTCCCCACTCCTCCTCCCCCACTCGGCATGGGTCTCATGTCCACTTTAGTGAGGTAGTTTGGTCAACCCGTCCTCTGAAGTAATACGTCTCATTTTACACGTAATGTTCCCCAACATACAAATTGCAATGTTGACCAGACCATACACTAGAAAGTGAAGGGACGACGACGTTTCGGTCCGTCCTGGACCATTCTCAAGTCGATTGTGGCTTGAGAATAACACAATCGACTTGAGAATGGTCCAGGACGGACCGAAACGTCGTCGTCCCTTCACTTTCTAGTGTGTGGTCTGGTCAACATATTTCAGCGACGTTATTGTGACTTCTCGTCTGCGTACAAATTACAAACTATTACGAAGCTGTTTACAAATATTCCCCCTTTTCTATGTGTCGGTTGGTTGGTTGGTTATGTGGGGGGGGGGGCTTATGTTCGTACGTCTCCGGTTAGGTTAGCACTCTGTATTTTGTACGTTGTGGCAATATCAAGAGAATTAGCAGGTGTGATGTAATGGTCCAAGGTGCGCGGAGCCGCTCCACCATCATCTACAACCACCCAATTTTAGGAGTTTGGAATTGATCCCCCGAGTGAGTGTGAGGGAGGTTAATGGCGGTGCTGCTGGGGTCAGTCAGTCCTTAATGGAGGCGAGGAAGGGAGGGGTGAAGGAATTTTTATTTAGTGCTAAGTAGCGCTCTATTAGTTACTGGGTGAACCGGGCGTGTGTCAGAGCCTTCATAGGGTCCCGTGACTTGCATTTCATTTGACTTGGCAAGTCGCCACTTTTCTTTGAATTGTCGGTCTTTTTTTCATTATATATATATATATATATATATATATATATATATATATATTATATATATATATATATTATATATATATACAACATATGGTCCCCAAGCCAATACGCAACTGAAAACTCAACACCCAGAAGGATTCGAACCCAGACAGCCTGGAGCACTATACACCAATGGCGTACCTGGTTCCTTAACCACTAGACCACCGTGACTGTACAAAAGTCATTGGTAGCCGAGGCTATATCCCCAACGACCCGACAGCACTTGGTGGTAAGCTTGGGTATAGATATTTCATCGGATCACCTCATTTTGTGTGGCCACGTGAGCAACACAAATGCGAACAAGCTTGAATGGTCCCCATTCAATAAGTTTATCCTTATCTACCCTGTCAATTCCTCGGAGAATTTTGTCGGCAGTGATCATGTCTCCCCTTACTCTTCTGTCTTCTACTGTCGTGAGGTGCAGTTCATGCAGCCTTTCCTCGTAACTCATGCCTCTTAATTCTGGGACTAGTCTAGTGGCATACCTTTGGACTTTTTCCAGCTTCGTCTTGTGCTTGACAAGGTACGGGGCTCCATGCTGGGGCCTCATACTCCAGGATTGGTCTTACGTATGTGGTGTACAAGATTCTGAATGATTCCTTACACAGATTCCTGAAGGCTGTTCTGATGTTAGCCAGCCTCGCATATGCCGCAGACGTTATTCTTTTTATGTGGGCTTCAGGAGACAGGTTGGTGTGTGTGTGTATTCACCTAGTTGTGCTTGCGAGAGTTGAGCTCTGCTCTTTCGGCCCGCCTCTCAACTGTCAATCAACTGTTTTACTACTACTACTACTACTATTTTTTTCACACCACACACACACCCCAGGAAGCAGCCCGTGACAGCAGACTAACTCCCAGGTACCTATTTACTGCTAGGTAACAGGGGCATAGGATGAAAGAAACTCTGGCCCATCGTTTCTCGCCGGCTTCCGGGATCGAACCCGGGACCACAGAATCACGTGTCCAGCGTGCTGTCCGCTCGTCCACCGGCTCGCTCCCTGGGTGTGTGTGTGTGTGTATGTGTGTGTGTGTGTGTGTGTGTGTGTGTGTGTGTGTGTGTGTGTGTGTGGTGTGTGGTGGTGGTGTGTGTGGGGAGGGGAGGGTAATACAGAGAAGAGAGACAGACACATACATAGGGGCGCACGCGCGCTCTTTGGGCTCGCCTCAGTTGAGAGGCGGACCAAAGAGCTAGAGCTCAACTCCGCAGGCACTACTGAGTACCCCCCACCCCCCACGGGCACCACCGGGTACCCCTTCTGGTAATATAACTTAAAGCATCGCAATACTGACGTCTCGTGTGCATCGGCCCCGATGGGTTAGGTGGTTGCTGAGGTTAGCACGTCTCCTTTTAAGCAAAAAAATTGATTTATTTATTAAATGGCAAATGAAGAGAAAGGCCACACTAGCGGGTCTCTTGCACCCTTATGCTAATGCAGAGTGATGGGACACATGCTAAAAGGCCCGTGTAGGTTTCAACAATGCAAATTGTGATCAAACGCACGCAACATTGCTATTGTTATTGGCAGTAGTGTGTGTGCGTGTTGATCCTTGACACTGTTGTGAGTGCCTGAGGGCAAGCATGGAGCCGCACCTCCAGCTCCCACGTCTCTGTGCCTGCCATTGTGAGCGTCTAATCATGATCACCTGACCTATAGACGGCTCACAATGACGCCACGCTGTACACCAGACGACGCCGCATTCTCACTCTCATATATCTGAGGAGTCAGATGCTGTCTTAAGAGTTTTACCAGTGTTGTAATACGGCCCAGAGACTTTACCAGTGTTGTAATACGGCCACAGACTTTACCAGTGTTGTAATACGACCCACAGACTTTACCAGTGTTTAATACGGCCCACAGACTTACCAGTGTTGTAATACGGCCCACAGACTTTACCAGTATTGTAATACGGCCCACAGACTTTACCAGTGTGTAATACGGCCCACAGACTTTACCAGTATTGTAATACGGCCCACGACTTTACCAGTGTTGTAATACGGCCCACAGACTTTACCAGTATTGTAATACGGCCCACAGACTTACCATTGTTGTAATACGGCCCACAGACTTACCAGTGTTGTAATACGGCCCACAGACTTTACCAGTGTGTAATACGGCCCACAGACTTTACCAGTGTTGTAATACGGCCACAGACTTTACCAGTGTTGTAATACGGCCCACAGACTTTACCACTGTTGTAATACGGCCCCAGACTTTACCAGTGTTGTAATACGGCCACAGACTTTACCAGTGTTGTAATACGGCCCACAGACTTTACCAGTGTGTAATACGGCCACAGACTTTACCAGTGTTGTAATACGGCCCCACAGACTTTACCAGTGTTGTAATACGGCCACAGACTTTACCAGTGTTGTATACGGCCCACAGACTTTACCAGTGTTGTAATACGGCCCACAGACTTTACCAGTGTTGTAATATGGCCACAGACTTTACCAGTGTTGTAATACGGCCCACAGACTTTACCAGTGTTGTAATACGGCCCACAGACTTACCAGTGTTGTAATATGGCCACAGACTTTACCAGTGTTGTAATACGGCCCACAGACTTACCAGTGTTGTAATATGGCCACATGTGTATGGTTTGCGATACTACGCTCAAAGGGGCCATGTCTGCTGCCGATCTCGTGGCCGCTACTACTCTGTTGATGATATTTTTTACCGAATTGTTTTTGTATGGCTTGATTGCTGACGCAAGTAATTGCTTGCTTCTGTTCGTTGATGTGTGTACTCGCGTAGCTGTGTTTGCTGGGGGCTTAGCTGCTATTCTTGGGCTTAGCATGTGTAATTTATAAAATTCTCAATGGTATGTGTCTGTGCGTGCATGCGGGGCGGTGAACGCAATTTTATTTTTTTATCGATTCTCGTGTGTGAACGTTTGTGGTGTGTACTCTATGTTGAACTATTTAAATGCTCATAACCGGATTATGGTGGCAGTAGCCTTTATTTTTTATTCTTCAATTGTCATTTCGAGAGCGCACATAAT
>WNGS01169217.1:6653343-6703247 GCA_020271785.1 Procambarus virginalis
CCTGGTTAATGTTCTCTGTCCTGGTTAATGTTCTCCGTCCTGGTTAATGTTCTCCGTCCTGGTTAATGTTCTCCGTCCTGGTTAATGTTCTCTGTCCTGGTTAATGTTCTCTGTCCTGGTTAATGTTCTCTGTCCTGGTTAATGTTCTCTGTCCTGGTTAGTGTTATCTGTCCTGGTTAGTGTTATCTGTCCTGGTTAATGTTCTCTGTCCTGGTTAATGTTCTCTGTCCTGGTTAATGTTCTCTGTCCTGGTTAATGTTCTCTGTCCTGGTTAGTGTTATCTGTCCTGGTTAATGTTCTCCGTCCTGGTTAATGTTCTCTGTCCTGGTTAATGTTCTCCGTCCTGGTTAATGTTCTCTGTCCTGGTTAATGTTCTCTGTCCTGGTTAATGTTCTCTGTCCTGGTTAATGTTCTCTGTCCTGGTTAATGTTCTCCGTCCTGGTTAATGTTCTCCGTGCTGGTTAATGTTCTCTGTCCTGGTTAATGTTCTCCATCCTGGTTAATGTTCTCCGTCCTGGTTAATGTTCTCCATCCTGGTTAATGTTCTCTGTCCTGGTTAATGTTCTCCGTCCTGGTTAATGTTCTCCGTCCTGGTTAATGTTCTCTGTCCTGGTTAATGTTCTCCGTCCTGGTTAGTGTTCTCTGTCCTGGTTAATGTTCTCTGTCCTGGTTAATGTTCTCCATCCTGGTTAATGTTCTCCGTCCTGGTTAATGTTCTCCGCCCTGGTTAATGTTCTCCGTCCTGGTTAATGTTCTCCGTCCTGGTTAATGTTCTCCGTCCTGGTTAATGTTCTCCGTCCTGGTTAATGTTCTCCGCCCTGGTTAATGTTCTCCGTCCTGGTTAATGTTCTCCGCCCTGGTTAATGTTCTCCATCCTGGTTAATGTTCTCCGCCCTGGTTAATGTTCTCCGCCCTGGTTAATGTTCTCCGTACTGGTTAATGTTCTCCGCCCTGGTTAATGTTCTCCGCCCTGGTTAATGTTCTCCGCCCTGGTTAATGTTCGCCGTCCTGGTTAATGTTCTCCGCCCTGGTTAATGTTCTCCGTCCTGCTTAATGTTCTCCGCCCTGGTTAATGTTCTCCGTCCTGGTTAATGTTCTCCGCCCTGGTTAATGTTCTCCGCCCTGGTTAATGTTCTCCATCCTGGTTAATGTTCTCCGTCCTGGTTAATGTTCTCCGCCCTGGTTAATGTTCTCCGCCCTGGTTAATGTTCTCCGCCCTGGTTAATGTTCTCCGCCCTGGTTAATGTTCTCCGCCCTGGTTAATGTTCTCCATCCTGGTTAATGTTCTCTGTCCTGGTTAATGTTCTCCATCCTGGTTAATGTTCTCCGTCCTGGTTAATGTTCTCCGCCCTGGTTAATGTTCTCCGCCCTGGTTAATGTTCTCCGCCCTGGTTAATGTTCTCCGTCCTGGTTAATGTTCTCCGCCCTGGTTAATGTTCTCCGTCCTGGTTAATGTTCTCCGTCCTGGTTAATGTTCTCCGTCCTGGTTAATGTTCTCCGCCCTGGTTAATGTTCTCCGTCCTGGTTAATGTTCTCCGTCCTGGTTAATGACTGCATGGTAGCTCGTACCAACTGACCATCTCCCTTCTCAGTTACAAGAGAAATATTTTATCGTTGGAAATGTAATGATGAGTGTTCATCATCTTGATGTTTAAGAACATAAGAGCATCAAATGTTCTTACGTTTATAGTGTTCTTATGTTTCCAGCTGTGAAATTGTGTGTAGTAATGACAGACATATTCCATGGTTAATGCCTACCACTGGTTGTTCTTCGTGTTCTTCGTGTTCTGTAGAGGTAGAGGAATTCTGTCTCCCGTTAGCAGGCTAGACCTTTCCTCTGTTAGATTCCCCCTGGAACACGGTTCGCAAATGTGCGTAGAACCAAGATTCCCCCTGGAACACGGTTCGCAAATGTGCGTAGAACCAAGATTCCCCCTGGAACACGGTTCGCAAATGTGCGTAGAACCAAGATTCCCTCCTGGAACACGGTTCGCAAATGTGCGTAGAACCATGTCCCCAGTTACTGCCGAGTGAACAGGGGCAAGCAATCCATCCCCTGCCCATGGTTCGAACCCCGGTCAATATCGCTGGCGAGGATTGGAGTGAGCGCGCTACCGCTGCACCACAGGAAATCTTTTGTTTGGTATTGATCAGTAAAATATAGTGGCTGGTGTGTTATATCCTGGTAATATGACGTTTATAACCCTGGCTGTTGGCTGGGGACCAAGAGCCTAACTTCAGGTATTTCCGAGGGCCGGTGTCCCGCCAGAGTTGTTATTGCTTCAGTTTTAGTTACTCAGAACGAAGTGTCCATGTAGCACGGGCTATGGTGAGCCCGTAAAATCAGGCAGACCCACCAGAGGCTGCCTGTCTCTTATATTCCTCAATATATCCTCGGTATATGTCATCTGGTGTGTTATAACATCTGTGTTTTAATTTGTAGAGACGAAGTAAATGAGCAGAACAGGAAAATATTGTGTAAAGTGTTGACACAGTTGATGTGGACGAGAAGGGAAGGGGAATTATCAGGGGAAAGCGCCAAGTCATTACGACTATATAGCACTTGGAAGGGGTCAGGATAAGGATTCGGGATGGGACGGCGGGAGGGAGGGATTGGTGCCTAACCACTTGGACGGCCGGGGATTGAACGCCGACCTGCATGAAGCGAGATCGTCACTCTACCGTCCAGTCCAAGCGGTTGGGCTCTGGACGAGAAGAGCGCTCCATTATATACAGTCAGGTGTTACTAACATTTTCATCGACTGCGTGGATATTAAAATCAGTTGAGCGGTAAAACGCGTTTGTGCTGTATCACGTAATCACAAAATTTGAGTGGGAAGATTTGCATTTATTTATCAATCGTTTATTAAAAGCATTGTATTTGTGTGGTCAAAATGGCTCTGGCTCCCGCATCGTTGTTTGTGTGATGTCCGTGTGACGTGCGCTGGTTGGGCAACCCGTTCTCGCCAGCGTTCCCTACGTCAAAAAACTGTCGTACTAAATTGTCCTCTTCCAACCTACCAGAGAACCCACGAACAAAAAACGGGACAGTATGTCCCGTTTCAACTTGGCGAGCCGCTACCATTTTCTAGTGCGACAGTTTTTGGTCTTTGGTAAAGTGTACGTCAAAATGCGACGTACTATTAGGAGGACGGGTTGGGTAGGGCGGCTGGACACTCACTGTGGCAGACGTTGTTGTTGTTATAGATTCAGCTACTCGGAACAAGTTGCAAGTAGCACGGGCTATGGTGAGCCCGTAACTTACCTGGCACAGGAGCGGGGCAAGTAGCACGGGCTATGGTGAGCCCGTAGTGGACTCACCTGGCACAGGAGCGGTGCCGTCGTGTGGCAGACGTGAGGCATCTGTGAGGAACATCCTGCACGCTGGGGAAAGATCACTGACCTCCTAACTACAGCGTCATGGGATGACGATTAGGAAAATTGGCCGTTTTTCCTGTGTGGATGACGCCACTTGGGATAGGAAACCTTGTACGGGGAAAGAGAGCGAGTCTGTACATACCTAATTATGCTTGGAAGGTTGAGAGCTAGCTCCTGAACTCCACCGTACCAGCTGTCGGTAACCTTGTTATTACCTGACGGTGATTCCGGGGGTCAAGGTGCCCGCGGCCCGGTCTCTGACCAGGCCTCCTGGTTGATGGACTGGTCAACCAGGTGTTAATCAAGTTCTCTCTTGAACACTGTGAGGGGTCGGCCAGTTATGTGTAGTGGAAGCGTGTTGAACAGTCTCGGGCCTCTGATGTTGATAGTTCTCTCTTGAACACTGTGAAGGGTCGGCCAGTTATGTGTAGTGGAAGCGTGTTGAACAGTCTCGGGCCTCTGATGTTGATAGTTCTCACTCATAGTACCTGTTGCACCTTTGCTTTTCAACGGGGGTATTCTGCACATCCTGCCATGTCTCCTGGTCTCATGAGGTGGTATTTCTGTGTGTAGGTTTGGGACAAAGCCCAAGTTACCTAAATAATTAACCCGCGCTTGATTAACCAGTCCAACAACCAGGAGGCCTGGTCGATGACCGGGCCGTGGGGACGTTGAGCCCCGAAATCATCGCAAGGTAACGGTGCCTTCTATTTGTTGTCACACCTGCTTTTCAGGTCCTTTGTTTTAGTGAATTTCGTCCACATCTCTGTTTTATCCTGTCTTGCTCTATATCAGTCTTATAAATTACTCTGGTAATCTTTTATGTCGTTGTCATGTCACGTTGTTCCTATCTGTCTTCAAATGTACTGTAATGAGGTTCAGATACGTATGACTATCCTCGTACATTATTCCTCAGTTTTGGTATAATCTTCGGTGCAGTGCCTGTAGGCTTGTTCAAATCTGGGTTTATAGTGCTTCAGGAACGCCTGGGTTACACGCCCGGGCGGCATACTCACAATTGTCGTGTACAGTATTATGAAGACCTTCACTGTCTAAATCGTATTCTTGTGTGTGCCAGCATCAAGAGCAGAGGTGCCATAGGCACAGTCAGAGAAAACTGTATAAACATCAGAGGTCCACAGTTGTTCAACATCCTCCCAGCGAGTATAAGAAATATTAATGGAACAACCGTTGACATTCTCAAGGGAAAACTAGATATTTTCTTCAAGAAGTGCTTAATCAACCGGGCTGTGGTGGATATGGGGGCCTGCGGGCCGCTCCAAGCAACAGCCTGGTGGACCAAGCTCTCACAAGTCAAGCCTGGCCTCGGGCCGGGCTTGGGGAGTAGAAGAACTCCCAGAACCCCATCAAGCAGGTATCTGTCCTCATAATGTTATCAACCCCATCAAGCAGGTATCTGTCCTCATAAATTATGAGGATCTGTCCTCATAATGTTATCTCCTGATTTGATCCTCTGGTGCTAGCCAAGGGTTCTCAACTCCTAGGACCTTCTTTCGTCTCTTTCAGTTCGCTTTGTAGGCCTTGCTGCACCTTCCTCAGTTCTCGCTACCCACAACTTATCTGGGTTCTAGCCGAGTAGCAATTTCTCCGACAATCGCCATGCAATTCCATATAGGCTACCTTAGAGCTTTTTACTGATAAATACCTTATCGTTATAGTGTGCGGATTATATGGGTAATCGAAACTGTGTGCGTGCTCGCACCCACCCAATCACGCCCTTCACCTAGCGCACTGCACCCTGATTACCATCCTATTGCCAGATCACACCCTATAATCATCCCACACCCTGTAAGCCGGCCACACCTGATGCATGTAGCTTAGCTACCCCTGCCCACTCCCCGTCCATCCACAGTCTCCTGTGACTATTTTTCTGTCGCGAAGCGAATTAAAGTGTTCGAAAGATGGATATATATATTCCAGAGTACGGGGTATTGGTTTGTTGTCACGGGAATCACGGCATCGACTTGACTCGCTTGGGAGTGAGGCAGGTGGTGGTACTACTGTGTGTGTCAGTAGTGAGCCAGGTGGTGGTACTAGGGTGTGTGTCAGTAGTGAGGCAGGTGGTGGTACTACTGTGTGTGTCAGTAGTGAGCCAGGTGGTGGTACTACTGTGTGTGTCAGTAGTGAGGCAGGTGGTGGTACTACTGTGTGAGTCAGTAGTGAGGCAGGTGGTGGTACTACTGTGTGTGTCAGTAGTGAGGCAGGTGGTGGTACTACTGTGTGTGTCAGTAGTGAGGCAGGTGGTGGTACTACTGTGTGTGTCAGTAGTGAGCCAGGTGGTGGTACTAGTGTGTGTGTCAGTAGTGAGGCAGGTGGTGGTACTACTGTGTGTGTCAGTAGTGAGGCAGGTGGTGGTACTACTGTGTGTGTCAGTAGTGAGCCAGGTGGTGGTACTACGGTGTGTGTCAGTAGTGAGGCAGGTGGTGGTACTACTGTGTGTGTCAGTAGTGAGGCAGGTGGTGGTACTACTGTGTGTGTCAGTAGTGAGCCAGGTGGTGGTACTACTGTGTGTGTCAGTAGTGAGGCAGGTGGTGGTACTACTGTGTGAGTCAGTAGTGAGGCAGGTGGTGGTACTACTGTGTGTGTCAGTAGTGAGGCAGGTGGTGGTACTACGGTGTCAGTAGTGAGGCAGGTGGTGGTACTACTGTGTCAGTAGTGAGGCAGGTGGTGGTACTACTGTGTGTGTCAGTAGTGAGGCAGGTGGTGGTACTACTGTGTGTGTCAGTAGTGAGGCAGGTGGTGGTACTACTGTGTGTGTCAGTAGTGAGGCAGGTGGTGGTACTACAGTGTCAGTAGTGAGGCAGGTGGTGGTACTACTGTGTCAGTAGTGAGGCAGGTGGTGGTACTACGGTGTCAGTAGTGAGGCAGGTGTTGGTACTACTGTGTGAGTCAGTAGTGAGGCAGGTGGTGGTACTACTGTGTGTGTCAGTAGTGAGGCAGGTGGTGGTACTACGGTGTCAGTAGTGAGGCAGGTGGTGGTACTACTGTGTCAGTAGTGAGGCAGGTGGTGGTACTACGGTGTCAGTAGTGAGGCAGGTGTTGGTACTACTGTGTGAGTCAGTAGTGAGGCAGGTGGTGGTACTACTGTGTGAGTCAGTAGTGAGGCAGGTGGTGGTACTACGGTGTCAGTAGTGAGGCAGGTGGTGGTACAGTGTGTGTCAGTAGTGAGGCAGGTGGTGGTACAGTGTGTGTCAGTAGCGAGGCAGGTGGTGGCACAGTGATAACTGAGGGCGGAGGATGAATGCCACCCTGGCCGTCCTTTACCAAGTTCCCGCTAAGGACGCAATAATTTAGATAAATAATCTCGTTTTTTTACTCGATAAATCACATTAATATTAAATGTTAGTGAGATTGATTCTCCTCGTACAAAGGGAGCTGTGTTTCGTTGTATTTCTCTTCCTCTGTTGACCAGACCACACACTAGAAAGTAAAGGGACGACGACGTTTCGGTCCGTCCTGGACCATTCTCAAGTCGGTTGAGAAGGTCCAGGACGGACCGAAACGTCGTCGTCCCTTTACCTTCTAGTGTGTGGTCTGGTCAACATACTTTAGTCACGTTATTGTGACTCATCGCCTGCATCTCTTCCTCTGTATTTATTGCGCAGTAATGTGATGATTCGCTGCATAAATGTTAGTTACTGAACGTAATGTGATGATAACATTGGCAGAGGAAGGGAGCATGTTATTTTGCTTGGAGTATCATCTGGTTATAGCAAATGTTTACTTTTGTTGGCTATCTTCTTGAGGTTATCTTGAGATGATTTCGGGGCTTTTTAGTGTCCCCGCGGCCCGATCCTCGACCAGGCCTCCACCCCTAGGAAGCAGCCCGTGACAGCTGACTAACACCCAGGTACCTATTTTACTGCTAGGTAACAGGGGCATAGGGTGAAAGAAACTCTGCCCATTGTTTCTCGCCGGCGCCTTGGATCGAACCCAGGACCACAGGATCACAAGTCCAGCGTGCTGTCCGCTCGGCTGACCGGCCCCTATCATGGGGAAAGGTTGTTTAAGGGTGAAATTCACTGCAAGATCTGTGGCCACCATCATAACTGTGCACTTCCTGGGTGCAGGTACTGGGCTGTGTCGCTCGTCTATGCCTCAGTGACATTATTCAAGGCAACTATTGAGTAAGACTACCACAAAATATTCTCTAGACTCGGTGATATTAACCATTTGCAGTATTGATTATTGCTCAGTATTATGGCTGGGGGAAAAAAATAGCCTTTGATGGTGTTAGTGCTGTTTTTTGCAGCAACAGTAGCAACTATGGGCAGCTTTTCACTAGAGCGGGAGAGTCATTGTGGTGCATGTTGGGTAAAGATGTGCTGTGTGGCAAGCTGAGGAGGACACGATTGGTCGAGGTGGTAAACAAAAAACTAACTAGAACACCACCACCCTTCTAATACCCTTCTAACAAGAAACGCCACACCAATGATGTTTTTTAAGACACTAGTGCTCTCTAGGGTCAAATATTTGTGCATACTAACAGCTCCTCCATGTATATATGTATATGCAGTATGTCCGCTATTTTAGGAAATGGAATATTATTGACATACGTGTTCCCACATTCTTAGCACTCTTCGTGAGGTCTTCAACAACGCGCACGTATTCTGAACTTCGTTGATTTCCTACAAAGTCCTACAAAGTTTTTCACAACTGATTTGAAGGCTTGCAAGGAATTGTTCTCTTGTCTTGTTAGTGTTCCAACTGGTCATCCTTCACTAGGCTTCTAATCGCAGGGACATACAAAAATGTCTACATAAAATTTATCATCACTTTTATGTAGAAATTTCGCCGTTATAAAAACTAGTGCTGGACTTTATTAATGGCCTTGATTTCTAGTTATTTTGTATATTTTTAGATATGAGTTTACCTTGTAGGCTAGTCATGGAACCATAACAATTCTCACATGATACTTCCCTTCTCTCCACACCGTCACAACACCCAAGACGTAGGGATTACATCTTGCACTTACTCCAACGTCTTAAATATTCAATGCACGTTTTACGACATGTGTGAGGAGCAAACTTGTATCTTGATCTCTCAATCTGATTCCAAAAAAATCAGTAAACAAAATTTTACGTGAAAAAAATAACTAGAAAACTTGACTGATGATAGGAAAGGACCATTCAGGCTNTAATCAGCTTGGGTTGGGATCTGCTAGGCTGTGAAGCCAATAATGACACACTGATAAAGAGACTTTGGTTAAGTTAATAAACAAAAATGCCTTTTATAAGCCAGAAGAGATGGTGTACATCGCTATTCCTTCCCCCACTGATTCATTCACGCTACAGCTGGCATTCAAACTTCCGTTGGGGAATATGAGATTAACTCATGTGAGTGAATCATCCAACAGGATGATTCCTTAAATCCCACGTACTCTTTTTAGTAAGCACAATATATGGTTCCTAGATTAAGGAACGTTTGCAGGTCCATTAGTCGTTCTTGGAGGACAGCAACAAAATCCAGGAGCAACGAATTGATCTAAGTATCATTCTTAACTCGTCCGAAGGTTAAGTTCCCTTTAACAGATATGGTATTGGTCGAGAAGAATCAGTCCCATCAAACCTCGCAAAATTCATTCTGTGGATTGTTCCTTCCAGATTTTCCAGTTATTGAGGAGATTCTAGGTATAAAAATCACTGCCATAAATAGGATGTGTAAAAGGATTGACAAAATTCAATGTTCACGTTACTTTGTTCATCCTTCAATAGCACCAAACGAAGTGTGACACCCTTCTGAGGTTCATATTAAATAAGGCTCGACTTCCTCTTTATATATCTCACGGTGGGAACAAACATTCAATTGAACCAGTGTTCAATCCCCGACCGTCCAAGTGGTTGGGCACCATTCATTCCCCCCCCCGTCCCATCCCAAGTCCTTATCTGACCCCTTCCAAGTGCTATATAGCCGTAATGGCTTGGCGCTTTCCTCTGATAATCTCCTTTCCCCCCTCAACATATAATACTCTTGTAAACAAATTCAACAAAACAGCTTGATAACTTTGCGAGGATGCACGAAAGAGAAGAATTGCTCAAGAACTCTACGGTAAACAAAGTCTCCATTTATTACTTCGTAAAAAATCGCAGGGGGGGGGGGTGGAGTAGGAGCCGATGTTTCTTAATGGAGGGCAATGTGGCCGACCCCGCCCAGCTCATGATGCTTATCACCATTGTGTGTCATCTCGAGACGTTGGGTGCACCTGCCGCCAGCGTCTAGCCTCTAACCTTGCCCGTACAAGACATTCTCCTTCCTAGATATATAATGTAATATCAAATATGTCGCGCAAGTTACCGTACCTGCGTTTCACTATTTTAAAATAATCGCAACTCTCTTTGTTCAGTATTTTTTTTCCCCCCGGAATTCGTTGTGACCAATTTGGAAGCTTTTCAGTTCAGTAATTTAGTGACCCTGTAACGAGAACCATTTTTTATACACACTGACAAATTTGCTGCAACCAGCATATAAAATCGAGCACAATATGAATTAATGTGTAGTGTGAATGTGTAAATAAATGTGAAGCCAAAGTTGAACACGGCCAAGAATTCTTATTCTTTATTTGTTACACTTCCAGGATCCTGCTGAGTAAAGTTGGGTATGCTTAAGCTAAGGTAGATCGAAATACAAGCACAAGTTTTGTTGGGTTGAGCTAAAATTGTCTGGTAATAAATGGTGGGTTATGGTTGAGCTCGTGGGGCGTTCGCCTGGCTCTGTGGTTCACAGTTACTGGAGTACGACCAACCTTCCTTGTACCTGGTACCTGCACCGTCCTTTGTCCTGGTACCTCCATAACCACGTGTTCCTGGTACCTCCATAACCACGTGTTCCTGGTACCTCAATATTCCAGCGATTTGTACTTCTCTAAAGTCATCCATAACGAGGTTATAATAAAATGTGGTTGATGGTACATGTGTTGATGGTACACATGTGGTTGATGGTACACATGTGTGTTGATGGTACACATGTGTGTGATGGTACACACGTTGTGTTGATGGTACACATGTTGTGTAGAAATTGGTACTTACAGCTGGTAATTATAGGTACCGTCATTTCTCGGTACCTATTTCTCTGGTAACTGTCTTGTCTTAGTTCCCGTCATTTTTTATAATAACATAAATAGCTATGTGTGTGTGCGCGCGCGTGTGTTCCTGTCAATAATTTGTATTCCTCAATCCTTTTTCCCCCGTTTTCTTATCTCACGTCACTGTCCCCTGTCATTCTCGCACACTCGTAAACATTGGGCAGGAAATATATGCTCTCCATAAATTGCGTGCCATCAACGCTCCCAACACCCGTAATTCACCTGACAGTTTCGCACACACAACTCACCCTGGCTGGAGGCATTTGTTCAGCAGGGGAGGAGTTGAAGCGTTGATGTGTTAGTGTGTTTGCGGTACCGGAGCAGCGTACTCTGCCGGCTGGGAAAGCTGTCACTGGAGCAGCAAGCCGTGTTTAGTTACATTTGAGGCTTGAGAACCGCGCGGCTCATTAGCCTCGGAGTAGATGATCTCAGGCGCGTCTAATGACCATAGAAAGTGTGTTTTGTTGTTGGCTGTGCATTCTGGGAGTGGGTTCCCTGCTGGTATCTAGAGAGACGGCTGGTATTATGCGGTGGTTGGCCGCTGCAGTGGATGCTTGTCTATCCTGCTTAATACCGCCCCGCCCGGACACCTTCGCGTCGTCCTGGCGTGGTGATCGTCGTCGTCCTGACGTGGTGATCATCGTCGTCGTGCTGTGGTATTACCTCATGTCATTACTCCTCCCTGTCGCTCCCTCAGTCCTGTCTCGGCTTCCTTATAACTTTTTCTCTCTGTCAGCCCTTCTGCGCCTAGTATGGCGGTCTGGCTGTCTGTATGTGTATGTATGTATCTCTGTATGTCTGCGTGTGTGTGTGTGTGTCAGACGGGACAACACGCTGTACCACCGCTAGTCGGGTCAGTGACCCTGGCTTAGGCATCGTCCTGGTTCCATCCTACTTTCTCTTAGTGTCGCCTCCCTGGAGTCATCCTTCCGGCGGCTCCCTCCCGTTATCATTCTCCACAGCATCATTCCGCCCTCTTCGTCACCTGCCCGATATTTGTGTTTACCAACTGGTAAACCTCATAGTATCCTGCACTTGTATACCCCCCTGTCGGTCTCCTTCCCCCCTCCTGGCTTCATCAAGACTTGGGTACATGTTTTGGCACGGACTTGTATCCCCTCCCGCCCGTCGTGCTACTTTCACAAGTGGATCGAATACCAAGGTGAAAGTTGACAAACATCTCTTTAACCGGGTACGCTCTCATATACTGCAAGAGGGCTCGAACCAGTGATGCATATGGAATGCCGCGGTTGGTGACGTATTGGGAGCCCTATACTCTTTGATGACATAATTCATATTGTCGGCAGTATGCCTATACTTAGGCTTATCCCGGTCTATCCCCCTCCCCTCCCCCCCAGGACAAGTATCCCAGCAAACACACAGCGAAACTACGACGTTGGTACAACGTTCGAGCAAGTTTTAACACCTAACCAGTTATAACAACCAATATAGCAAGTTGTAACAACGTTCTAATACGTCATAAACACGTTAAGCCAAGATGTAACAACTTTATTACAAGTTGTAACAAGCGGAAAATAGAGACAGTTTCGGTTTGTGTTTCCAGGGTACTGACCTTCCCCGCAGGTTACAAACCCCCACGACCGTTGCCTAACTCCGGGGGTACCTACTTGCTGTTAGGTGAACAGATGCATCAGGTAACAGGAATCGTGGCCAATGATCTCTGTTGTTACGACAGTATTACCTGTCTTATTAGTGGCGTGTTATTTATATTCCGTACATTGCCGCGTTCTCGCCTAGTAGTGTGCTTGTCTTCTAGTTGCTTTTTTAGAATTCGGGATATCATATTATTTGATTCGGGATATCACATTGTTTGATCATTCGGGATATCACATTATTTGATAATTCGGGATATCATATTGTTTGATAATTCGGGATATCATATTGTTTGATAATTCGGGATATTCATATTGTTTGATAATTCGGGATATCACATTATTTGATAATTCGGAATATCACATTGTTTGACAATTCGGGATATCACATTGTTTGATCATTCGGGATATCACATTGTTTGATAATTCGGGATATCATATTGTTTGATAATTCGGGATATCATATTGTTTGATAATTCGTTATATTGTTCGATAATTCGGGATATCACATTATTTGATAATTCGGGATATTATATTGTTTGATAATTCGGGATATCATATTGTTTTGATAATTCGGAATATCATATTGTTTGATAATTCGGGATATCATATTGTTTGATCTTTCGGGATATCATATTGTTTGATAATTCGGGATATCATATTTTTTGATAATTCGGGATATCATATTGTTTTATAATTCGGGATATATTATTTGATAATTCGGGATATCACATTGTTTGATAATTCGGGATATCATATTGTTTTGTAATTCGGGATATATTGTTTGATAATTCGGGATATCACATTGCTTAATAATTCAAGATATCATATTCTGCAACGTGTATTACCTCTCTCTATGTTGCACGGATGCCGATATCCGCAGCATATTTATAGTATTATTCTATGCTGATATTTTAAGCACAGTTTTGTTCATTTTAATATGTAAATGGATTTAAAGAGCGAATATGCGTCATGAGTTTAAGCTGGGCATAGGCTGGATTAGTTTTAGGCTGACAAGGTCACGTTGGTGAAATTCGGGTAGGTAAACTCGTTTTGAATATTTAAATGCCTTTGTGTAAATTTTAATCGTAGGGAATTGGGTGCAATTTTCAACAAATTCAGATTCAGTCCATTTGAGGGCGTTAATTATCGATAAAGCTATCGTTTTTCTAATATTACTGTCATTATGTAGTGAAGTACTCTATTCACGGCTTCGAACAGGTGTAATTTGATATCTTTCTGCTTAATGAAATGAGGACTTTTTTGGGGGTGTTACCTGCGTTTTACTTTTGTTGATGCAAAACAAATGTGTGTTATCCACTACAGTACTGTACATGTACTGTGAGGCGTGCCTGTAACCGCCTGCACTAAGGTACGTCACTCGTCTGCCTCACCGCTGTACCCTGGAGGAGGGGCGGGGGGGGGGGGGGTAGGCATAGCAGGTAGCCTGTGGTGGACAATATTGAGAAATATTATTGGTTGTGACAAAGGAACCGGCGATAACGTGGCCAGTTGTTGTTGTAGTATCACTAATAATTATGCTCGGAGGTCATGTTGGGTCTTGACACGGCCGTGTTCCCTACGCTTCATGTACATGGAACTGTGTGTAAGAATGCTCAAGAATTGTGTTCTGATAGACAGGCAGTTCGTCCCTCTACTATTGATTTTGTTAACTGTGATGCGCGCGCACACACACACACACACACACACACACCACACACACCACACACACACACACACACACACCTCACACACACACACACACACACACACACACACACACACACACACACACACACACACATTGATTGAAAGTTGAGAGGCGGGACCAAAGATCCAAAGCTCAACCCCGCAAGCACAATTAGGTGAGTACAATTAGGTGAGTACACACACACACACACACACACACACACACCACACACACACACACACACACACACACACACACACACACACACACACACACACACTAACACTGTTATCCCTTTTATACTAAAAGCACCTTTGTTGAATGTAAACAAATATTCACAATAAATAAGACATATGACTACTTGCATTATTTAAACCCCCGTTGCAGTGTCCTGGAAATATATTGCACGTTTCTGGGAAGGAGCTTCAGTGGAGCCAGGTGTGTGGAGGGTGGCCAGGTGTGTGTGGAGGGTGGCCATGTGTTGGTGAGGTTGCCAGGTGTGTGTGGAGGGTGGCCATGTGTTGGTGAGGTCGCCAGGTGTGTGTGTGTGGAGGGTGGCCATGTGTTGGTGAGGTCGCCGGGACCTGCTGCAGGTGTTTGTCCAACACCTGTCTCTGTGCCCTTTCTCATGTAATAACATTCTGACCCGAGATAATGATATTATCCGTGAGATGATGATATGCCGAGGGGGAAGGCCACAGTTGTTACTGTGGCCAGGGCCCTGCTTCCCACCATGTGTCCAAGGTCGTTAGTGACATTACCGAGGTGTAGGGGCCACCATGGCCACTATGGCCACCACCACCGGGCTGCGGGGGCCACCATGGCCACTATACCACCACCGGGCTGCGGGGGCCCACCATGGCCACTATACCACCACCGGGCTGCGGGGGCCACCATGGCCACTATACCACCACCGGGCTGCGGGGGCCCACCATGGCCACTATACCACCACCGGGCTGCGGGGGCCCACCATGGCCACAATACCACCACCGGGCTGCGGGGGCCCACCATGGCCACTATACCACCACCGGGCTGCGGGGGCCCACCATGGCCACTATACCACCACCACCACCGTCGCTCCCACATCGCCTTAATTCTAATTGATCATCTTCCTGTCTGTCAGTGATAAATTCCGGATACTGTAGGTTTTTGTTGCGCCTGGAGAATGAAAGGGTTGGCAACTAATGATGGGAACTGGTATGTGGGGGGAGGGGGGCTGGGGTGGAGGGGGTGATTGGGGAGAAGTGTCTAATGGGCGGGGGGTTGGGTGAAGGGGGGGTTAATGGGAGAGGGGTACAGATTTTATGAGTTTTAAGCGCTCGTCTATTGTCAACTGGTCTTGTTGTGGGCTTGTTGGGAGATGAACGTCTCTCTTTGTAGGTTATTTATGGTGTAATTACTCTGTGAGATTCTTCTACAGTTACTGCCCCGAGGCTATAGTTACTGCCCGGAGACTATAGTTACTGCCCCGAGACTACAGTTACTGCCCCGAGGCTATAGTTACTGCCCGGAGACTATAGTTACTGCCCGGAGACTATAGTTACTGCCCCGAGACTATAGTTACTGCCCCGAGACTATAGTTACTGCCCGGAGACTATAGTTACTGCCCCGAGACTATAGTTACTGCCCGGAGACTATAGTTACTGCCCGGAGACTATAGTTACTGCCCCGAGACTATAGTTACTGCCCGGAGACTATAGTTACTGCCCGGAGACTATAGTTACTGCCCGGAGACTATAGTTACTGCCCGGAGACTATAGTTACTGCCCCGAGACTATAGTTACTGCCCGAGACTATAGTTACTGCCCGGAGACTATAGTTACTGCCCGGAGACTATAGTTACTGCCCCGAGACTATAGTTACTGCCCGGAGACTATAGTTACTGCCCCGAGACTATAGTTACTGCCCCGAGACTATAGTTACTGCCCCGAGACTATAGTTACTGCCCCGAGACTATAGTTACTGCCCGGAGACTATAGTTACTGCCCCGAGACTATAGTTACTGCCCGGAGACTATAGTTACTGCCCCGAGACTATAGTTACTGCCCCGAGACTATAGTTACTGCCCCGAGACTATAGTTACTGCCCCGAGACTACAGTTACTGCCCCGAGACTATAGTTACTGCCCCGAGACTACAGTTACTGCCCCGAGACTATAGTTACTGCCCCGAGACTACAGTTACTGCCCCGAGACTATAGTTACTGCCCGGAGACTATAGTTACTGCCCCGAGACTATAGTTACTGCCCGGAGACTATAGTTACTGCCCCGAGACTATAGTTACTGCCCGGAGACTATAGTTACTGCCCCGAGACTATAGTTACTGCCCCGAGACTACAGTTACTGCCCGGAGACTATAGTTACTGCCCCGAGACTACAGTTACTGCCCGGAGACTATAGTTACTGCCCCGAGACTATAGTTACTGCCCGGAGACTATAGTTACTGCCCCGAGACTATAGTTACTGCCCCGAGACTATAGTTACTGCCCCGAGACTACAGTTACTGCCCGGAGACTATAGTTACTGCCCCGAGACTATAGTTACTGCCCGGAGACTATAGTTACTGCCCCGAGACTATAGTTACTGCCCCGAGACTACAGTTACTGCCCGGAGACTATAGTTACTGCCCCGAGACTACAGTTACTGCCCCGAGACTATAGTTACTGCCCGGAGACTATAGTTACTGCCCGGAGACTATAGTTACTGCCCGAGACTACAGTTACTGCCCGGAGACTATAGTTACTGCCCGGAGACTATAGTTACTGCCCCGAGACTGTGTATAGCTTCCTCCTCCGAGACGTCGTTTCGGTGTGTAATTTGTTCAGGTGTACGTTTGATTTTCTGAGTTTGCTTGGAAAAAAATATTTTTCGCCCATAGCTTATTTTTGGTGTAATTACGTCCCTGATTGCATGAGAGACTTTGGTATCTTTATCACTCCTTAAATTGCTTGTATTAGGCGTCGTTAATCCTCGGATTGGTTAGAATGTAATCCCTTCATAAGTAGCAGTTGATCAATTAATAAGCTGTTTGAAGAGTAGTTGAGCTACAGTGTCTTGTTTGGCAATATATCGTAAAAAAAATGGTTTTAGGGATGTTTAATGAGTTAATGAAAGCAAAATGTTATGTTTGATTACTTACTCTGATGTGTTATTGAATCTGGTTGACCGGAGTTGTAGTCTCGTGTTGTTTGACAGTTGTGCTGTATTAATAGATTCATGAGGCGCTAGTGAGGTATTTACGATGTGGATACCAAAATGTTGTTGTTGTTGTTGTTGTTGTTGTGTGTGTGTGTGTGTGTGTGTGTGTGTGTGTGTGTGTGTGTGTGTGTGTGTGTGTGTGTGTGGTGTGTGTGTGCGTGCGTTCGTCTTGTCAACTATTGTGTGAGCAATTGATCAACGTAGTATAATAAAGAGTCTATAGGAGTTAAATTTTCTCGCAAAGAAATTGGTCAGCAGTTATTCTGTTGACACAACCCAACCACCCTCAATCTATGTGCCTGGCGAGTCAAAATATTATTTGCGTAGGTTGGGGGCAGACGAGAGTCGTCACCAGGCTCGAGACGGGCTTTATGAGGGGGGGGCGACAGCAGTTAATTTTTCGTGTGTTGTGTGATGGGTGGGTAACCTCTTGTTTTGTGTATGTGGGACTGAGTGTGTCAAGGCTCCTTGCTGCTCCTGCAGTATTGTGCACAACATTATCTCTGGAAAGTTATGGCATTGTCTCTGTTGATCTCCATTTTTTCAACTGTTTTTATACACACACTGTGTGTGAGATTGTGAGTGTATATGAGATTGTGAGAGAATGTGTGTGTGTGTGTGTGTGTGTGTGTGTGTGTGTGTGTGTGTGTGTGTGTGTGTGTGTGTGTGTGTATGAGTACGACCTGGAGGGCAGTGGAGTGTGGGTTGTAATAGAAAACATAATTATTTATATTCCATACTCTGAGAATAAACCATGTTATATTAGGCCACAGAGCACTGTCCCATCCGGTTTCACTACATCTTGGAGAGTTAAGGCGATATTTATATACCTAACGTATAAGGGTTAAATACAGATTTGTTTGGCACCAAACACCTCATTGTTACGATGACAAACTATTTATTACACCCCAATCCAACACTTCACACTTTTAGTTTATTCGGTTTCTTTAATTATGAAACTAAATGCACATTTGTAATATCCACGAGAGTCATTCGTGTACTTCGATTCCACCTCTTGTTCGTGTAGCAGCCATGGCAACACTGTGTTCGTGTAGCAGCCGTGGCAACACTGTGTTCTCGTCTACTGTAGTCCCTCAGTATGATCATATGATCATACATGAGGGACCACATACTGATGAACACATACTGATGACTCTCAGTATGTGGTCATCATGCAAGTGTACCAGAGGCCTCCATCTCGGGTCTGGCAATCTCGCTCACACGTGAGAATGCATTTTCTAAGTACGTGGAGTGTTATCTGTTATTAAATACTGAACAAAGGCATGTTATGTGTCTGTGTGTGTGTGTGTTATCTTGAGGTTATCTTGAGATGATTTCGGGGCCTAGTGTCCCCGCCGTCCGGTCCTCGACCAGGCCTGCACCCCCCAGGAAGCAGCCCGTAGCAGCTGTCTAACTCCCAGGAACCTATTTACTGCTAGGTACCAGGGGCATCAGGGGGGAAAGAAACAATTTGCCCATTTGTCTCCGCCTCCACCGGGGATCGAACCCGGAACCTCAATGGGTGTGTGTGTGCGTATCGGCAGCTCAAGCCAGTAATGTAAATAAATCAAGCAGAACATTTTTGCTAATTAGTCACTGAATCGTGAATTAGAGCGTTATGTCTATATGGTAATATTGCTCTGAGACGTAATGGGATGACGGTCCCTTATACGACTGTGGCAGCGAACGGTGAGGGTTGAATAATTTATCCATCGCCTGTGGTTGAACTAATAGCTGTAATATGCTGAGCCGTGACTTCATCCTTGTGTTATGCCTTCCTGTTGAGGACCTGCCTCGTATATTACACCTCCAGGCCATATAATTTGATCTCTTACCGTGAGGAGGATGAGCGAAATAAGCCCTGCCACCATTACATTATTGTTGCCATTCGGGTGATGAGATGCCTTCCATTAGTTGATTAGCTCATGATTCTCAGCTTGGTAATATGTAGAGGATGCTGCTGGAGCACATGCACTTAATGGTGTAGAGAGCGGCGGCTCTGTACCTTAAGTGTCGTGGGGCTCGAGGACACACAGTTTCACCCCTCTCGTTACTCAACTCCAATTGGCTAAATTACCCGTTATTAAAACACAAGTAACTAAGTTTATAGCTAAAGGAGCAGTCAGGAGCTGAGCATCTTGGGTTACTGTTCTTTACACCGCAGAGATTATCGTCATCATCTCTCTCTCTCTCTCTCTCTCTCTCTCTCTCTCTCTCTCTCTCTCTCTCTCTCTCTCTCTCTCTCTCTCTCTCTCTCTCTCTCTCTCTCTTCATTATCACGGCTGCTCAACTGCCAGTTTGTTGAATGAGCCAAATTCATTGTCGTGTGTATATATATGGTTACGATGCCGTAGCCCATAACATTATAGAGCCTTCCTCTAGACTCCAGTTCGCCCACAACCATCACAAGGGCTGCCAGGGAATGTTTTATGCTAGCAAAATTTGAATTGATATAATGTGGTTAATGTTTGCGTCTTAGTTCGTATGTTATATTTTGGGCAAACGGGATGGTGCTTGGTAGAACTCTCATGTCGCATCCGTCGACGACGCTTTTCTGCTCTGTGCTGGTGTAGCCAGTGACATCAGCAAGTCAGCCCGTGAAGGGAACGTCACGTGATGGGCTGATGTCACAGTTTGAAAGCTCTGGGCTCATCTGAAGCTTCATCTGTTTGAATCCTTGAAAGTAGAACCGAACCAGATATAAACAGGGATGATTTCCTTTAAGACTGAAACGACTCATATTAAGAAATCATTGACTGTAAAAAAGATTTAGATGCAAGACTGACAGATTCAAAGACGTGCTCTGTCGTGTGACGAGTTGATGCCTGTTCAACCTGTCCACTCGAATAGGACATTGCATTTTGACATATAAATCCCCAGCAACAAAAATATGACGTACTATAAATCATAGTGGCTCGTAAAATTGACGGGCTGTCCCGGTTTCTATTCGTGGATCCTCGGTTAGGTTAGGTTCGGGTAATTCAGTACATAATTTTTGTGATGTAACGACTCGAGAGGACGGCCTGCTTTTACACTGGTTAATGTTAGGCACAACACAACCTACGTCCTCGTAGGTCTGGAAATCGACAACAAATCATCTGAAGTCTGGAGCAGCGAATATTTGGGATGTTCATTCTTCACGCTAGCCATCCAGTCGTGTGCCGAGTACCTAGATCAGTGATTACCAGTAGAAGATCTACAAGACTTGCATGGAACATGAGAGGCTGATTAACCAGGAAACCTTTCAAATTAGTGCTGGTGCTTTTTTAATATAATTGTTTAGATCAGGAACAGGCCTTCTTGTGCATCTTCGGACCTTATTAAGTTTTGTCGTGGTTTTGTTTAGGTGGGGATGGCATGGTGGGGATCATACTCGCGAGAGTCTCGCATAGGTTCAATACAATGATTGGAAGGCTCTTTCATCCAAGTATTTAAGGACTATCCCAACGTTGCGCCGATTATCATATTATATCATTGTAATTCTGCTGCTGTGTGACTCTGGTATTGCATGTTGATCAGACCACACACTAGAAGGTGACGGGACGACAATCGACTTGAAAATGGTCCAGGACGGACCGGAACGTCGTCGTCCCGTCACGTTCTAGTGTGTGGTCTGATCAACATACTTTAGCCACGTTATTGTGACTCGTCGCCTGCATCTGGTATTGCATGTGGGTTATATCTACTCTTCAGGGCTTTCTAAGGCTTACTTTTCTAATATCGGAAGCTGCCTTCCTGTCATACAGCACTGAACTTTGCTTCCTCTCCCTCCAGCACCTATTATCATTCCTTTTCATTTGCCTGGGCTAAAGTTTAATTTTTTTATCAAAAAACTTCAAATTGCGATAGTTTGTAGTTTTGTACCTTAATTTCTTGCGTAGGTGGTCAAAGAACCTTTGTGTACCGTTAAATAAAGCTTGCTACATGGATAATTTACCATAATCTATTACCACAGTGATGGTAATGATCTCACAGAGACCTGCTGTTGGCCGGAAGGAGACGAGGAAGCTCTCAAATATTGCTGTGTAAAGTGACGTGTGTACCGTTTAAACCTAAGAGTAAATATGGGTTAATTAAACATTGAACTGGATGAGCATGCAGAGTGTGAGACGACACGCCCTCGGGGAGGGAAGAAGAGGAGGAGGAGAGTGTGTGTGAGTGTGTGTGAGTGTGTGTGTGTGTGTGTGTATGAAAGAGTGTGTGAGTGTGACTGTGTGTGTGAAAGAGAGAGAGAGAGAGAGAGAGAGAGAGAGAGAGAGAGAGAGAGAGAGAGAGAGAGAGAGGGAGGGAGGGTAGTGGAAGTAGCAGTGTGTGGAGAGAGTTGGCTGTGATACACAAGAGCCTATGGTTGCTCCTGCCTGCCTCACTCACTATCGACATGCCCGCCGCCGCTCCCACAACCACCTCACCTCTCTCCCCACTCACTCTTCCCCCACTCATTACCAGTACTTCCCCAACATCACTCTCACTACCGCGTACTCATCAACTCATCATTTTGTCTTCCAGCAACTTGTCAACTCATTCCTCATACTTCTAGTCGATCACTCCTCTCTTTAACCCTTTTTATTTTTCTCTACCTTTTCAGTTACTTATAATTTGTCCTCGCATTTCTCGCTCAGATTTACTGATTTTATTTCACATTCTTTCACCTGCCTTAACTCTCCGTTCTCTAAATCGGTCTTGGGACTTAACCTAAATATATTTCAATGTAATTATTATTATTAAAACTAAAGTCAAGTTTCGACTACATTTGTGGTTTATCTTCAATATAATTAACTCCTGTAATTGAGTAATCAACATGAGATTACACAGTATGTGTGAGGTTTGTTGATGTTGTGGCGGGAGTGACTAGGAGACCCATCAACTTGTTTACCTGGGTCTGTGTTGCTTGCTCAAACACACGCAACACTTGTCTTCAACACTTGCGGTGAGAGACTCGTGTGTATATTTCCGCTTGCGGAAGTTAAGAGCAGCTAAATGCGTTATCCAGTTGGTTAACCCAGATTGTTAGAGAACTTGATGTGAGTCAGGCAGTGGCGGCGACCTTGGTTCCTAAGGTGGTGGTAGTTGGGATGATAGTGGTAGCGGTGGTGCTGCTGGTAGGGGGGAGGGAGTAGTGGTGGTGCTGCTGCTGGTGGGGGGGGGGTAGTGGTAGCGGTGGTACTGGTTGTAATTGTAGTTTTGGTGCTTGTGCGTTGGTAAGGACTTAACGTATTGATGGTAGTGGTTTTTAGTGGTGATGGGGATTTGCAGTAGCAATGTTGTGACGGTGACTTGCAGGTGTGTGCTGGATACACCTGAAGTAGTGGTTGTGGTTGGTGGTAACGTTAACTTTCAGTTGTGGTGGTGATGACAGCTTTCAGTAATCTAGTGGTGGCGACAGGTATTGCTGGTGATGACTGCTTTATTCTTTATCTTGACATAAGTATTAACAATACGTTACTAACAGTAAGACGGGAGCCCTAACTACAGCTTGACGCCAGATGCTGGCCATTGTAAACTCTTGACAGCATTAAGGGATACTAACCAAGATTTTCATAATTTTGTTAGCTTTGTTTCTAATACTACAATAAAGCTTAGATTAGTAGCTACATTTTAACTTTATTTGGAGGTTATCAAACAGCTTCTTGTAAGTTTTTGTGAAAGTTGGAAGGAATTTATTATATCAATGTATTATGATCCTGTATCATGTTGTTGGATTCTATTTTAGGGAAAACGATTGTTATTATTGTTATTTGCAGAATGAAATCACACTGATGTGATATATCAATGAAAAACAGTACTAGTTTTTAATTAATGTAGCGAATTCGAACCTTATCTAGACAGTAAAGTAACAACGTACTGGAGTGAACGATATGGAAAAAAATGCAGAATAGAACCAGTGAAGAGCAAAGGTGCCATAGGCACAATCAGAGAACACTGTATAAACATCAGAGGTCCGCGGTTGTTCAACACCCTCCCAGCGAGCATAAGAAATATTGCCGGAACAACCGTGGACATCTTCAAGAGGAAACTAGATTCTTTCCTCCAAGGAATGCCGGACCAACCGGGCTGTGGTGGGTATATGGGCCTTCGGGCCGCTCCAAGCAACAGCCTAGTGAACCAAACTCTCACAAGTCAAGCCTGACCTCGGGCCGGGCTTGGGGAGTAGAAGAACTCCCAGAACCCCATCAACCAGTATCAACCTCGAAATTAGTACTCCCAAAGCGCTCATCTTGTCTCTGGATTTCCTTATGTATTTAATGCTGGAGCCTAGTGGAGTGTGACAGGCTTCAGTAGCGGCCTCCACACGTCCTGGGGATTCAAGGGAATCACAGGTTGTATAGCTTTTATCATGTCGTGGTCCAGAGGTTAGGTGCGCGGCTTGCAAGTATCCAAGTCGAGGGTTCGAATCACCCTCATTGCTCCAATTGGTTTTGTCGTTAGTTTTGCCGTTCTCAGTGTTATTGGTAGCAGTGTTGCCGTTGTCAGTGTTAATGGTAGCAGTGTATTAGTACCAGTAGCAACAGATGTCCCTAGGACACCTGTCTCATGACTCCTCACACTGGCGGCCACAACACCCCATCCACCGCAGGGACGCTGATTATGGACTCTTAATTGTTGTTGTTGTGTAAACACTTGGGTAATGTGCTTCATGTGTTGGTGTCGCTGGACACAGCTATGGTTAATGTTCTCTGTCCTGGTTAATGTTCTCCGTCCTGGTTAATGTTCTCCGTCCTGGTTAATGTTCTCCGTCCTGGTTAATGTTCTCTGTCCTGGTTAATGTTCTTTGTCCTGGTTAATGTTCTCCGTCCTGGTTAATGTTCTCCGTCCTGGTTAATGTTCTCTGTCCTGGTTAATGTTCTTTGTCCTGGTTAATGTTCTCCGTCCTGGTTAATGTTCTCCGTCCTGGTTAATGTTCTCTGTCCTGGTTAATGTTCTCCGTCCTGGTTAATGTTCTCCGCCCTGGTTAATGTTCTCTGTCCTGGTTAATGTTCTCCGTCCTGGTTAATGTTCTCCATCCTGGTTAATGTTCTCCATCCTGGTTAATGTTCTCCGTCCTGGTTAATGTTCTCCGTCCTGGTTAATGTTCTCTGTCCTGGTTAATGTTCTCCGTCCTGGTTAATGTTCTCCGTCCTGGTTAATGTTCTCCGTCCTGGTTAATGTTCTCTGTCCTGGTTAATGTTCTCTGTCCTGGTTAATGTTCTCTGTCCTGGTTAATGTTCTCTGTCCTGGTTAATGTTCTCTGTCCTGGTTAATGTTCTCTGTCCTGGTTAATGTTCTCTGTCCTGGTTAATGTTCTCTGTCCTGGTTAATGTTCTCTGTCCTGGTTAATGTTCTCTGTCCTGGTTAATGTTCTCTGTCCTGGTTAATGTTCTCCGTCCTGGTTAATGTTCTCTGTCCTGGTTAATGTTCTCCGTCCTGGTTAATGTTCTCTGTCCTGGTTAATGTTCTCTGTCCTGGTTAATGTTCTCTGTCCTGGTTAATGTTCTCTGTCCTGGTTAATGTTCTCTGTCCTGGTTAATGTTCTCTGTCCTGGTTAATGTTCTCTGTCTGGTTAATGTTCTCCATCCTGGTTAATGTTCTCCGTCCTGGTTAATGTTCTCTGTCCTGGTTAATGTTCTCTGTCCTGGTTAATGTTCTCCGTCCTGGTTAATGTTCTCCGTCCTGGTTAATGTTCTCTGTCCTGGTTAATGTTCTCTGTCCTGGTTAATGTTCTCTGTCCTGGTTAATGTTCTCTGTCCTGGTTAATGTTCTCCGTCCTGGTTAATGTTCTCTGTCCTGGTTAATGTTCTCCGTCCTGGTTAATGTTCTCCGTCCTGGTTAATGTTCTCCGTCCTGGTTAATGTTCTCCGTCCTGGTTAATGTTCTCCGTCCTGGTTAATGTTCTCCGCCCTGGTTAATGTTCTCCGTCCTGGTTAATGTTCTCCGTCCTGGTTAATGTTCTCCATCCTGGTTAATGTTCTCCGCCCTGGTTAATGTTCTCCGCCCTGGTTAATGTTCTCCGTCCTGGTTAATGTTCTCCGCCCTGGTTAATGTTCTCCGCCCTGGTTAATGTTCTCCGTCCTGGTTAATGTTCGCCGTCCTGGTTAATGTTCTCCGCCCTGGTTAATGTTCTCCGTCCTGCTTAATGTTCTCCGCCCTGGTTAATGTTCTCCGTCCTGGTTAATGTTCTCCGCCCTGGTTAATGTTCTCCGCCCTGGTTAATGTTCTCCATCCTGGTTAATGTTCTCCGCCCTGGTTAATGTTCTCCGCCCTGGTTAATGTTCTCCGCCCTGGTTAATGTTCTCCGCCTGGTTAATGTTCTCCGCCCTGGTTAATGTTCTCCGCCCTGGTTAATGTTCTCCGCCCTGGTTAATGTTCTCTGTCCTGGTTAATGTTCTCCATCCTGGTTAATGTTCTCCGTCCTGGTTAATGTTCTCCGCCCTGGTTAATGTTCTCCGCCCTGGTTAATGTTCTCCGCCCTGGTTAATGTTCTCCGTCCTGGTTAATGTTCTCCGCCTGGTTAATGTTCTCCGTCCTGGTTAATGTTCTCCGTCCTGGTTAATGTTCTCCGTCCTGGTTAATGTTCTCCGCCCTGGTTAATGTTCTCCGTCCTGGTTAATGTTCTCCGTCCTGGTTAATGACTGCATGGTAGCTCGTACCAACTGACCATCTCCCTTCTCAGTTACAAGAGAAATATTTTATCGTTGGAAATGTAATGATGAGTGTTCATCATCTTGATGTTTAAGAACATAAGAGCATCAAATGTTCTTACGTTTATAGTGTTCTTATGTTTCCAGCTGTGAAATTGTGTGTAGTAATGACAGACATATTCCATGGTTAATGCCTACCACTGGTTGTTCTTCGTGTTCTTCGTGTTCTGTAGAGGTAGAGGAATTCTGTCTCCCGTTAGCAGGCTAGACCTTTCCTCTGTTAGATTCCCCCTGGAACACGGTTCGCAAATGTGCGTAGAACCAAGATTCCCCCTGGAACACGGTTCGCAAATGTGCGTAGAACCAAGATTCCCCCTGGAACACGGTTCGCAAATGTGCGTAGAACCATGTCCCCAGTTACTGCCGAGTGAACAGGGGCAAGCAATCCATCCCCTGCCCATGGTTCGAACCCCGGTCAATATCGCTGGCGAGGATTGGAGTGAGCGCGCTACCGCTGCACCACAGGAAATCTTTTGTTTGGTATTGATCAGTAAAATATAGTGGCTGGTGTGTTATATCCTGGTAATATGACGTTTATAACCCTGGCTGTTGGCTGGGGACCAAGAGCCTAACTTCAGGTATTTCCGAGGGCCGGTGTCCCGCCAGAGTTGTTATTGCTTCAGTTTTAGTTACTCAGAACGAAGTGTCCATGTAGCACGGGCTATGGTGAGCCCGTAAAATCAGGCAGACCCACCAGAGGCTGCCTGTCTCTTATATTCCTCAATATATCCTCGGTATATGTCATCTGGTGTGTTATAACATCTGTGTTTTAATTTGTAGAGACGAAGTAAATGAGCAGAACAGGAAAATATTGTGTAAAGTGTTGACACAGTTGATGTGGACGAGAAGGGAAGGGGAATTATCAGGGGAAAGCGCCAAGTCATTACGACTATATAGCACTTGGAAGGGGTCAGGATAAGGATTCGGGATGGGACGGCGGGAGGGAGGGATTGGTGCCTAACCACTTGGACGGCCGGGGATTGAACGCCGACCTGCATGAAGCGAGATCGTCACTCTACCGTCCAGTCCAAGCGGTTGGGCTCTGGACGAGAAGAGCGCTCCATTATATACAGTCAGGTGTTACTAACATTTTCATCGACTGCGTGGATATTAAAATCAGTTGAGCGGTAAAACGCGTTTGTGCTGTATCACGTAATCACAAAATTTGAGTGGGAAGATTTGCATTTATTTATCAATCGTTTATTAAAAGCATTGTATTTGTGTGGTCAAAATGGCTCTGGCTCCCGCATCGTTGTTTGTGTGATGTCCGTGTGACGTGCGCTGGTTGGGCAACCCGTTCTCGCCAGCGTTCCCTACGTCAAAAAACTGTCGTACTAAATTGTCCTCTTCCAACCTACCAGAGAACCCACGAACAAAAAACGGGACAGTATGTCCCGTTTCAACTTGGCGAGCCGCTACCATTTTCTAGTGCGACAGTTTTTGGTCTTTGGTAAAGTGTACGTCAAAATGCGACGTACTATTAGGAGGACGGGTTGGGTAGGGCGGCTGGACACTCACTGTGGCAGACGTTGTTGTTGTTATAGATTCAGCTACTCGGAACAAGTTGCAAGTAGCACGGGCTGTGGTGAGCCCGTAACTTACCTGGCACAGGAGCGGGGCAAGTAGCACGGGCTATGGTGAGCCCGTAGTGGACTCACCTGGCACAGGAGCGGTGCCGTCGTGTGGCAGACGTGAGGCATCTGTGAGGAACATCCTGCACGCTGGGGAAAGATCACTGACCTCCTAACTACAGCGTCATGGGATGACGATTAGGAAAATTGGCCGTTTTTCCTGTGTGGATGACGCCACTTGGGATAGGAAACCTTGTACGGGGAAAGAGAGCGAGTCTGTACATATCTAATTATGCTTGGAAGGTTGAGAGCTAGCTACTGAACTCCACCGTATCAGCTGTCGGTAACCTTGTTGTTACCTTACGGTGATTCCGGGGGTCAAGGTGCCCGCGGCTGGTTGATGGACTGGTCAACCAGGTGTTAATCAAGTTCTCTCTTGAACACTGTGAGGGGTCGGCCAGTTATGTGTAGTGGAAGCGTGTTGAACAGTCTCGGGCCTCTGATATTGATAGTTCTCTCTTGAACACTGTGAGGGGTCGGCCAGTTATGTGTAGTGGAAGCGTGTTGAACAGTCTCGGGCCTCTGATGTTGATTGTTCTCTCTCAGAGTACCTGTTGCATCTCTGCTTTTCAACGGGGGTATTCTGCACATCCTGCCATGTCTTCTGGTCTCGTGTGCTGTTATTTCTGTGTGCAGGTTTGGGACAAAGCCCAAGTTACCTAAATAATTAATCCGCGCTTGGTTGACCAGTCCAACAACCAGGAGGCCTGGTCGATGACCGGGCCGTGGGGACGTTGAGCCCCGAAATCATCGCAAGGTAACGGTGCCTTCTATTTGTTGTCACACCTGCTTTTCAGGTCCTTTGTTTTAGTGAATTTCGTCCACATCTCTGTTTTATCCTGTCTTGCTCTATATCAACCTTATAAATTATCTGGTAATCTTCTATGTCGTTGTCATGTCACGTTGTTCCTTTCTGTCTTCAAATGTACTGTAATGAGGTTCAGATACGTATGACTTTCCTCGTACATTATTCCTCAGTTTTGGTATAATCTTCGGTGCAGTGCCTGTAGGTTTGTTCAAATCTGGGTTTATAGTGCTTCAGGAACGCCTGGGTTACACGCCCGGGCGGCATACTCACAATTGTCGTGTACAGTATTATAAAGACCTTCTCTGTCTAAATCGTATTCTTGTGTGTGCCAGCATCAAGAGCAGAGGTGCCATAGGCACAGTCAGAGAATAATGTATAAACATCAGAGGTCCACAGTTGTTCAACATCCTCCCAGCGAGTATAATAAATATTAATGGAACAACCGTTGACATTCTCAAGGGAAAACTAGATATTTTCTTCAAGAAGTGCTTAATCAACCGGGCTGTGGTGGATATGGGGGCCTGCGGGCCGCTCCAAGCAACAGCCTGGTGGACCAAGCTCTCACAAGTCAAGCCTGGCCTCGGGCCGGGCTTGGGGAGTAGAAGAACTCCCAGAACCCCATCAAGCAGGTATCAAGCAGTTATCTGTCCTCATAATGTTATCTTCCTGATTTGATCTTCTGGTGCTAGCCAAGGGTTCTCAACTCCTAGGACCTTCTTTCATCTCTTTCAGTTCGCTTTGTAGGCCTTGCTGCACCTTCCTCAGTTCTCGCTACCCACAACTTATCTGGGTTCTAGCTGAGTAACAATTTCTCCGACTATCGCCATGCAATTCCATATAGGCTACCTTAGAGCTTTTTACTGATAAATACCTTATCGTCATAGTGTGCGGATTATATGGGTAATCGAAACTGTGTGCGTGCTCGCACGCACCCAATCACGCCCTTCACCTAGCACACTGCACCCTGATTACCATCCTATTGCCAGATCACACCCTATAATCAGCCCACACCCTGTAAGCCGGCCACACCTGATGCATGTAGCTTAGCTACCCCTGCCCACTCCCCGTCCATCCACAGTCTCCTGTGACTATTTTTCTGTCGCGAAGCGAATTAAAGAGTTCGAAAGATGGATATATATATATTCCAGAGTACGGGGTATTGGTTTGTTGTCACGGGAATCACGGCATCGACTTGACTCGCTTGGGAGTGAGGCAGGTGGTGGTACTACTGTGTGTGTCAGTGGTGAGGCAGGTGGTGGTACTACTGTGTGTGTCAGTGGTGAGGCAGGTGGTGGTTGGTACTGTGTGTGTCAGTGGTGAGGCAGGTGGTGGTACTACTGTGTGTGTCAGTGGTGAGGCAGGTGGTGGTACTACTGTGTGTGTCAGTGGTGAGGCAGGTGGTGGTACTACTGTGTGTGTCAGTGGTGAGGCAGGTGGTGGTACTACTGTGTGTGTCAGTGGTGAGGCAGGTGGTGGTACTACTGTGTGTGTCAGTAGTGAGGCAGGTGGTGGTACTACTGTGTGTGTCAGTGGTGAGGCAGGTGGTGGTACTACTGTGTGTGTCAGTGGTGAGGCAGGTGGTGGTACTACTGTGTGTGTCAGTAGTGAGGCAGGTGGTGGTACTACTGTGTGTGTCAGTAGTGAGGCAGGTGGTGGTACTACTGTGTGTGTCAGTAGTGAGCCAGGTGGTGGTACTACTGTGTGTCAGTAGTGAGGCAGGTGGTGGTACTACGGTGTGTGTGTCAGTAGTGAGGCAGGTGGTGGTACTACTGTGTGTGTGTCAGTAGTGAGCAGGTGGTGGTACTACTGTGTGTGTGTCAGTAGTGAGGCAGGTGGTGGTACTACTGTGTGTGTGTCAGTAGTGAGGCAGGTGGTGGTACTACGGTGTGTGTCAGTAGTGAGGCAGGTGGTGGTACTACTGTGTGTGTGTCAGTAGTGAGGCAGGTGGTGGTACTAGGGTGTGTCAGTAGTGAGGCAGGTGGTGGTACTACTGTGTGAGTCAGTAGTGAGGCAGGTGGTGGTACTACTGTGTGAGTCAGTAGTGAGGCAGGTGGTGGTACTACTGTGTGAGTCAGTAGTGAGGCAGGTGGTGGTACTACGGTGTCAGTAGTGAGGCAGGTGGTGGTACTACTGTGTGAGTCAGTAGTGAGGCAGGTGGTGGTACTACTGTGTGAGTCAGTAGTGAGGCAGGTGGTGGTACTACGGTGTCAGTAGTGAGGCAGGTGGTGGTACTACTGTGTGAGTCAGTAGTGAGGCAGGTGGTGGTACTACGGTGTCAGTAGTGAGGCAGGTGGTGGTACTACTGTGTGTGTCAGTAGTGAGGCAGGTGGTGGTACTACTGTGTGTGTCAGTAGTGAGGCAGGTGGTGGCACAGTGTGTGTCAGTAGTGAGGCAGGTGGTGGTACTACTGTGTGTGTCAGTAGTGAGGCAGGTGGTGGTACTACTGTGTGTGTCAGTGGTGAGGCAGGTGGTGGTACTACTGTGTGTGTCAGTAGTGAGGCAGGTGGTGGTACTACTGTGTGTGTCAGTAGTGAGCAGGTGGTGGTACTACTGTGTGTGTCAGTGGTGAGGCAGGTGGTGGTACTACTGTGTGTGTGTCAGTAGTGAGGCAGGTGGTGGTACTACTGTGTGTGTCAGTAGTGAGGCAGGTGGTGGTACTACTGTGTGTGTCAGTAGTGAGCCAGGTGGTGGTACTACTGTGTGTGTCAGTAGTGAGGCAGGTGGTGGTACTACTGTGTGTGTCAGTAGTGAGGCAGGTGGTGGTACTACTGTGTGTGTCAGTGGTGAGGCAGGTGGTGGTACTACTGTGTGTCAGTAGTGAGGCAGGTGGTGGTACTACTGTGTGTGTCAGTAGTGAGGCAGGTGGTGGTACTACGGTGTCAGTAGTGAGGCAGGTGGTGGTACTACGGTGTCAGTAGTGAGGCAGGTGGTGGTACTACTGTGTGTGTCAGTAGTGAGGCAGGTGGTGGTACTACGGTGTCAGTAGTGAGGCAGGTGGTGGTACTACTGTGTGTGTCAGTAGTGAGGCAGGTGGTGGTACTACTGTGTGTGTCAGTAGTGAGGCAGGTGGTGGTACTACGGTGTCAGTAGTGAGGCAGGTGGTGGTACTACGGTGTCAGTAGTGAGGCAGGTGGTGGTACTACGGTGTCAGTAGTGAGGCAGGTGGTGGTACTACGGTGTCAGTAGTGAGGCAGGTGGTGGTACTACTGTGTGTGTCAGTAGTGAGGCAGGTGGTGGTACTACTGTGTGTGTCAGTAGTGAGGCAGGTGGTGGTACTACGGTGTCAGTAGTGAGGCAGGTGGTGGTACTACGGTGTCAGTAGTGAGGCAGGTGGTGGTACTACTGTGTGTGTCAGTAGCGAGGCAGGTGGTGGTACAGTGATAACTGAGGGCGGAGGATGAATGCCCACCCTGGCCGTCCTTTACCAAGTTCCCGCTAAGGACGCAATAATTTAGATAAATAATCTCGTTTTTTTACTCGATAAATCACATTAATATTAAATGTTAGTGAGATTGATTCTCCTCGTACAAAGGGAGCTGTGTTTCGTTGTATTTCTCTTCCTCTGTTGACCAGACCACACACTAGAAAATAATGGGACGACGACGTTTCGGTCCGTCCTGGACCATTCTCAAGTCGACTTGAGAATGGTCCAGGACGGACCGAAACGTCGTCGTCCCTTTACCTTCTAGTGTGTGGTCTGGTCAACATACTTTAGCCACGTTATTGTGACTCATCGCCTGCATCTCTTCCTCTGTATTTATTGCGCAGTAATGTGATGATTCGCTGCATAAATGTCTATCTTCTTGAGGTTATCTTGAGATGATTTCGGGGCTTTTTAGTGTCCCCGCGGCCCGGTCCTCGACCAGGCCTCCACCCCTAGGAAGCAGCCCGTGACAGCTGACTAACACCCAGGTACCTATTTACTGCTAGGTAACAGGGGCATAGGGTGAAAGAAACTCTGCCCATTGTTTCTCGCCGGCGCCTGGGATCGAACCCAGGACCACAGGATCACAAGTCCAGCGTGCTGTCCGCTCGGCCGACCGGCCCCCTATCATGGGGAAAGGTTGTTTAAGGGTGAAATTCACTGCAAGATCTGTAGGCCACCATCATAACTGTGCACTTCCTGGGTGCAGGTACTGGGCTGTGTCGCTCGTCTATGCCTCAGTGACATATTCAAGGCAACTGTTGAGTAAGACTACCACAAAATATTTCTCTAGACTCGGTGATATTAACCATTTGCAGTATTGATTATTGCTCAGTATTATGGCGAGAAAAAAAAAAGCCTTGAACGTGTTAGTGCTGTTTTTTGCAGCAACAGTAGCAACTATGGGCAGCTTTTCACTAGAGCGGGAGAGTCTTGTGGTGCATGTTGGGTAAAGATGTGCTGTGTAGCAAGCTGAGGAGGACACGATTGGTCGAGGTGGTAAATAAGAAACTAACTAGAACACCACCACCCTTCTAATACCCTTCTAACAAGAAACGCCACACCAATGATGTTTTTTAGACACTAGTGCTCTCTAGGGTCAAATATTTGTGCATACTAACAGCTCCTCCATGTATATATGTATATATGCAGTATGCCGCTATTTAGGAAATGGAATATTATTGACATACGTGTTCCCACATTCTTAGCACTCTTCGTGAGGTCTTCAACAACGCGCACGTATTCTGAACTTCGTTGATTTCCTACAAAGTCCTACAAAGTTTTTCACAACTGATTTGAAGGCTTGCAAGGAATTGTTCTCTTGTCTTGTTAGTGTTCCAACTGGTCATCCTTCACTAGGCTTCTAATCGCAGGGACATACAAAAATGTCTACATAAAATTATCATCACTTTTATGTAGAAATTTCGCCGTTATAAAAACTAGTGCTGGACTTTATTAATGGCCTTGATTTCTAGTTTATTTGTATATTTTTAGATATGAGTTTACCTTGTAGGCTAGTCATGGAACCATAACAATTCGTCACATGATACTTCCCTTCTCTCCACACCGTCACAACACCCAAGACGTAGGGATTACATCTTGCACTTACTCCAACGTCTTAATATTCAATGCACGTTTTACGACATGTGTGAGGAGCAAACTTGTATCTTGATCTCTCAATCTGATTCCAAAAAAATCAGTAAACAAAATTTTACGTGAAAAAAATAACTAGAAAACTTGANCCGTACCTGCGTTTCACTATTTTAAAATAATCGCAACTCTCTTTGTTCAGTATTTTTTTCCCCGGAATTCGTTGTGACCAATTTGGAAGCTTTTCAGTTCAGTAATTTTAGTGACCCTGTAACGAGAACCATTTTTATACACACTGACAAATTTGCTGCAACCAGCATATAAAATCGAGCACAATATGAATTAATGTGTAGTGTGAATGTGTAAATAAATGTGAAACCAAAGTTGAACACGGCCAAGAATTCTTATTCTTTATTTGTTACACTTCCAGGATCCTGCTGAGTAAAGTTGGGTATACTTAAGCTAAGGTAGATCGAAATACAAGCACTAAGTTTTGTTGGGTTGAGCTAAAATTGTCTGGTAATAAATGGTTGGGTTATGGTTGAGCTCGTGGGGCGTTCGCCTGGCTCTGTGGTTCACAGTTACTGGAGTATGACCAACCTTCCTTGTACCTGGTACCTGCACCGTCCTTTGTTCCTGGTACCTCCATAACCACGTGTTCCTGGTACCTCCATAACCACGTGTTCCTGGTACCTCAATATTCCAGCGATTTGTACTTCTCTAAAGTCATCCATAACGAGGTTATAATAAAATGTGTGTTGATGGTACATGTGTTGATGGTACACATGTGTGTTGATGGTACACATGTGTGTTGATGGTACACATGTGTGTTGATGGTACACATGTGTGTTGATGGTACACATGTGTGTTGATGGTACACATGTGTGTTGATGGTACACATGTGTGTTGATGGTACACATGTTGTGTTGATGGTACACACGTTGTGTAGAAATTGGTACTTACAGCTGGTAATTATAGGTACCGTCATTTCTCGGTACCTATTTCTCTGGTAACTGTCTTGTCTTAGTTCCCGTCATTTTTTATAATAACATAAATAGGTATGTGTGTGTGCGCGCGCGTGTGTTCCTGTCAATAATTTGTATTCCTCAATCCTTTTCCCCCGTTTTCTTATCTCACGTCACTGTCCCCTGTCATTCTCGCACACCCGTAAACATTGGGCAGGAAATATTATGCTCTCCATAAATTGCGTGCCATCAACGCTCCCAACACCCGTAATTCACCTGACAGTTTCGCACACAACTCACCCTGGCTGGAGGCATTTGTTCAGCAGGGGAGGAGTTGAAGCGTTGATGTGTAGTGTGTTTGCGGTACTGGAGCCAGCGTACTCTGCGGCTGGGAAAGCTGTCACTGGAGCAGCAAGGCGTGTTTAGTTACATTTGAGGCTTGAGAACCGCGCGGCTCATTAGCCTCGGAGTAGATGATCTCAGGCGCGTCTAATGACCATAGAAAGTGTGTTTTGTTGCTGGCTGTGCATTCTGGGAGTGGGTTCCCTGCTGGTATCTAGGAGACGGCTGGTATTATGCGGTGGTTGGCCGCTGCAGTGGATGCTTGTCTATCCTGCTTAATACCGGCCCGCCCGGACACCTTCGCGTCGTCCTGGCGTGGTGATCGTCGTCGTGCTGTGGTGATCATCGTCGTCGTGCTGTGGTATTACCTCATGTCATTACTCCTCCCTGTCGCTCCCTCAGTCCTGTCTCGGCTTCCTTATAACTTTTTCTCTCTGTCAGCCCTTCTGCGCCTAGTACTCACCTAATTGTACTCACCTAATTGTGCTTGCGGGGGTTGAGCTTTGGCTCTTTGGTCCCGCCTCTCAACTGTCAATCAACAGGTGTACAGATTCCTGAGCCTACTGGGCTCTATCATATCTACACTTGAAACTGTGTATGGAGTCAGCCTCCACCACATCACTTCCTAGTGCATTCCATTTATTAACTACTCTGACACTGAAAAAATTCTTTCTAACGTCTCTGTGGCTCATCTGGGTACTAAGTTTCCACCTGTGTCCCCTTGTTCGTGTCCCACCCGTGGTGAAGAGTTTCTCTTTGTCCGCCCTGTCAATTCCCCTGAGAATTTTGTAGGTGGTTATCATGTCTCCCCTTACTCTTCTGTTTTCCAGGGATGTGAGGTTCAGCTCCTTTAGCCTTTCCTCGTAGCTCAATCCTCTCAGTTCCGGGACGAGCCTGGTGGCATACCGCTGAATCTTCTCTAACTTTGTCTTGTGTTTAACTAGGTATGGACTCCAGGCTGGAGCTGCATACTCCAGGATTGGTCTTACATAAGTGGTATACAGGGTTCTGAAAGATTCCTTACACAAATTTCTAAAGGCAGTTCTTATGTTGGCCAGTCTAGCATATGCCGCTGATGATATTCTTTTGATGTGGGCTTCTGGGGACAGGTTCGGTGTGATAGTATGGCGGTCTGGCTGTCTGTATGTGTATGTATGTATCTCTGTATGTCTGCGTGTGTGTGTGTGTGTCAGACGGGACAACACGCTGTACCACCGCTAGTCGGGTCAGTGACCCTGGCTTAGGCATCGTCCTGGTTCCATCCTACTTTCTCTTAGTGTCGCCTCCCTGGAGTCATCCTTCCGGCGGCTCCCTCCCGTTATCATTCTCCACGGCATCATTCCGCCCTCTTCGTCACCTGCCCGATATTTGTGTTTACCAACTGGTAAACCTCATAGTATCCTGCACTTGTATACCCCCCCTGTCGGTCTCCTTCCCCCCCCCCCCTGGCTTCATCAAGACTTGGGTACATGTTTTGGCACGGACTTGTATCCCCTGCTGCCCGTCGTGCTACTTTCACAAGTGGATCGAATACCAAGGTGAAAGTTGACAAACATCTCTTTAACCGGGTACGCTCTCATATACTGCAAGAGGGCTCGAACCAGTGATGCATATGGAATGCCGCGGTTGGTGACGTATTGGGAGCCCTATACTCTTTGATGACATAATTCATATTGTCGGCAGTATGCCTATACTTAGGCTTATCCCGGTCTATCCCCCTCCCCTCCCCCCCCCAGGACAAGTACTGACCTTCCCCGCAGGTTACAAACCCCCACGACCGTTGCCTAACTCCGGGGGGTACCTACTTGCTGTTAGGTGAACAGATGCATCAGGTAAAAGGAATCGTGGCCAATGATCTCTGTTGTTACGACAGTATTACCTGTCTTATTAGTGGCGTGTTATTTATATTCCGTACATTGCCGCGTTCTCGCCTAGTAGTGTGCTTGTCTCCTAGTTGCTTTTTTTAGAATTCGGGATATCATATTATTTGATCATTCGGAATATTGTTCGATAATTCGGGATATCACATTATTTGATAATTCGGGATATCATATTGTTTGATCATTCGGGATATCATATTGTTTGATAATTCGGGATATCACATTGTTTGATAATTCGGGATATCACATTATTTGATAATTCGGAATATCACATTGTTTGACAATTCGGGATATCATATTGTTTGATAATTCGGGATATCATATTGTTTGATAATTCGGGATATCACATTGTTTGATCATTCGGGATATCACATTGTTTGATAATTCGGGATATCATATTGTTTGATAATTCGGGATATCATATTGTTTGATAATTCGGGATATCATATTGTTTGATAATTTGTTATATTCGATAATTCGGGATATCACATTATTTGATAATTCGGGATATCATATTGTTTGATAATTCGGGATATCATATTGTTTGATCTTTCGGGATATCATATTGTTTGATAATTCGGGATATCATATTGTTTGATAATTCGGGATATCATATTGTTTTATAATTCGGGATATATTATTTGATAATTCGGGCTTCACATTGTTTGATAATTCGGGATATCATATTGTTTTGTAATTCGGGATATATTGTTTGATAATTCGGGATATCACATTGCTTAATAATTCAAGATATCATATTCTGCATCGTGTATTACCTCTCTCTGTTGCACGGATGCCGATATCCGCAGCATATTTATAAGTATTATTCTATGCTGATATTTTAAGCACAGTTTTGTTCATTTTAATATGTAAATGGATTTAAAGAGCGAATATGCGTCATGAGTTTAAGCTGGGCATAGGCTGGATTAGTTTAGGCTGACAAGGTCACGTTGGTGAAATTCGGGTAGGTAAACTCGTTTGAATATTTTAAATGCCTTTGTGTAAATTTTAATCCGTAGGGAATTGGGTGCAATTTTCAACAAATTCAGATTCAGTCCATTTGAGGGCGTTAATTATCGATAAAAGCTATCGTTTTCTAATATTACTGTCATTATGTTGTGAAGTACTCTATTCACGGCTTCGAACAGGTGTAATTTGATATCTTTCTGCTTAATGAAATGAGGACTTTTTTGGGGGTGTTACCTGCGTTTGTACTTTTGTTGATGCAAAACAAATGTGTGTTATCCACTACAGTACTGTACATGTACTGTGAGGCGTGCCTGTAACCGCTGTACCAAGGGACGTCACTCGTCTGCCTCACCGCTGTACCCTGGAGGAGGGGCGGGGGGGGGGGGTAGGCATAGCAGGTAGCCTGTGGTGGACAATATTGAGAAATATTATTGGTTGTGACAAAGGAACCGGCGATAACGTGGCCAGTTGTTGTTGTAGTATCACTAATAATTATGCTCGGAGGTCATGTTGGGTCTTGACACGGCCGTGTTCCCTACGCTTCATGTACATGGAACTGTGTGTAAGAATGCTCAAGAATTGTGTTCTGATAGACAGGCAGTTCGTCCCTCTACTATTGATTTTGTTAACTGTGATGCGCGCACCCACACACACACACACACACACACACACACACACACACACACACACACACACACACACACACACACACACACGCGCGCGCGCACACACACACACACACACACACCACACACACACACACACACACACACACACACACACACACATTGATTGAAAGTTGAGAGGCGGGACCAAAGATCCAAAGCTCAACCCCCGCAAGCACAATTAGGTGAGTACAATTAGGTGAGTACACACACACACCACACAGCCCACACCACACACACACACACACACACACACACCACACACACACACAAACACACACACTAACACTGTTATTCTTTTATACTAAAAGCACCTTTGTTGAATGTAAACAAATATTCACAATAATAAGACATATTACTACTTGCATTATTTAAACCCCGTTGCAGTGTCCTGAAATATATTGCACGTTTCTGGGAAGGAGCTTCAGTGGAGCCAGGTGTGTGGAGGGTGGCCAGGTTGTGTGGAGAGTGGCCATGTTTGGGAGGTCGCCAGGTGTGTGTGTGTGTAGGGGGCCATGTGTTGGTGAGGTCGCCAGGTGTGTGTGTGTGGAGGGTGGCCATGTGTTGGTGAGGTCGCAGGGACCTGCTGCAGGTGTTTGTCCAACCCTGTCTCTGTGCCCTTTCTCATGTAATAAATTCTGACCCGAGATAATGATATTATCCGTGAGATGATGATATATGCCGAGGGGAAGGCCAAGTTGGTTACTGTGGCCAGGGCCTGCTTCCCCATGTGTCCAAGGTCGTTAGTGGACATTACCGAGGTGTAGGGCCCACCATGGTCACTATACCACTACCGGCTGCGGGGGGCCACCATGGCCACTATACCACCACCGGCTGCGGGGCCCACCATGGCCACTATACCACCACCGGGCTGCGGGGGCCACCATGGCCCTATAACCACCACCGGGCTGCGGGGGCCACCATGGCCACTATACCACCACCGGGCTGCGGGGGCCACCATGGCCACTATACCTAACCCACCGGGCTGCGGGGCCCACCATGGCCACTATACCACCCACCGGGCCTGCGGGGGCCACCATGGCACTATACCACCACCGGGCTGCGGGGCCCACCATGGCCACTATACCACCAACCGGGCTGCGGGGCCCACCATGGCCACTATGCCACCACCGGGCTGCGGGGGCCACCATGGCCACTATACCCACCACCGGCTGCGGGGGCCACCATGGCCACTATGCCACCACCGGGCTGCGGGGGCCACCATGGCCACTATACCACCACCACCGGGGCTGCGGGGGCCACCATGCCACTATGCCACACCGGGCTGCGGGCCACCATGGCCACTATGCACCACCGGGCTGCGGGGGCCACCATGGCCACTATACCACCACCGGGCTGCGGGGGCCCACCATGGCCACTATGCCACCACCGGGCTGCGGGGGCCTACCATGGCCACTATACCCCACCGGGCTGCGGGGGCCACCATGGCCACTACCACCCACCCGGCTGCGGGGCCACCATGGCCCACTATACCACCACCGTGCTGCGGGGGCCCCCATGGCCACTATACCACCACCGGGCTGCGGGGGCCCCCATGGCCACTATACCACCACCGTGCTGCGGGGCCCACCATGGACACTATACCACCACCACCACCGTCGCTCCACATCGCCTTAATTCTAATTGATCATCTTCCTGTCTGTCAGTGATAAATTCCGGATACTGTAGGTTTTTGTTCTGTCTGGAGAATGAAAGGGTTGGCAACTAATGATGGGAACTGGGTATTGGGGGGAGGGGGGGCTGGGGTGGAGGGGTGATTGGGGAGAAGTGTCTAATGGCGGGGGGTTGGGTGAAGGGGGGTTATTGGGAGAGCGGTACAGATTTTATATGAGTTTTAAGCGCTCGTCTATTGTCAACTGTCCTTGTTGTGGGCTTGTTGGGATGATGAACGTCTGTCTTTGTAGGTTTTTATGGTGTAATTACTCTGTGAGATTCTCTACAGTTACTGCCCCGAGACTACAGTTACTGCCCGGAGATATAGTTACTGCCCCGAGACTATAGTTACTGCCCCGAGACTACAGTTACTGGCCCGAGACTATAGTTACTGCCCCGAGACTATAGTTACTGCCCCGAGACTACAGTTACTGCCCGGAGACTATAGTTACTGCCCCGAGACTATAGTTACTGCCCCGAGACTACAGTTACTGCCCGAGACTATAGTTACTGCCCGGAGACTATAGTTACTGCCCCGAGANGAGTGGGGGCTGTGGGGGTGAATGGGGGGCGAGTGGGGGCTGTGGGGTGAATGGGGGTGCCTAGGGGGGTTGCCTGGAGTGCCTGTAGGCGAATGGGGTCTGGGCATCTAGGGGGGTAGGAAGGGCATAATGGGTCTGAAAGTTAGGGGTCTGAATAGCATGTGGGGATTGAGAAATAGAGTGAGACTGAGAGTCAGATAGAGGTTGAGAAGTTGGGGGGGAGGGAGTTGAGGGCAGAGGGCTGAGAGGAGAATGGAGCATGGTGCTGGGAGTGATCAGAGGGGCGTAGTAGTTTAGGGGGAATCGGGGGTAGTGGGGTGGTTTGTGGGTAGAAGAGGGGAAGATGGAGATGGGGGAAGGGGTTAGGGGGTCACAAGTGAGGGGTTAAATGTGGGCTGAAGGTGCATAGGAGGGGTGAGGGTTGGTTGGGGTTGGGGGTGAGTTAAGTGGGGGTGCAGTGGAAGAGAAGGGGCATGGGTAGTGGGAAGGAGTAGGGGAGGGGGATGGGAAGGTGGGTTTGGGGTGGGCATGGCTTGACCCACTGGGTCGTTGACAGGTGTGATGTTGGAGGGGCAGGGGAATCATTGGGGAGGTGCAAATGTGGAATGGACAGGGGGTTTTTGGGGTGATGAAGCGGGTGGGTTTTGGGGGGCTGAGGCAGGGGGGAGGTATAGGATGGGCTGAGTTTTGGGTATGATGCACCTGGGGGGTGCCCTGGTTGTGACCTGGGGAGTGACCTGTGATGTGACCTGGGAGTGAAACTACCTGAGAGGCTAGTTCGGTGTCGTGCTTGCCACCTAGCTTGTAGGCTATTTGCTCATCTTTCGTCATAAACCCTCTCTATAACCATTGTAATGGGTTTTCACTTCCTCTGAGTAAATGCTTGTTCCTCATTATGTACTCCACAGCCTCCTCATTGAGAATTGTACCAGAACAGGCCTATTTTTGGTACAATTGTAGGTCCAACCCGGCGGCTGATATCCCCTCGTATTCTGCCATCCCTGCTCCAATACATCTCAATATCTCATGCAATTCATATTTTTCCGTCTCTATCCTGTCTTGTCTTGTTGATGCCCCAGATTCGAATAATCCATGTATATAATAGACCGTCTCCTCAGTATTCTTTGTCATGCTGGTAGCCTGTCCCCTGGGGTTTCTCCATCCCAACCGCAGTCACTAACCCATCCCCCACTAATCCTCTGTCCTTAGCCATGCTGTTAATCCTTCCTAATTCGTTTGTGATCCGAGCACATTCCCTCTCCCAGTCCTCTCTTCCCTTCCTAATCTCTTCCTGAATATAGAGCATAATTTCTTGTTTCTGCCTCTCAACCTCAACCTGTATTTGCTGAAATAACTCGCTTTTAATCCCTTGGATTAGATCCACCATCCAATCGCTCCTTCTCTCTACAAATTTCCCTATTAATTTGTCTATAAATCTGTCCTCCTCCTCATCCCTGCTGGTGATTGACCTTGAACCCCTTCCTGATCGTGTCATTGCAGTAACAACCCAGCCAAAAAAGGCGCTCCTCAATACCTTGCTCAATCTGCAGCACAAACAGGCGAGAAAGTACACCACGCGGCTGGTCCAGATGTGAGGTCTCTGCGTCCCGCGTCCCAGCTGGTGAGGTCACTAGTGGTGAGGTCACTCCAGCTCAATGTCGGCTCCACAATTTCACAATACCACAAATGTACTCAACACTTATTTTCAGTGGTGCTGTGTCTACTGTTTTTCTTCACTTCCTTGTGGTTTTGAGTGAGCTTACTAATTATTCAATCACTCATATACACTCATATACGCATATACACTGATTTTCCCCCCCAATTCACTAGCTACGCAAGAGCTTCCCAAAGACCCGTCTGATCACCGCGGCTGTCTGGACACAACTGTGTGTGTGTGTGTGTGTGTGTGTGTGTGTGTGTGTGTGTGTGTGTGTGTGTGTGTGTGTGTGTGTGTACTTAGTTGTGCTTGCGGGGGTTGAGCTCAGGCTCTTTGGTCCCGCCTCTGAACTGTCAATCAATCAAGTGTTACTAACTACTACTATTTTGTTTTCTCTCCCCCCCCCCCCCACACACACACCCTAAAAGCAACCCGTAACAGCTGTCTAACTCCCAGGTACCTATTTACTGCTATAGGTGAACAGGAACATCAGGGTGAAACAAACTCTCCCCATTTGTTTCCACCTCGGCCGGGAATCATATACATTACATATACACACCCACCTACAATCCCCATGATGTAGCCTACAACAGATGTCTAATTCCCAGATAGTTATTTAATACAAGGCAAACATTGACTTCATCTGAAAGAAGCTCTGCCCATTTGTTTGTCTGGACTGGGACTCTAACCCGAGCCTGTGGACTGTAGATACCAAACCCTCTCAACTCGGCTGGAGACATCTTAATAAAGATGTCTCCACAGCCGTCCATCTCCAGAAGTTGCAAGATATACAGAGAATAGGTAAGGTAAGGTCAATTATCAGAAGGTCTAAGCCATTACAATTATATAGCATTTAGAAGGGATATGAGGACAAGGAAGTGGGACAAGAAGGATTGGTGCCTGACCACTTGGACGGTCGAGGATTGAACGCCGACCTGCAAAGAAGCGAGACCCCTCGCTGTACCGACCAGTCCAAGTGATTAGGTGTACAGAGAATTAACAAATTAATGTCCACATTTACAAGTGCCATTCCCCAAGACAAATGCGTTGCACCTCAGCGAAACCCAAGTTTAAGATGATATTATGGTAGTCAGGTGGTAGAGCGGAGGGGGGAGGGAGGGGGGGGGGATGAACGATACTAGCTGCAAATGACCGTGAAACTGAAGCAAGACGTTCATTGTGTGTGTGTGACCATGGCATTTGCTCCTCTTAATTCTCGTCAGTTGTGTTTCGTTCGTTAATGCTGCTTTCATGAGCGCTCCGTCAAATATGCCAAGTCATGCAGTTTGCAGGTCAAAGGTCAGTTACACAACAGTTAGTGCGTAGCGGCCTCGAATCTCTGCTCCCTATCTTGTCAACATGTTAATAGTAGAAGCAAGGTAGCTTCATCAAGGTCACAGTCACCTTAAGTGACTGAGTTACAAGGTGACCACTTAAGGCTGTGTGAGCTAACTAATCTATTATAAATTTTAGAAGATTTTGTTTATTTAACTTTTCCAATATGTTTATGGTAATGTAAAGTTCATTATCATAGTTTAACAATCCTGAAATTATAGAAGATAGACAAAGTTGCCAAAAATGTAAACTATGGTTACATTTGAGAAGTTGTGGGGCTGCTGCTGCTGCTGCTGCTGCTGCTGCTGCTGCTGCTGCTGCTGCTGCTGCTGCTGCTGCTGCTGCTGCTGCTGCAGGTGAGTGTTGGGGTCTCTGGGTATCACCTGGCAGGAGCTGTCATCAGGTGAAGTGCTGTCACTCAACACGTCAGGCAAGTGATCTATACACGCCACATTATTTCTCAGCCTTCCTTCTTGAAAGGAGACGCTTCACTGTTTCAAGTACTGGTTTTGTCAAGAGTAAGTGACAATATCAATGATGTCATTATTCATTGTTTTTGCTTCAGTGTAATACGTAGAATATTGAGTGTGAAGGAACCTCTCGTCTCCGGTTGAAGACAAGAGAAGCTGTCCACGTTCAAGATCTTGGTGGAGTCGACGATATTGAGTTGACTACATAAGAGTTGACTATGGCCATGGTTCCCTTCCTTGGAGTTGACTTGCTTTTCCGGAAACCCTATCAGAGATAGTTGATATAAGGGTTGCGGCTCTCCCCTCTACAAGCTGACTCTTGAGTAACGTCGCTCCCACATAGTGCATGAGATTTACATTTCAGTATGATGTGAAGGTAACAGTTTTCTACACTAAGACAAAAAATATGTTGAGAGCCGCAACCCAGCCGCTCTGTGTACTGGGGAGTCAGTAGGTGTTCGGACATGACACAATGTCCGAACAATGTTTGCTGTTTTGTCGTGGTTACCCAGTACATTGGATTTGAAATGGAACAACGCCTGTGAGGTTAAGGTGCAGACGTTTAGCTTTAATTTGAGGCCAATTACATACTTTCCAGAGAGTACATTTTGAGTACTGTGAGAACGTCCCCAATAATTTAGGTGCCTCAATGTCTATTTGTGCTCTCTGTATTTATTCTTTTTCAAATATTTATTTTGTTTTGAAAGGAACAGTGAAATTGAAATAAGTTTATTGATGTAAAATACACACAAAGGGATGAGGTAGCTCAAGCTATTCTCACCCCGTTCAGTACATCGTGTTAATAAATACATAGACACACATCACAAACAATAAACATATTACCAAACATTCTGAGAGATAAACATCTACATTTCCTAGGAACAGTGAGTACCGAGCACTACTCGAACTGGGAAAGCTCTAGCGATTCGTAAAGTAGGATCAGTGTGGTGGCATCTGGTGAGTGGAAGGTTCTCATAGTCCGCCCTATCATTTCCCTGGCTGAGGATACGTTTGCTTCGTTATACTCACTGAACCTTGCGTCGTCCGCTATCATTATTCAGAGATCGTTCACCTGTCGTCATTGTATGCGATCTGGTTGCTTCTTGCATCCTGTATTCTGCTTAAGCTTTTTATTTAATTTTTAATTTAAAGTGTCTATAATTTGTCACTTAAGAAGTCTTTCACAATATCTTATTGATCAACCAGGAAATTTAATTTATTTCTGGGTATTGTTAAAGGACAGAGTAAATTGACTTGTGTGTGCATGGAGGAGCGGAGTGCACTGGAGTGCACCTCACCTCCACAGAGGAGGAGCTGCACGGGTCCCCGTTATGTTACGTGGGCTCCGGGGCGGCGGAGGTCACAGTCTTCCTCTCCTGGGACAGCTGGCGACCCTTGGAGCGTAGCTGGAGAGTAAGAGAAAAGTATAAATGATTGCATAAAGACATGACTGTGTGTGCACTCAGCACCGCTCCTGTGCCAGGTAAGTCCACTACGGGCCCACCATAGCCCGTGCTACTTGCCCCGCTCCTGTGCCAGGTAAGTCCACTACGGGCTCACCATAGCCCGTGCTACTTGCCCCGCTCCTGTGCCAGGTAAGTCCACTACGGGCTCACCATAGCCCGTGCTACTTGTCCCGCTCCTGTGCCAGGTAAGTCCACTACGGGCTCACCATAGCCCGTGCTACTTGGAACTTGTTCCGAGTAGCTGAATCTATAACAACAACAACAACATGACTGTGAGGTAGGGGTCGACCGACACAAGGATGAAGCAATAAGCAGGAGAAGAAGACACAGAATATGATGCAGTAGAGAGTAATGGGCAGTACAGCAAAGGTGCCCACGGTATAGTTCATTGTGGCGGGGGACAGGCAGCCAGTGTGTGTTCATACACGTTAAGCTTATACCGAGGTCCTCCCCTTCCTCCCCAGGTCAAAGTACTGACCCCGCCCAGGACGCAACCCCACAACAAGCTGACTAACTCCTAAGTACCTACTTACTGCTAGGTGAATAGAAGCACAAGGGGATAGAAAATGAGCCCAAACCTTTTCTGTTCCGCACGGGATTCGAATCAGGAATTCTCGATTGCGAGTCGAGAACAAACCCGTCGACTACCGGGACCTCTAAATCTACCGGATACCGTGCATGTGGCATCTACCACTTGCACAAAGCAGGATGTGGCGACGTGTGGCAGTTGCCGAGTCTTCATGTCAATGTCTGGCGCGAGGAAGTTGTCAACGCCCCTGGAAATAGCCGAAGTAAGTAGCTGCTGTAGCGAAGTTCACCTGAGTGCCACTCAGCGTGTCAGTACTCACCTAGTTACTCACCTAGTTGTGTTTTCCGGGGTTGAGCTCTGGCTCTTTGGTCCCGCCTCTCAACTGTCAATCAACTGGTGTACAGATTCCTGAGCCTATTGGGCTCTATCATATCTACATTTGAAACTGTGTATGGAGTCAGCCTCCACCACAACACTACTTAATGCATTCCATTTGTCAACTACTCTCGTCATTGTCAACGTTCTCATGTTGGTGTACTCTGTTATTTACACCCCAGCTTCTCTGTGTCGTTGTCCGACCACTTGGACTGGACGGTAGAGCGACGGTCTTGCTTCATGCAGGTCAGAGTTCAATCCCCGACCGTCCAAGTGGTTGGGCACCATTCCTTCTCCCCCGTCCCATCCCAAATTCTTATCCTGGTCCTTCCAAGTGCTATATAGTTGCAATGGTTTGGCGCTTTCTCCTGATAGTCCCTTTCCCTGTGTGGTGACCATGGCAAGGTGCAGCCTGTGTTAAGCTTATATGTTAGCTACATATGTGGTAGTATTAAGCTGGAGGAGCGGCTTAGTTCCCCCTCCTCCCCCTATCACCCTTCACACTGACGGTCTTTGATGGTTGAGAGGCGGGACCAAAGAGCCAAAGCTCAACCCCCCGCAAGCATAACTAGGTGAGTAATTAGGTAACTAGGTGAGTACACTATCTGGACGCTTCGCCTCGGCTTATTAGGCGCTAAGTTAGGTCCATTATTAACTAACTTGTACTGGTTCCTGGGATTTGCCACCTTGTTGGTGACCTGATCGACGAGACTATTGGTTCCTGGGATTTTGACACAAGGGATCGCGCCTCGGCTGATCTGTGCAAGGTTTGAAGGAGGGTGCGGGGTCTGTTCTTGGTTGCTGAGGGTCTGATGGCATTTTCCTTTCTATTTGACGAAAGGATATTACAAATTCGTTGGATTCTTCGTACGTAGGGTTGTATTTTACATTCTTACTGCGCCCAGTTTCTCATTGGGTCTAATTTGTCAGGTGAGCATAGGTACAGTATACATTGGGGCTCAACATGAAGAAATAATGGGTATCTTATGTCAATAATATTACAATGTTCAGAGGGAAAATGATCCCTCAATCATTTTGGGATTTTTTCCATTGATAACATTTTTATGCAATTTAGTTAAGGAACACTGAAGCCAGGATGCTCTGTCCTTGGTGGCTGTGGCAGGTGTGTGAAATATCGCACCGTTTTGGCCGAGTCATTATTATGGCATTTATCTTCCTGCTCACTTTGATATATTGGTTACACCGGGCGGGTGTCAAGAACGGCCTCTTGTGGGCTTGTCTTGCGTCCCGTAATGCCCTGTGAAGTGCTCTCTGTAGCGACAGCTTGTGAGTACTGAGACCAGTGGGACAGATTAATATGTGAAGCACAGTCCCCCATGGTCGCCAGCAGAGTATCCCCCGCTTACATTTAATGCAGACAGTGAGTTAAATTAAATTAAAGGGAGCCGGTCGGCCGAGCGGACAGCACACTGGACTTGTGATCCTGTGGTCCTTGGGTTCGATCCCAGGCGCCGGCGAGAAACAATGGGCAGAGTTTCTTTCACCCTATGCCCCTGTTACCTAGCAGTAAAATAGGTACCTGGGTGTTAGTCAGCTGTCACGGGCTGCTTCCTGGGGGTGGAGGCCTGGTCGAGTACCGGGCCGCGGGGACACTAAAGCCCCAAAATCATCTCAAGATAACCTCAAGATAACTCACACTAACGTGGCTCGGTATATGATAACCAAACCACAGAGGAAAGGAAGACACGGCGGGGACATTGTCGTTTCTTTACACGTAATCGTTCTTATCCACACTGCAACGTCTTGCTGGTAGACGGCTGAAGGGGAACGAATAATAATTAGTACAAGCCGCTATAAATGTGTTAAAAGGGAAGGACTTCGTATTATTGAAGATGGCGTGAGAGACAAGAGGGAAGGAAGGAGCTGGAATAATTGGCGGTAGGTAAGATATCTTGAGGTGATTTCGGGGATTCGCGTCCCCACGGCCCGGTCCTCAACCAGACCTCATTTTTTGTTACACATTCCCAGGAAGCAGCCTGTAGCAGCTGTCTAACTCCCAGGTACCTATTTACTGCTAGGTGAACAGCAGGCATCAGGGTGAAAGAAACTCTGCCCATTTGTTTCCACCTCCACCGGGGATCAAACCCGTAACCTTTGGACTACGAATACCGAGTGCTGTCTACTCAGCCGTCAGCCCATCAGGATAAGTTATGTTGAGAAATGAGGAGAACAGCGTTGTATTCCCGGAGCGCCGAGGCTGAATGGTGTATACTCCAAGGACAAGTCGCAGTCATATTTCCTGCCGCGTTTTTCCTGTCGTGTTTGCGAAGAAACCTTCAAATCCAGATAGTGGCTGAGAATGATTGAAAGTGAGAGTTAAGGGAACTTTCCCTGTTTTCCTGTAAGACAAAGCCCGGGTGTGGTGAGAGGGAGAGGTGTTGAGTGTGACGGAGAGTGGGACGGAGTGTGTGACGGAGTGTGTGACGGAGTGTGGGACGGAGTGTGGGACGGAGTGTGGGACGGAGCGTGTGACGGAGTGTGTGACGGAGTGTGGGACGGAGTGTGGGACGGAGTGTGTGACGGAGTGTGGGACGGAGTGTGGGACGGAGAGTGGGACGGAGTGTGTGACGGAGCGTCGTGTGGCGGGGGTTGGGTGACGCTCACTCAGGTGTGGAAGGTATTTAGGTGAGCTTCCAGTGTCAAAATTTCAAGCTGTGTTGCCCTTGTCGTGTCCGTGTCACAGCGGCTGTGGCAGCACCTTCTCCGTGCCAGCGGTCATTAATATCCTGTATCTTGAGACTGGAAATATGCCATCTAGACAAATATTAAAGATGAGTATTGGTGTTGACAAATCACTATTAAAAATGCAACTATTTTGGCCCATAAGAAACGTACGAACCCAAGCAACCCACCAAACCTATCGAGGCCGATGCATAGAATGCGGCAATATTACGGAGGTTTTAATTTATATTAATACGTCGAATATTTATAGGATTGGTGGTAACAGATGCGACGTATTAGTTAAGGGCGGAGGTGGGAGGGTTACAACCACACTTGTCTGCTCCCAGGACGATATCACACACACACACACACACACACACACACACACACACACACACACACACACACACACACACACACACACACACACGCGCGCGCGCGCATTAGAAAGAACTTTTTCAGTGCCAGAGTAGTTAACAGGTGGAATGCATTAGGCAGTGATGTGGTGGAGGCTGACTCCATGCACAGTTTCAAATGTAGATATGATAGAGCCCAGTAGGTTCAGGAACCTGTACACCAATTGACAGTTGAGAGGCGGGACCAAAGAGCCAGAGCTCAACCCCCCGAAAGCACAATTAGGTGAGTACACACACTGGCAGTTATAGAAAAGAAAGAATAGGGAAGCGTCCCCGAGTGACGTGTGTGGAGCTGCCTCACTTAAACAACAGCACAATAGAGTAACTATCACAGGTGCCGACAAATGATACACTACACGGCACGAACCTTGCGATCAAGTGATGCCAAGTCTCTAATGATAGTTCTTACGACACTTGTACGCTATTGAATGGAATATTATCGCACGGTAACGACCCTATTTAAGTCTAACAAAATTCACAGGTCTGGAGAATGTGAAGAGAACATTCACTGCCAAAGACGTTCACTTCAGTACCAATAATTCTTAAAGTTACACTTCGTGGAAGGAAGGCGGGGAAGATTAATCACAGTTTACAGAGAACATTGGAGGGGGCGACTTCCAGACCCATAGCCTAGGCCAGAACGTCAATAATCCTTGCGACAGTTGTGGTGCGGACGTCAGTTTACAAGTTTACACACCATCTGGAAGCATGAATAGAACCCTACCGTGTGAGGGATGATTTCGGAACCACATCAAGGTAACTTCGAGGTAACTTATGGTACATATATATAACGTGTGTGTGTGTGTGTGTGTGTGTGTGTGTGTGTGTG